>CM053417.1:25638934-25681972 GCA_028644305.1 Xerus rutilus
GGCTGGCTTTGAACTCACAGTTCTCCTGTCTCAGCCTCCCAGAGTACTGAGATTACAGGTGTGTGTCATCACACCTGGCCACAATACATTTTCTTTTAAGGAAAAACTTCTTTCCTTTCACATGTAATCATTTTGTGAAAAGCCTCAAGTTTCTGAATTTATTGTGTAATATTCTCATCAGAAGTATTTAAATTTGGTGTAATTGTTTGGAGCTGTAAAGATTTCATTGATAGAAGTCTGCAGAATGTTGGTAAAAGAATACTAAGCAGAAGAAGAAACAAAGAGGAAGGAAAAAAGTAGAATTTATTTTTGAAAAATTGTTTATCTTGAATAGAAAAGCAGAGAATGTTCATATCAAGTAGCATAACATTGACTATTACTTCATTAGGGTCACTGAGCCAGATGGCATGAGGCATTTGATTGTATTATACCAAATTTGATATCTTAATCCCTAAACCTATAAATGAGCCCTTCTAAATCTAAAAATGATTATGACATTCTATAAAAAGATTTATATACTTGTAGAGTACATTAAGAATTTTACTGCTTATTAGACTATTAGTATAAAATTGAAATGTGTATTTTATAAATGTTAAACATTCAGTATCCTCTGGGAGATTCCCTAACCAATAGCCTAACTCCTGCAGTAGAGTATATGATAAATGCAGTTGTTTACATGGATCTGTTTTGGATATTTGGGAAATAATTACCATCTGTCCCCCCAAATCCCTGATATAACAAAGTCTTCAACATGATGGGTAATGTTATTTAAGATGATCCCTGCCACCTTTCTCTCCCCTTGTAGGCGTTTAACCAAGGAAAATGTGAAGCCTTCAGGAAGACAAATTGGGAAGTTGAGCCACAGCAATCCGACCATTTTGTTTGATTATGTATGTTTTAAGATTAATAATATTTTTAGGAATTTTCTTTTGGTTGTCTTTAATTCAGTAATGGAAATAGAATGACATAGTTTTAAAAATGGTAGTTCTAGGGAAAAATTTAAGCAAATGAAACATTAGGTTATACTAAAAACAACTTACTGTGACCCAATACATTGATTTATTTTTCTAATAATACACAATGATGCTGCTAATATAAATAACCTGGTGTTATCTTGTTTACCACATTTTCATTCTTACAAGCATTATTTGTTGATTTTAGCTTTTAGAGGCATTTGAATAGCATTTCATTGTGATTCAGATGTAACACTGTGACTTTCATTTCTTAGATTCAAAAACACATTTAACATGAGATCAGTCTCTCTCTTTTCAAAATTCATGTTTAGATTCCCTGGAATTACTTCTTAATTGTAAAGTGTAGCCTAAGAAAATATTCTTGGCAATGACAGAATAATAAGTTTTATGTAAATATAAAATGATAGGAAAACACTTTAATTTTAAAGCATTTTTTTTTGAAAAATTGTAGCCATAACTTGGTTGGCATAGTAGAAGTTCTCTTTTGTTTGGTTAATGCCATCTGTTCTTTGTTGCTGTCTTCCAGATCTTGTCACAAATACAGAAATATGATAATTTAATAACACCTGTAGTTGATTCATTGAAATACCTCACGTCATTGAATTATGATGTCTTGGCCTGTATCCTTTCAAGTTAAAGATTTCACATTAATGGTGAATGATTTGTTTTCATTCTAAGTTCCTTTAGTAACCAAATGAGATTAATTCAGGTGGCTTATCTGGAGTTCGGCCAATCAAGATTATAAGAGTAGGAGAGTGTGTGTGTACACTTGTGTGAGTGGCTTTGTGTTGTATAAAGGGAGAGGGTGCCTCTCCCTTATTAGGTTTACTAAACATCTTATATAGGTGGAATCTATCTTATTTGTTGAAAGGTGGAAAAAAGACTAAAGAAGAAGAGTTGATATTACAATGAGTATTTGTCAATAATTTGTAATTACTTGAAGCAGTTTTATTTTTTTCTCAAGATGCATTTTTGTTTGTGCTAAGGGTCTTTGTTAGAGATGTAGTGACAAATTTTTTTCTTAATGTATGAAAGATTGTATCATTGAAGCTTTGGCTAATCCAGAGAAGGAGAGAATGAAACATGATGACACAACCATCTCAAGTTGGCTTCAGAGTAAGTATTTTTATTTTTTTCAAAGGTGGAATTACTGTTGGTGGTAACTGCCATGTTTTGCATTCTGTTGCCTGTGGTTAAAATATTTTTTAAAATTTATTTTATTGATTTTAGATATGCACGGCAGTAAAGTGTGTTTTGACATACTATGGGGTACAGCCCATTACAATTTGATCCCCGTTCTTGTGGTTGAATATGATGTGTAGTTATACTGGTTGTGTATTCATATATGAACATAGGAAAGTTATGTTCAATTCATTCTATTGTGTTTCCTATCCCACCCCCTCCTTCATTCCCCTTTGTCTAATCCAATGCACTTCTATACAAGAACATATTTGTCAAGGGCTCTTGAGAATAATGAGGTGCTCAGATTATGTACAGAGTGTTCAAGCCTTTTGCTGTATAGTACTTATTAATTTTCCAAAGTTGAGACCATTATTGTCTATGATAGAGTTTGGGGAAGCATTACCTGGGAGGTAAATATCCCCTTCTTTTAAATTAGTGTTATTTTAAAGGAGTTAATCTTGAGGGGAACTAGTTATGCTTCTTCCTCCCAGTTTTATTTCTTTAAACCTGATGTGTCTGATATCTGAACTGTGTACTGGATCCCTATTATCCTATAACATCTAAAATATTTAATAAGTCATACAAGTTAAGTTCTTATGGAATCAGGTTACTATTTTAGCCTCATGTTTTTACCCTCCCCAATATTCTAGGCTCCACTAATACTGAACTCTTTGCTCTTTACATGGACCTTTTGCACTATTTATTAAAACTGGTCTTTTGTCTGCTTTTTGGTCTACAATGCTTTACCACTTGACTTGGTGCTTCACAACTAGTAGAATATTTCTAGATAAAAATTTCTTAACTCAAACTTTCAAGAGGGGTGTTTTATCATTTAAGCTTACTTTGTGATCTGCAAGATTTTGTTGTATCCTCATTAATCAGGCTGCATAGGTTTGAGTCACTACTTTGTACTATGTGACCAGGAGCAAATTATGTGACATATGTTTGCTTCATCAGTAGGTTTATATGCCAATCCAAGATCATAGTTGTAAGCATTAAATGAGATAGTCTATGTAAAGTGCTTGATATACTTGGCATATATGTATACACACACACACACACACACTCAATATTGCTATCATAAAACTTCATTTCAGTGACATCAGCAATATAATCATTTTTATCTCATTTTGTTGTAAAAATTGAGTTTGAAGAAATGAAAATATGCTTTTTGTTTTATGAACTGTTGTTATTTTTTTTTTAAAATTTCATATAGGTCTGGCTAGTTTCTGTGGTGCAGTTTTTCGTAAATATCCAATTGATCTTGCTGGTCTCCTTCAGTATGTGGCCAATCAACTCAAGGCAGGCAAAAGGTAATCATAACATATATAAATGAAATTCAGTAATTAGAGTGCTTCTGGTAGTTTTGGAATATTGAGGATGTTATTATCCTGAAAGTCTACTTGTTGCTTATAGGCTCAAGTAGAACAGTCGCTCACTTATTTATATGGAATTTTTAATGAAGAGAAATTATAATTTAATACATAATGTGACACCCTTTTTTCAGAAATAAATGTAATATTTGGCTATAAATTAACTCACTAAAAAGATATATTATTTTGAATGCCTGTTAGGCTTTTGAGTAAATGGTTAACATGGTATATTGTATATCCTCTCATGACAAAGCATATTGTGCTATTGATTGTGCTCCTGAACTATAATGTACCATATTGAACATCTGGTAGGAGCATGTTTGTTTATTTTAAAAGCATATATAGTATATTTTAAAACATAGCTAATTTTTAAATTTGAACTTAAGATATATATAAAGTTTATATGACTTTTGGACAGTGTCCTCTTCTTTATGAGTACTGAAGTTTATTTAATTCTGGTCCAATATTAGTACTTAGAGTGAATTAGTAAGTATATTAAGCCTCATCAGAAGTAAATTGGCTAGCATCAAAGAAATGGAAATTTTTTTCAAAAGCTTTTTGATAAATAAAGAGTACTTGCTGCCTGTAATCCCAGCACTTAGGGAGGCTGAGACAGGAGAATCACGAGTTCAAAGCCAGCCTCAGCAATGGCAAGGTGCCAAGCAACTCAGTGAGATCCTGTCCTACATAAAACACAAAAAATAGGCCTGGGAATGTGGCTCAGTGGTTGAGTGCCCCTGAGTTCAATCTCTAGTACCAAAAAAAAACAAAAAAAACCCACTTGCCTAGCATGGGTGAGGCCCTGGCTTCAATCCTCAGCACTACATTAAAAAAAAAAAAGAAAACCAAGCAGGAGTAAAAGTGGTAAAAATAGGCGAAATTGGGGTAAAGGGTATATGAGTGTGCTTTGTGCTGTTTTAATCATTTGTATCCTATGTGTAAGTTTGAAATTATTTCCAAGTACAAATTAAAAAAAAACATGCACACAATATTTTTCAGTATAGTTCCTTAAAAGCCATGTTAGCCCTTCCTCCATGTGTATGTATAAATAATTGGGCATTCTCAGTATATTAATTACAAAGTATTGTCACTTTCATATTAGGTATTTTAACTATAGAATATTTGTTTTAACTTTTTGGAATAGTTTTGACCTGCTTATATTAAAAGAAGTGGTACAAAAAATGGCAGGAATAGAAATTACAGAGGAAATGACAATGGAGCAACTAGAGGCCATGACTGGTGGAGAGCAGCTAAAAGCTGAGGTAAGAGTTGCTATTTTTGTTCACTGACTTTAAATTCAGAATGTATACTGATCATACCTCATCTGTGGTGTTGCATTTCAAGGTTTCAATTAATCCATGGTCAGTCATGGTTTGAAAATATTAAATAGAAAATTCAGACATAAATGATTGTAAGTTTTAATTTGAACTCCATTCTGAGTAGCATGATGAAGAATGAAGCCATGCCTCTTGCTTATTCTCACCTTGGGATGTGAATCATCCATTTATCCAGCATATCTATGTTGTATAGGCTAATAGCCCATTAGTCACTTAGTAGCCATCTCAGTTATCAGATTGATGATATGAATAGATGTCTTGTTATCAGATTGATTTTCATAGTGCTTGAATTCAAGTAACACTTAAGTAGGCTAATTTTACATCATAATGCCTGTGAACTTCATGTCATCACATAGACATTTGATCATTTCACATCATCATAAGAAGGAAAAGTACAGTACAATAAAATATTTTGAGGCAGAGAGAACATCCACACATAATGTCACATAACTTCTATTGTAAAATATTTTTATAATTTTTATCAGTTATTATTAATGTCTTATGGTGTCTAATTTATTTATTAAACTTTATCATAAGTATGCCTGTATAGAAAAAATGCTGCATGTTTATGATTTGGTACCATCTGTGGTTTTAAGCATTTGCAATGAGTCTTGGAACATATCTGTGACAGATAAGGTAGCACTATTGTGTGCATGGTCATAGTAAAAAATCCAAACAATAGCCGGGTGCAGTGGCGCATGCCTGTAATCCCAGTGACTCAGGAGGCTGAAGCAGGAGGATCATGAGTTCAAAGCCAGCCTCAGCCAAAGCAAAGCACTAAGCAACTCAGTGAGACCCTGTCTCTAAGTAAAATACAAAATAGGGCTGGAGATGTGGCTCAGTGGCTGAGTGCCCCTGAGTTCAGTCCCTGATATGCTCCCCCTGTGCACCTCCCCCTCAATTTCAAACAATACATAGGTATATAAAGCCAATGTCAAAGCCATATATGTCCTCTTTCTGCAACCACGCTACTTCCCTTTTAAAAAATTGAGTTATATTAGTTGTAGTAACCCTTTTAAAAAACAAAGTATAAAAGACAGTAAGTAATACGTGTGTACTAAAAAGAAATTCCAGATCTTCTGTGGTCATTGATATCAACTCTGTTGAACCTCTTCCACACTGAATAAAAATTGAGAAGGGACAGCAAAGTGGAAAATGGAAAATATGCAGAAATTTAAGTACAATTAACAGTTATGTTTAAGTCAGTATGATCAATAATGGTGTCATTAAAATAAATATGTTAAGAAGGGGAAGGAATATAAAATGTAGGAATGTTTTATTTTTGAAATTGTAACTCAACTTTCTTCTATGTCTTTATCAAGTCAGATGGCATGGGCTATGCACTATATGCCAGTAAATTTGTTTTCTCTTATACAGGGTGGTTATTTTGGTCAGATCAGAAACACTAAAAAATCCTCTCAGAGATTAAAGGATGCATTATTGGACCATGATCTTGCTCTTCCCCTCTGTTTGCTTATGGCTCAGCAGAGGAATGGAGTAATCTTTCAGGAAGGTGGAGAGAAACATTTGAAACTTGTGGGAAAGCTCTATGACCAGGTAAGTTAAAATGACTTTTGTGTTGATGTAGATTTTTAAAATCCTGATAAAGGGAAATAGAGAACGTGACATAATTTGGAAAATTTCAGGGTTTTTTGTTTTGTTTTGTTTTGTTTTTTGTTTTTGTTTTTTGGTGCTGAGGATTTAACCCAGGGCTTTGTGCATGCGAGACAAGCACTTTACCAGCTGAGCTATATCTCCAGCCCAAAAATTTCAGTTTTGCACATATGTGAAAGAGCGCTAATGTTCAAATAGGCATTCTGAAATTAGGGCCTCTATTTCTGTACAAATTTTGGTATTTAATAGATGGCTGTAGGACATGTTATAGTATGTATAACATTTTCAGTTAGACATTTCATTATTAAATTCCTGCAATTTCAAGTTGTTTGTTTTCATGTCTTACTCATCTGGAAATCTGAAATTTCAATCCTAGCATAGTAGATGCTATCTCATTTTTCAATATAGTTGGTGATAGTTAAACACATTTAGGTTTCAGTGCTTAGTATTTATGTATACTATAAAGTTCTCATCTTTTAACAGCAAAGGAATTGGATTTGTTTGCCTGTGCATATTGTTTTATGTAATTTTAGGTAAATATATTCTATTTTTAAAAGTGCCAAATAAGCCGGGCATGTTGGCTTATGCCTGTAATCCGAGCACTTAGGGAGGCTGAGACAGGAGAATCGCAGGTTCAAAGCCAGCCTCAGCAACGGTGAGGCGCTAAACAACTCAGTGAGACCCTGTCTCTACATAAAACACAAAATAGGGCTGGGGTTATTGCTCAGCGGTCAAGTGCCCCTGAGTTGAATCCTCGGTAACAACAAACAAAAACAAACAAAAAGTGCCAAATAATAGCTTGGAACTTAAGATCTTAATTGGCTATTAAAGCCCTAGATTAATCAACCTGTTAGGGCCTTGGCATCTTGTTTGTAATACGATTTTGTGATTGTGTTTGTAGATAGTCTTTAGATGTAAAATTTGGATTTTTTGACAATAGTAAAAATATTTGGCCGATAAAAATATATGAAAGCATCAGATTTAAGTTTTAAAAAATTTTAATTGACATATAAGTATCATGTATTTATGGGGTGTGGTGTGATAATTAGCTGCCTATATATACAGTGTGTTATGATTAATTTAGCAATTATCATTTCCATCTCCTTAAACATTTATCGTTGCTTTGTGTTGTAAAGCTTGGAACTCCCCCTTTCTAGTTCTTTGTAAAATATATGTTGTAAGCTATAGTTATCCTATTATGTACTATTCAACACTAGAATATATTCCTTCTCTGTAACTATAGTTTGGTACCTGTGATCCAACCTCAATATATCACTTCTCCTCTGCTCTAATCTTTGTCTTTAGTGACCACTCTTCTGCTTGCTACTTCTATGAAATCAACTTTTTTAGCTTCCATATATGAATGGGAACATGTGGTAATTGTCTTTCTGTGCTTGGCTTATGCCACTTAACATAATGTCCTTCAGTTCCAACCATGTTGCCACAGTTAAAATTTGAATTCTTAATTGTTGATCAAAATATTGTTAAAATGGCATCTTAATCATTTTGGAAAATGTTTATGTTGGTTTTATAGAATGGTAACATATTCTGTGTTTTTTGTCTTATTTTTAAAATTTAGTGTCATGATACTCTGGTGCAATTTGGTGGGTTTTTAGCATCAAATCTAAGCACAGAAGATTATATAAAGCGAGTGCCTTCAATTGATGTGCTCTGTAATGAATTCCATACACCACATGATGCAGCATTTTTTTTGTCTAGGCCGATGTATGCACACCATATTTCGGTAAGTACAGGTGTCTTTATTACCATTCAGGAATGATTCCAAATTCTTTCTTGAGTGTTTGAGTTTTAAATGCATTTTAGTTTGACATAGATCTAGATTAGATCTCTTAGAGAGTTATTATCTTTTGTTAATACTCATCCCCAAAAGATGTACAATAAAAATGTATCCTTTTTAAATAGCTTATTTTTATTAGAACATTATAGTTGCATATAGTAGAGTCATCCTGATAAAATCATACATGCATGGAATTTGATTTCAGTTCATAATCTACCCCTTTTCCCTTCTACTCTCCCTCCCCTCTCCCATTCTCTTTCCTCTTTTTATGTAAGTGAAAATACGTCCTTTAACAATAGGTCTTGTTGGGTGTAGTGGTGCATGCCTGTAATCTCAGCAACTCAAGAGGCTGAGGCAGTAGGATTGCAAGTTCAAGGCCAGCCTCAGCAATTTCATGAGACCTTGTCTCAAAATACAAAAAAATAAAAAGGACTTGGAATGTATCTCAGTGGAAAAGCACCCCTGGGTTCAATCCCCAGTAACCCTTCCTCCCCCAAAAAGTCTTAATGGTTCTGTCATTTTATTGCTACTCCTCCACCATTGTCCAGATTTATGTCTTATGGACATCTGCAAACTAGTTTTCAAACCTAGATGAGAATCACCAGGGAAGCATCTTAAAAACTCAGAATCCTCAGGCCCAAAATTCTAATTCAGTAACTTGAAGGATGCTTGGGAATTTGTGTGTGTGTGTGTAGTTTTTCGTTTTGGTTATTGGTTTTTGTTTTGGTGTGTGTTTGTTTATGATGCTTATGAATATGGGTATATCTCTGAGTAACGAAACCTGTTTCTTAAGAATATTCCTGTCAGGTTACCCATAATGCTTAAAAGAATTAACAACCAGCCCCCCAAAAATTCTTGCCCTTCTCTGTTGTTTAACTTATAGGAAAGGTGTATTTTTGGTTTTTGTTCTCTTCACTTGAATGAAACCATTACAAAATCTGCCTCAAAATAAGCTGAAAACTTCCCAAATGTGGCATCCCTGTAGTGGCTATATTGGAATTCCAGTGAAGATATGGGGCAGAGGAGATAGCCCTTCCTCATCTGTCATTTGGACTGTTCTCTGCAAAGCATGACCTCTAATGGGAACCTACTTTTCATTTCCCCCTTAGGGCCTTGTCAATTCAAGGAACCCCATGGAATCCTTCATTTTTTCTGTAGACATGGATTCTAGCCTTTTTGTTTATTTGTGGTTTTAAAATCTGTACTATACAGAACTTTCACTTCAGATTTTGGGGAAGATATCATTCCTTTCTCTTTTTTTAAAAAATATTTTTTATTTGTTGATGGGTCTTTATTCTTATTCATTTATTATTTATATGTGGTGCTGAGGATCGAACCCAGTGCCTCACGCATGCTAGGCAAGTGCTCTACCACTGAGCTACAGCCCCAGCCCTCATTCCTGTCTCTTAAACTAAGATCCCTTCTTTGTTCCCAGTGGGGACAAAGAGCTGTGTGGTAGGGGTGTGCAAAACGGTGCTGAGAAATTTAAGGTTCAAGTGGTCATGTAATTGACCATTCATTGTTAGTGCTTATGTATCAACTGCTACAGTGTTTCACTTCCCTCTAATAACTAAATGTTACTTGATTTAATTACCACTTTATTAGTGTGCAAATGCTTTCTGTTCTATACACTCTAGTGAGAAAAATTGGATAAGGGAGTAAGGTTAGACTTCTTCCCCTTTTGAATCTGTCAATCTGGAGAATTATATGCTGTCTTTATGTAGTTATGTCTTGAATTGTTGCCCTGCTCCACAGTAGGTGAGTCTCAGGTATAGAAACTAATCTGATTTCTTGAAGGTTTGAAATAGGAAAATTGCTTAATCTCAGGACTTCTGACTTGTCATGCCCTGTACTGAGAAGTGAACACACTAATTGGTGGTAATGAATCCTGGCAAACAGGATCACCTGGTTGTCTGAGGTTGGCTAAACATTTCCTGGTCAGAAAATGGAGCAGGTCATTCATACCAGTAACTACCTATTTACTATGCACATGTGAAATATTGTTTTCTGTGTCTTTTAAGAGATAATATATCGGGGCTGGGATTGTGGCTTGGTGGTACAGTGCTTGCCTAGCATGAGTGAGGCACTGGGTTCGATTCTCAGCACCACATATAAATAAATAAAATAAAGGTCCATCAACAACTAAAAAATTTTTTTAAAAAACTCTGCAGTCACTCACATACTCATCATTACAAATGACTGTTCTCAACCATTAAAACAAAAGAGAAAATTGAAGAAGTGACATTTGCCTTTCAGGGTTGAGGAAAGAAACAATAGTATATGAGGTTGGTTATATAGTCTAGGCAGGCAGAACTCCTTTTTCATGGCCTTTTCTGAGAAAGGAGTTCCTCAGTAATGTAGGTCGCACTGGGTGGGCATCCAAACTGCCCTGGGGATCCTTATTTTTGTTTTTTTTTAGGTGAAATTATCTCTTGAAGGGCTTTTGATGAAAGAGGGAAAGTACATGAATATTAGAGGACTGTTGAGTTTCTTCCATAAATTGGTGAGCACAAGGCTCTCTTGGGAGTAATTCAACCAAATACTGCTCAGATTCTTAGGCCAATAAGAACTTTTTGAACAGTAGTCAGAAGTACAGCAATAACTTGTTACCAGTTCTATTCTAAACATCTAGTTTCCCAGGTGACTTTTTATATAGAAAATTGTGATTCTTTTTCTGACTGAAGACATGAGCTTCAAGTGCTAGATAAACTAACTTTAGACCAGGAAATCGTCATCCTAGGTAAATATGAACTACCATTGTCTTTTCCAATCAAGCCTGTTTTTCTAACTAGATAGGGATTAGGAGGAGGCCTAGCCATAGAAGTCAGGTTCAGAACCAGAGGACTGGGGAGACTATGTTATCTATCTAGCTATGTTATCTAATGCAGACCTTAGCAGATGTCATTCTGCTCACCTAGATGCATATTCATTACCTCCAGTAAGATCCACTTTCTGAATTAAAAACCCTGTGTTGTCCAGTTGTTATTCTCTCAGGTCTCGATGTAATTGAGATTTACTCTCATAACTAGTGTTCTTTCTAGCTTCATCACTTGTGTATTCTCACTATCAGCATGTTCTCTAACATGGAGATAACAGGAGATAAGTCTTCAACTTCCAGAATAGTTATAAGACTCTCAGGTCCTGCTTGAGATACATTCTGTAGTGAAGAGCACTTGTTATGCTTTTGATTCATTGAACCTGGGAGTAGAACAGCATCCAGGGCAGTCAGGAAGTAAGGTACCTGGACTGTATGGAACTGAGCCTCTTGCCTGTTAGTACAGAACTAGTGCAGAACCTTTGAGCTCTGACTGTTTCTGGGTTACATGTTTAACAGAAACTGAATGATTTAAGTTCTGTTTTAACACCTTAAGGATGATGCCTAATCCAAATGTAATTTTCCTGATAAGAGCTCTTTCACCCTAAAGAGACTGATGGATATGAGACAATAACAACAATTCTACTCTGTATTACTTTCTTTTTTACATTTACTCTATGGACTAATATGCAGTCTATCCTATTATACTAACAGATTTTTTCTCACATAGCTAAGAGGATGGCCTTTCCTCTGACTCTCCTCCAAGTTAGCATAAATCAGTCAGGCCAAAGAAGCAATAACATTAGCTATCATATGCTTTAAACTTTAATATACCACAGCTGTTTATAGAAAAATTTATTTGGCTTTACAATAACCGGCTGATCCCAGTTTGCCTTGAACTTTCCCAGTTTTAGCACTGAAGTTTTGCTCCTTGGGAAACCCCTATGTTCCTGGCAAACCAGGACAGATGGTCACCCTACTTTAGCAGTCTTACAGTAATTTTTTCAACCTTTCCTAGAGTTGATCCTGTTTATTAATTGACAAATTGTAACAGCTGGTAGAATCTGTGTGCAGCGATACTACATTCTGTCTTTGGTTGGCTGTTACTAGTTCCATTGTACTTCTCCACTAATGTTAAGACCCTCCACTTGGTTCTGTCAAACATCTCAAAAACAGGACTGGAAGCCCTACATGTTCAGTCCCTGATAGAGCAGTAAGAGGGAGAAGGGTGGGGAGAATGGATGGGGGCACATATACCCTGTTCACTTACTCAGCAGGTCAGATTTCATCAAATCTCCTGAAAAACTCAGAACATGAGACTAAAGATTGGAAAAGCTTCCAGGGATGATTTATCTTAAAGTGTTGTTGGTAAAAAACTAGAATTCCCATAACAGTTTTAAGATGGTCAACTTGATTCTTTTAAAGGGAATATAGGTTTTTATACCAAGAAAGTCAAAGCTATAAATTGTGTTGTATGTGTATGTATGTATATGTTTTTTTTTACTTTTCATCTGCAGTCAAAGTATGATGAACTTAAAAAATCAGAAAAGGGAAGTAAACAGCAGCATAAAGTTCATAAGTACATTACGTCATGTGAGATGGTGATGGCTCCTGTCCATGAAGCAGTGGTCTCCTTACATGTTTCCAAAGTCTGGGATGACATCAGCCCTCAATTCTATGCCACATTCTGGTCATTGACAATGTATGACCTTGCTGTTCCACATACCAGCTATGAACGAGAAGTCAATAAACTTAAAGTCCAGATGAAAGCAATTGATGACAATCAGGAAATGGTAGGTTTTTGTTCTGGAAGCTCAAATGCAATAACTTTATGGTAATTAATTCAGTGTTACTCCATATTTTGTTTTAGCTCAGAATTCTTGAAGCTCTTGTTGCAGGATGATGTTTTCTTTAGTGGATTTAACGGTAATTTCTTACTTGATAGGGCATGGGATTGGTGAATGGGTGGAAATTATGATTAATGAAAAAATAATTAGCTGGGCGTGGTGATGCACTCTTGTAATCCTAGCCCTTTGGGAGGCTGAAACAGGAGAATTGCGAGTTTAAAGCCAATCTCAGCAACGGCAAGGTGCTAAGCAACTCAGTGAGACTCTGTGTCTAAACAACATACAAAATAGGGCTGGGGATGTGGCTCACTGGTCCAGTACCTCTGAGTTCAATCCTTGGTACCCTCCCAAAAGGCAGTTGAGTTTACTTTTCTTCTGAAAACTGTGCTAGTAACTGAAAGTGACCTGTGTGACTTGAATTGCAAGAGCAGTAGGACTTTCCAAAAAGGGAACTCTTTAGGAGAAGATTTTCTTAAAGAGCTGAGTCTAGAGTTAGGCAGACCTTGGAGATGGATTAGGTTTGGAAATATGGAGATAAAAGGGACACCACTCTAGAGTTGGAGTAAAGGCAAGAAATAGCATAGGGCTTAAGGGGATCATTTACTACTGTACTGAATGGGCTTAGTGATAAATTTATATAGTTAGGATGATGCCAGATTATATAAGGCATTGAGAGAAAAACAGACGAAATTGAGAGCTGGTTTAGCCAAATAGGGAAGTAATAATTGTTAAAAATGGTACTTTAAAAGGTTATGACAACAGTATTAAGGATACTTTTGATAAGGAAAGGGACACACATTAGGCTAGAGACTCACTAGGTGACTTTTCTGGGTAAGTCATTGTGAGATACTGAGATTGCTGACCATGGTCAAGATAGTGGGAATATGTAAGACTTGAAAATGATTGGAATATAGTAATAAAGAAGGAAGAGTCAAAGATGACTCCATGCATGCCCCAGATATTACCAGTGTTAGGAAGGTGGCCTGATGTGATGGTGTATAAAGACTCTGTGACATTGTTCTGGATATGTTGAAATGGAGATGAAAGCACATCCAAGTGGATCTACTATACATCTGTGTTGAAGTTATTACAGAGTGCCAACATTATCTGTCATATTTTTTAATTAAAAAAGAGAGCTAATGTGCATATAGTTAGAAAAGTATCTAACTTCTACTTTGTAGCCTCCAAATAAAAAGAAAAAAGAGAAGGAGCGTTGTACTGCTCTTCAGGACAAACTTCTTGAAGAAGAAAAGAAACAGATGGAACATGTACAGAGAGTTCTACAGAGACTGAAATTGGAAAAGGACAACTGGCTTTTAGCAAGTAAGTTGTTGGAATTATTACATATTCCTGCTACTGCTGAATTACAAAAACCTTTATAACTTCAGAGGTGTTGAAGTGTATTGTTTGTATTTCAACTCAGTGTTCACTATCCCATTCTTGGTTATTCATTAATGCAGAATCAACTTCACATTTTCACTGAAGGAACTGATTTAGTTTGAAGTGAAATTAATTAACTCATAACTATAATATTGGCAGCTTATCTTTCAACTTTTCTGTATAAAAATCATATTTCTGGGAAAACTGTAGATAGAATATGTCCACAGAGTAAAAATGATAGTCTTATCCCAGGCATGACCTTTTGGTTACAAACTATAAATAGTTTGTGGTTTTATAGCATTCTCTACACTAAAGTTAATATGTTGTCATACTTAGCAGCCTTGAGGCACTTGAGGAAGAAGTTTACCACTTAATATATTCTTCCCTTATTTTTAGAATCTACCAAAAATGAGACCATCACAAAATTTCTACAGCTGTGTATATTTCCTCGATGTATTTTTTCAGCAATTGATGCTGTTTACTGTGCTCGTTTTGTTGAATTGGTACATCAACAGAAAACTCCAAATTTTTCCACACTTCTTTGCTATGATCGAGTAAGTTGTTTTTATTGCAACCTTTAAAAAGTCTCACACAAAGATAGATAAAAACATTATAGTCTATACAGGTATTGTGTGTTTGGTTAAAAGCATGAACTCAAAAGCCAAGTGCCTGACTTGAACCCTAGCTCTACTACTTTCTAGCAGTATGATCTTTGACAAGTTATTTTAACTTCTCTGTGCCTCAGTATTCTTATCTGTAAGATGGGATAACAGTACTTGCTCCATGAGATTGTTGTGAGGATTAAATGAGTCATTACATGTAAAAAGGACTTTGAGTAGTTCCTGTGTGTAATAAGCATTCAAGGTTAAGCTATTAAGTCAGCATTTGAATTTATGTCATATCATCATAGATAGAACTTGTCTCCATTCTTCACTTCTCAAAAAAAAAAAAAAAAACAACCCACAAAACACAATAAAAAACTTTACATTTTCCTGCCTACATAAAATTGGGGAAGCTTTTCAATGTGGTCATATTCACAGATTTTGCATCTGGCTTTTTTTCTTATATTGAATTATTTGCATTTGTGGTTTAGAAATGTCATGTACATTATAGCATGTCAGCTGCCTGTTTTAGTTTCTATCAGTTTTGCCTCTGCTTATTGTCTCCCAGTCCTAGTCATATATATAGCTATGTCTTTAAGTAGTTTTATGTGGTAATGATGATAGTTTTTTCTTTCTGTCATTGTAAATCAGCTTTCTTTATAAAAGTTCTTTTCTTGTTGTTGCTTTATGAATGTGCTATTTTCTCTCAAAAGCAAGAATCTCCAAAAGTCTCTGCAAGTATGAAAATAAAAGGGAGAAATACATTTTGACCAAACTTACCTGTTATGACTTGTTATAACACAGTATTCTAATACTTAAATTGGTTTTGACCTTGGCTTTTTTTTAAAACTATTTTTCCCTGTAGGTTTTCTCTGACATCATTTACACAGTTGCAAGCTGTACCGAAAATGAAGCTAGTCGATATGGGAGGTTTCTTTGCTGCATGTTAGAGACTGTGACCAGGTGGCATAGTGATAGAGCCACATATGAAAAGGTATGACTAATAAATCCCTTATGTTTTACTCATGTATAAAATGACCACTTGTAGTTACCTTTAGATTGTTCAATTGTAAATGAGAAGCTGAGTTTAAGATCCAGTTGTAAAACAGTGTTTAAAGCACAATTAATGTATTATTAAGAATGACATACCTTTTTATTCTGTTTTAAACTGTCATTTCAAACTGGAATCATGCAATACTCTAAACCTTTCTATGAAAACTACCTATCCAAATACACATGCTGTTTTTATATGGAATCATTGATCTAGTCTACTTAAGTTTCTGCTTCTGCTGTTTTGTCAGATGTAACTTTAAAAGTGACAAACTGTTCTTCCTTAGGAATGTGGAAACTACCCAGGATTCCTTACTATATTACGGGCAACTGGATTTGATGGTGGAAATAAAGCTGATCAATTAGATTATGAAAATTTTCGGCATGTTGTACATAAATGGCATTACAAACTAACCAAGGTAAAAAAAAAAATGGGTTTTTAAAAAGTAATTATTTTCTCTTCATATTTGTACTTTAATAATAATAATAATGAATCTTACAATGTTTGTTGTAGGCATCGGTTCATTGCCTTGAAACAGGCGAATATACTCACATCAGGAATATCTTGATTGTGCTAACAAAAATACTTCCTTGGTATCCAAAAGTTTTGAATCTGGGTCAGGCTTTGGAAAGAAGAGTGCATAAAATCTGCCAAGAAGAAAAAGAGAAGAGGCCAGATCTATATGCATTGGCTATGGGGTAACAAAATTATACTTTAATGTAATTTATGAGACTAGCTGACAGAAGGATTCTGAAGACTTTAAAATGTTTTACAGTGCTGAAGTTTATCTTCTGCCTTACTTCAGGAGATTATGGGAGATTATGCGATCATGTTCCCACAGGCTGGTGAGAGTTGTCACTTCTGATTATCAACTTCCGGTCTATACTGGATGATAGTGTCACAAGTCATATATACTATGTCTCAAATGAGAGGAAATAAAATTTTATCATCATAGTTGAAGTTATCAGATCTTCAAGAGCAAAAAGAAAAGTCAGTTTAAAGATTAGTTTATTTTTAAATTATTATTTTTAAGACAGTATCTAGGACTCTCTAAAAGCACCTTTAAGAAATTACTGAAAATTAATATTTTTTTTTTATTCCCTGGAACCAAATAGTGGAATGAATAACTTGCTAATTTTATTCTTTTAAACCCCATGTTTGTGCTTTTTGATTTGTATTTGTATATTTAAACACTTTGTGCGACTTTCAGCTACTCTGGGCAGTTGAAAAGTAAAAAGTCATACATGATACCTGAAAATGAGTTTCATCACAAAGACCCCCCTCCGAGGAATGCTGTGGCCAGTGTACAAAATGGGCCTGGTGGTGGGCCTTCTTCATCATCGATAGGAAGTGCATCTAAATCGGATGAAAGCAGTACTGAGGAGACTGGTATGCTTATTTGTAGAAACTTGTAAATAATAGATTTTGTTTCATCATATTGGAATATTTTCTATCATGTGACAAGTATGGTGCTAGCATAGTATTACAATTTTATTCCTTAGGTAGGAATATGTGACTGTTAAAAAGTAATCAGCCTGGGCTGAGGTTGTGGCTCAGTGATAGAGCGCTTGCCTTGCATGCGTGGGGCACTGGGTTCGATCCTCAGCACCACATAAATAAATAGAGTAAAGGTATTGTGTCCATCTACAACTAAATAAAACAATTAAAAAAGTAATCAACCTGCTGATTCTTTCTAATTATTCTCTAATCATTTGACTGTGAAATTATTTGTTTACATTTAGGGGCTTGTTAAAGAAAACCTTATTTTTGTTACAGATAAATCAAGGGAGAGATCTCAGTGTGGAGTGAAAGCTGTTAATAAAGCTTCTAGTGCCACACCAAAAGGGAATTCAAACAATGGAAATAGTGGCTCAAACAGGTAGGAACATTGTGCCATATGTCACAATTCTAAATTTCCTTTAATTGGCCTCATTAAGCATAAATGGAAGGAGGGTAGTAGTTGAGCATTATGAAAGTCATTTAACTTGGACTTTGAAATTTTGTATGTATCCCATTTTGATGACGTGCTCACTATCTAAATTATGTTTTGTATAACAGTTTTGTTTCCTATGCTGGGATATTCAGAGAGATGTAGGTGGTGAATTTTTAAAAAATTAGGATAGACTGATTGCTGTGGGCAATCTGAGTAAGTCTAGTTAACATAGGAAGAGCCTATACTAATTTAGAGTAGTAATCCATCCAGGTCAATAATTCATCCCTTGATGGTTGGTAGCACCCTTGGTTGATTTGTGGAATATGTTTGGTTTTTACCTTGTTATCCTCAAAGGTTATGAATGTATACAGAAAGAAACTGATATTCTTTTAATCTGCTCTTCATGAGTTTGCTTATTATTTCCTGGATAAAGAAGTACTTCCCTTTTTACTTGTCTTAAGTTGTCCTTTACTTTTCAAAGAATTCCCCTTAGTTTTAGAATTTTTGAAATCAGTAAGAAACCATTTTATGATTTTAAACATGGAATATATTTTATGGTTATTTGTCTTAAAATCCTGCTTTTATTCTTAAGCAGCAAAGCTGTTAAAGAAAATGACAAAGAAAAAGGGAAAGAAAAAGAAAAAGAGAAAAAAGAAAAGACTCCAGCTACTACTCCAGAGGCCAGGGTACTTGGTAAAGATGGTAAAGAAAAACCAAAGGAAGAACGGCCAAATAAAGATGAAAAAGCAAGAGAGACCAAGGAAAGAACGCCTAAGTCTGACAAAGAAAAAGAAAAATTCAAGAAGGAAGAAAAAACTAAAGATGAGAAATTCAAAACCACTGTTCCCATCGTAGAATCAAAATCGACTCAAGAAAGGGAAAGAGAGAAGGAGCCATCCAGAGAAAGAGATATAACAAAGGAAATGAAATCAAAGGAAAATGTTAAAGGAGGAGAAAAAACACCAGTTTCTGGGTCCTTGAAGTCACCTGTTCCCCGATCAGATATTCCAGAGCCTGAAAGGGGCAAGTGTGCCTTTCTTTATATTTGTTTACCTTTTTGTTATTTTAATGTGCATTTGTTTGTTGTCTACTTGTTTGGTAAGTTATCTAGGATTTTGCTAGGGGGATGAACACTTGATGATCTTAAAAGTTATTCCTTTTAAGTGTTTGGAAAACTGGAAATACACTTTATTCTGACCATTTCTTTTTGTCCTAACAGAACAAAAACGCCGCAAAATTGATACCCACCCTTCTCCGTCACATTCCTCCACAGTAAAGGTTAGTATAGCCTGAGGAAGGCAGCGTCCATGTTAGGCTCACCTGTTTGGAATACCAGTGTCCTGACTTCCTTCAAGTCTTGTGCCAAGTATTCACTGGAGCCACTGGAGGTTTTATATTGCATTAGAAAATGAATTTTTTCTGTATTGGTGGACTGATATTTTTTCCTATTGAGTATTTTTATTATAAAAATGTTAAAACTTCAAGGACCTAGCACTAATTTTGTAGTGTTTCAAAGTGCAAGAGAAATTTTACCCAGAAGTGCCTCACTGCTTTAAGCAGGCTTTTTTGGAGTGCAATGGTAGCTACAAGCAAATGAATCTTTTCAGCAGAAAGAAGCCTATTTTTCAGCATAAATATTGAAGAATATATAGCACTGAAGACTTCCTGGATGATGCAGGATAAACAAGATACCTCTGAATTCATCAAGCTTCTTGATGAGCATCATACCGATGTGCCTTCTAAGAAGGAGTCTTGAAAGGAGTTCCATTTTAAAGTCTCCTTGGTGATCAGTTCTCCTGTAGTTGTGTATATTCAGTGAGCATGCAGCTTCTGTTGTATCTTCCCTTGGAGGTTTGTTTATACCCATTGGGTTCCCAACAAGTTGAACCTTGCGTTACGATAAGAGCAGATGTGGCATCCAATCCTACCACCCAGCAAAGAGAAACCCCAGGCATTCAACTGCAGCACAAAATCGTGGGTGTAGCCTTCTTGAAGACTCAGGGTAGCCATTCCTTGCTCCATATTTAATTTTAATTCTAAAGTCATCTAATTTCATGGAATCTTTGAATTTGCAGTACGTTGAACTTTTAAAACTGTAAGTTATTAATTCTTCATCAAGAGCACTGTGGTGGAATACCGTAATTGATTTCTTTTTCTTTCTTTCTTTCTTTTTTTTTATGCTCTTTTTTTCTTGTGGGAGTTATGAGATTCACCAATTATAAATGCTTTGCAAAAACAGTGCTTACTCTTTTATTGAATATATTGTGTTTTGTTGTAATATAATGCCACTAAATTTTTCAGCTAGGATTTAAAAAATATGTATTAGAGTTTTAAGTGAAGTAAAATTTAAAATCTTCCAATTAAAGATAGACTATGAAAATATTATAAGTTAATGTTCTTCCACAGTGACCTCCACTATTTTAAACATTTTGTGGAGAAAAAATGTTCTGCTTTCTTAAAGCCTCTTAAATTACTTAAAGCATAAGTACAGAGATATAAAAAAATGTGGCATTGATACTTAAAATTTTGAGCAGATTGAAGTTTTTTATTTCTTATATTGAGTGCATATAATTTGTTTTTTAACATTATAATTCCATTACATGGTTTTTTTATTGTTGATATTCATATTGATAATGATATTATGGAATTTATCCTCACAAGAAGTAGCTGGTTTATTTCCAGGTTACAGCCATACTTCCCAAAGTTCCTCTGGGTTCTGAGAACTATGCCAGCTCACCTGTCATCTCCATTCATTTTCTACAGGACAGTCTCATCGAACTCAAGGAGTCTTCTGCAAAGGTTTGAGTCTTTTAAAATCATCATGCCTAAGTAAACCAAAAAGTTCTTTACTTCTTTTTTTTTGAGTAAATACCCTCACACTAGTAAATTTAGTAAGCCAGGATCAGTGGGGAAAAGTACCCTGTTTACTTAGAATAATCTTTATAAATTCTTATCACAAACTAAAAGAACAAATGACAGCGGTCCCTTCAGAGAGATTGTTATTAAATGTGTAATGTGGCAACATTCCTAAAATCTATCCTTGCTGTGTTATGCATTTTTTTATGTTTCAAAATTTGAAATAAGCTTCAGGTTTGGGGAGGGGAGAGTTTCTGGTTTGTTTTGGAGGAGGGGAGTTAGGATTATTTAATTTCTCAAATCTGACAGACTATTTCAAACTATTTTTTTAGACACCTCAGAAGACCAAAAAAGTAATTTGATGGATTTATATAACTTTTTAAAAAGCTGAGCCCATCTCAATCCATAAATTCTTTTTGTATCTCCTTTGCTGAGGTATCTTTTTGGCAGTTGTAGTGTAATATCATGAAATACAGTTAATATAAAATAACCATTCCCCTGGGTGGGAATACTCAATTTTTTGCTTCTGTCTATGTGTCAATATTTTAAATCTATTATTCTACTTTCCTGGGTATTCTTCTACTAAAAATGGTGTGCAGTTTGTGTATCATTACAATTTGAAGTTCTTTTCAGTATCATAGTTGAATTGTTTATTGTTCATGCCATTTTGTTTGTATTATAAAATTCATACCCTCCTTTACTTTGATTTTCTATTTTACTGCCTATTTTATTTGCTAATTATGATTCCTTACTGATGGACCAAATGGAACTTTGAAAGTCACTGGACATTACTAACTGCTTGTAGACCTATAGCTTTATAATGAAATGTCTGTGGATTCTGGGCAAATAAGCACTACTTTTTAACAGTGTAGATTAGCCAATGTGCTTGTGTTCTAAAAATGTGGCATTGTTTTTAGAATATACCATATTGATCAAAATAGTATCAGCTTTACTGTGAGTACCTTTAAAAACAAAGTAAAGCCTTTTGGGCTAAATTAAATATGTATTGCAATATAATAGGTCTTCATAATGAGCTTGAGATTGCATGTGGCAGTCTTAAACATCAGTGGTTTGTGTGGGCTATTTTAAATTTATGGGTTAACAGTTTTGTATTTATTTACTGAAATATACTTTGAAGCAGTTTGAGATCTGCTGTTAATTTTCTAACCAATCAAGAAAATTATGGTTTCTCACATTTGTGAAAGGCTTTTGAAAATAAAATGTGAGATGACGTATATTTGTCTCATTTCATTCTCATAACCGTGCTGTGAGTCTAAATAGGGCAGATGGTAGTGTGTTTTTGACAAATGGGAGGCTGAAAAAGTTCTTGAGACATTCCCAGTGGCATACAACTTGTTAGTATCAAAATGTGAACTAAAATCAGAGTTCCTCTATTCTTAGCACCCATTTCACCAGCAGCAGAAAGGGGACCTAGCTCCTTTAGTGTTTTTTCTTGTTTTTAAAATTATAGTGATTCAAGTCAATTTCCACACCTTTTAAAAAAATGACAATTTTGTGGCTTATTTAACACTCAATTACTTATTCTACATGCAACCAGAAAAATTTGAAAATGGCATATAAATATACTTCTACAATTATGTGACTCATACCACTTTTCAGATCTTTAGTGTTTAGCATGGTGCTCAGCAATAAATTAAGTATTCAATAAATATTTAAAATGAACTTAAGCCTTTGGACTTTGTTGAAACATCCAAAGTACTGTTTTGTGTAGTAGCTGATGTTGTATTTTTATATGTCTAGAAAGTTTAACAGCATATGAATGTGTTAGAATAAAAATTTTTTTCATGGACTTCAAGTGATCTCTAAAATTGATTATGTATAACCTCACTCTTGGTGGGATAGCTTTCACTTTCCAGAGGGTTTGGAGGATATGTGTGTCTTTTGTGTTATGTCACTTGTGCATATAAAATTGTTTCCCTGCTTTTAGGTATACTTTGCCTCTGGGATTCTTTTTTATTAATTAATTTTATTTGGCAAGGATATTGAGCACTCCTGTGTGTGGTTTGCACTAGGATGTACATAAAATAGTAAAGACACCCTAGCTCTCACAGTGTACTGAAATCTATTATGATAAAAATAAATGACATGAAATTAATAGGGAACATCTGTCACAAAAAATAAATAAATAAAACGAGTTCATTGGAAAATGAGTCACAAAATTGAGAGATTGTTGAAGTGCTGGTGGCTATTGAGCTGTGTTTGAAGGCTAAGTAAGATTTGAAGAAATTAAAAGTGAGTGACCATTTTAGTAAAGAGAACTACTGGAAAGGTTTGGAGTTAGGGAACATGATGGCCACAGCATAGAACTTGTTGGTCTGCTATATGGTAGGATGTAATTTTGAAAAATTATGAAGAGCTTGGAATGCTTAAGCTAAGAAATATATATTTTATTCAATAGCCAACAAGATACTGTTTTTGCAGAAAAAAGTATTATGATTGTGACTATTAGAAGGGCAGGAAGGAGGAATAGAATTGGGCACATTTCTAAACTAAGATTTCTGATTGTGTGTCAGTTGAGCAATTTGACTTTTTATATCAAGAATGAAATATTTGACTATTAATGCCTGAAGTAAATCCTGGAATTTTCTCAATTCCTTGCAATACAGAATTCAAATAGGCACAGGTATAAACATCATTCTTGCCGAGCGGTGTATGTATATGTGTACACACACACACACACACACACACACACACACACACATCCCTCTTTTTTCTTTTTCTTTTTTTTAGCAGGGGAAGAAATAAGCAATACTTCTTTTAGAGAAATCTTTGAGTATTGCATAATAGTTATTTCCTTTATTTTATTATTTAATAAATAATATTAACCTAAAGTGTGAATAAACCTCAAAATAAGAAAAATCTTGAAGTGTCACTTAAGTCATACCCAGCAAGAGTATCTTTTAGGCAAGTACTTTTATGACTGTTTATCATTCTCTTGCTCTTTGTTATTAATAAACATTTTGTCTATTTCAGTTGATCATCAACTTTTAAACTTTGAAATTTTAAAGAATATACTTCTGCATTGCTATGGCAATAGTTCTGAGCCAACTGAATTGCAATTGTTTCGTGTTAAAAAAATAAGTGTTTAATTCTCAAACTGATGGTCTTCCTTTTTCTTGTATTCCTTTGAATACCAAAGGATTCCTTCATGTAAAAATATTTGACTTTTGTCTCACTACTCTGTTCATTCCTAAGGTATATCTGGAATTGTGTAGTTATGTAATGGAGTTATATTCAGTATTCTGTTGCCTAATATTTGAATGTATTAAATTAAACATAAACTTGTAGTATGGTTATAAATACCTTAAAGTTAGGCATTGGGTTATTTCTTGACTGTTGCTTAAATATTTCCTTTTATAGTGGATTTCCATATTTATAACTTGTATAAGTAGGGTTAACTCTCAATTATTTAGAATTAGAATATCCTTGAGGTCTGGTTGTTATCTTGCCTTTCTGCCTTTTGGCAGAGAAAGAATAAGCAGAGGAGAATATTTGTTCATTAATTTTCAGTCTTTTAGTAGTGTAATCACCCTCATCTGACATGATGGCTTTTTGAGCTGCTTAGAACCAATAAGACAAATGTCATAGCCAGTTGTGATTATTTGAGAAGTAGAGAATATGCAGTGGCTTTGATTTACATTTGTAAAAATATAATTTTTGATAATTGCTACATTTGTAAAAAAAAAATTTGGATAATCAATTATCCAAAATTATTTTTACATGGTTTACACTGAGGCAGAAAGGACTTGCTAGTAAAGTCACAACTCAGTTTTATTTTTATACTTTTGCTCACTGTCATCATTGACTGCCTATTCATGGATGGTAAGAATTTAAAATTTCCATGATTGTGTAGAGGTTTGTATTTTTTCATACAACAGAGAAAGTCCAATCATTGTTTTCCACATACAGACTCTTGTAATTGTGGTCATAGGTCTTTACAACAGAGTGATGAGGAAGACTCTAGCTGATGAATTTACTAAATAAGGAGTCTTCAGTCAAGACAGTAATGAATTGATTGAGTTTAAGTTGCTATTTTTGTAAGGACAAGATGTAAAACTTTTGTATTTGTGTGATGCTCTTTTATATTACCTTGTGTAATACAGCTGACCAGTTTTGACTTTCGGTCTAACTGCCAATTGTCTTTCATTTAATAAACAAAAAACCAAAAGATATCAATACTGGAAAACTAATAATCTTTAGTAATATTGCCTTAATTTAACAGCTCTACATTAATCATACTCCTCCACCACTGTCCAAGAGTAAGGAGAGAGAAATGGACAAGAAAGATTTGGACAAGTCAAGGGAAAGATCCAGAGAGAGAGAGAAAAAAGATGAAAAGGACAGGAAAGAGCGGAAAAGGGTTTGTACTTCTTTAAAACTAGTTTGGAAAGTTGATTATTGTGTGTTTGCCTTTCAAAGTATACTAGTTTGTTCCAAAGCAGTCTGTTGTTTTGAATTTTAATTGGTATTTTCACCCTAAAGCGTGTTTGCATCTTCTACAGTAATAAGGATCTTCAGCCTAGTAATCTCTACCAGCTCTGCTTGTCTTTCATGCCATTTTACCAAGTATGTGAAACTGCTGCAAATATTCTCCAGTGCTAGTTAGTTGTGTCTTTCTTTTATAAAAGTAATGCTTTAAAACAAAAGTATAAACTGTTGATCAATGTAGTTCACAATTCTTGGTTTTAGGATCACTCAAACAATGATCGTGAAGTGCCACCAGACTTAACCAAGAGGCGGAAAGAGGAAAATGGAACAAGTAGGTAGACTTATTGATACCTTCAAAGCAGTCATCAAAATAAATCAGAAAAGGCTTTTATGATTTCTCTTTTGTAATTTTAGTGGGGGTTTCAAAACACAAAAGTGAAAGCCCATGTGAGTCTCCTTATCCAAATGAGAAAGACAAGGAAAAAAATAAGTCAAAATCTTCAGGCAAAGAAAAAGGCGGTGGTGATTCATTTAAATCTGAGAAGATGGATAAAATCTCCTCTGGTGGCAAGAAGGTAAATTAGGAAAACAGTGCAACAGTATACTTTGAAAAAATGGAATTTGACCCAATTTTATTTTATCCTAATAAACTCATCTGAAATTTGTATTTGCTTTTAAAATTAAGTATAAGGTACATTTTGTTACATGCTAATGGATGATATTGAAATGAAATCTCATGCATGTGCCATCAAGTAATATGCCATTATTAAAGTGTGTTTACAAAGCAATATTGTATTTATTCAAAATATATGCAGTATATTAGTATTTCACAAAAGCAGTTTTAAAAAATTAAAAATTTGAATGGTTTATTCTATATGCCTCCAGAAATAGGCTGTTTCTTTTAAATGTGTTTTTTAATTGAGGTAAAATTCATATAACATAAAATTAAATATACAATTCAGTGGCATTTAGTATGTTGATAACATTGAACAGTCATCTCCATCTAGTTCCAAAACATTTCAGTTGCCCTAAAGGGGAACTCTATACATATTAAGCAGTCACTCTCTACTTTCAATCCTCTCAGCCTCTGGCAACCATTAATCTGCTTTCTGTCTCTATGGATTTACCTATTCTTAATATTTCATATAAATGGAATTATACCATAATATAGCCTTTTATTTCTGTCTTCTTTTGCTTAGCATGACATTTTTGGGATTCTATCATGTTGTAAAATCTTTCACTACTTCATTTCTTTTTTTTAATGTTTATTTTTTAGTTGTAGGTGGACACAATATCTTTATTTTATTTTTATGTGGTGCTGAGGATTGAACCCAGTGCCTCCTGTGTGCTAGGCAAGCACACTACCACTGCGCCATAACCCCAGCCCCTACTTCATTTCTTTTTATGAGTAAATAACATTCCATTATACGAATATGCCACATTTGCTCATCCATTTTTCAGTTGATAGATTTTTAGAGGTTTTTACCTTTTGACAATTATGAATAGTGCTACTACAGGCAATTGTGTGCTGCTATGAAGTATTTAATTCTCTTTGGGTATACACCGAGGAGTGGAATTTCTAGGTTATATAATAATTTTATGTTTAACTTTTTGAGGAATTGTCAAAATGTTTTCCCCAGCTGCTACACAGTTTACATTTCTACCAGCAATGGACCAGGGTACAAATTTCTCTATGTCCTTGTCAACACTGGTTATTGTCTGCTTTTTTCTTTTTTATGGCCATCCTCGTGGGTATGAAGTCCTATCTCATTGTTCTGATTTGTATTTCCTTAATGATTAATGATGTTAAACATCTTTTCATTTGCTTGTTGGCCATTTGTATAACTTCTTTGCAGAAATCTATTTAGAAAGCTTTGGCCATTTAAAAATTGAGTTATTTATTGCCCAGTTGCAAGAATTTTTTCTAAATGTATTTTATATACTAGATCCCTGACGTAGTTGCCAGATGTTTTCTCCCATTCTGTAGGCTGTTTTTTTTTCTTCCATTTTTGTGATGTATCATTTGATGCATAAAAGTGTTTCCTTTTTTTTTTTTTTCTTTCTTTCTGGTACTGAAGATTGAACTCAGGTTTACTTGACCACTGAGCCACATCCCCAGCCCTATTTTGTATTTTATGTAGAGACAGGGTCTCACTGAGTTGCTTAGTGCCTTGCCATTGCTGAGGCTGGCTTTGAACTCGCGATTCTCCTGTCTCAGCCTCCGAAAGTGCTGGAATTACAGGTGTGTGCCACTGCACCTGGCAAGTGTTTACTTTTGATTGAGTCCAGTGTATTTTTTTTCTTTTATTGCTAGTGCTTTTGGTGTCATATTAAGTTTTTGAAGAAACATTATGGGTAGTGGATGATGAAAAAGAGATTTTGAGCCGATTTTTTAAGATGTATTTAGTTTTCCCTTCCCCAACTAATTCCACCATTCCTTATAGGAGTCCAGGCATGATAAAGAAAAAATAGAAAAGAAAGAGAAACGGGACAGTTCAGGAGGAAAGGAAGAGAAGAAACAATATCCTTTTCATCTTAATATTAATTAATAATTTTCAATAGTTCTAATGAAAAGCTTTGGTACCCATCATGTTTAGAATTATCCATTTTGTAGTATGTAGTCTAAATACTTTAGGGCTTATTAGTTTTAAAATGAACTTTCCAGTTAATCTTCTCAAATGTATGAAATCTGAAAGTGGGAAATTTCATAGTCTTGTTTTTGTTTTAAATTTCAGTGTTTACTGAGATCTCTTTTGCCTCCAAGGAATTTATAGCCCCTCTGATAGTATTGTCACCAAGAAGAAAAAAAGGAATAGAGTGCCTTGGGTTGGGAGCATAGTGAATAGAAGGGAAAAATGATGTGGCAGACCAGCAGAACTGGTAAGAGTTTGAGGCTACCAGGCTGGTCAAAGCCAATTAAGGCTGCAAGATGAGGGATTATACTAAAAGGTGTGACACTGTTCTCTTTCCCCAAAGTTGTTTTCCCTTAATTTGTCATCTACTCATAAGTCCTCGGACAAGCACAGATAATAAAGACTTTCAGTCAAGGTGAGTGTTCTCTCACTTTTTTTTCATTTAAAGTTACAAATATAAAATGAGATCTGATAATGTTGAAGAAATGAAATCAATTTTGCAAGATGAAGCTACTTGAAGTTTTCACCTAAATATAATGACCAAGTCTTTGGGTATAGATGCAGAATAAGATTTGCAGTTATTTTTAAGCTGATTTCATTTTAAGCTTGCTGATTAGCCACATTTTGGGGGGAGGCATCAGATGTATTTAAGAACATCTGGCTCTCAATTCGCCACTCATTCACATATTTTCTGGATTATTAATTACCTTTTTAAAATACCTGTAGCCCTGTAAATCTTGGTAGTATTTACATTAAAGAAGGTCACAGAGATATTAGCTAACTGAGCCAGTACTCACATCCAAGTTTTTAGTGTTGTCTGTTCTTTTTTTTGCCTTGTTAGGTAAATGTATTATCCAAAAGTTTTTAAGTTTTTGTGCTGCTTTTTCTACCACTGTCTGTTTTGCAAAGTCAGAAAATAAGGTCTGTACCTTTATAGAATTTAAATAATACAACTTTGCAAAGTAATACATTTAGTTTTTATGTGAGATATAAAAAGGTTTAAACATCTTAAGTAAATTATATGTCTATCTTAGTGTTTGGAGTGTTCAGACTCTAATATAGCCTTTTTTGGTGAAGATTTAGGATTATTGAAGTCTGTAGGGTGATTTGACCCTACACTTAATAGTTCCAAATAGACATACTTGAAGTTGTTGACTGTGCTTTTTATTGCCCATTTTAGCTGTCATTTCTTAATGATATTAAGTGTACTTGTTCTGTATACCTTGTTCCTGGTGTTATTGGTTTCTGCATTTTTTTTATGCAACCAGATAACCAAGTGTATTCCTAGTTGTTTAAGTGAAAAACGTCTGAGAGCCAATTCAGTGTTAGAATAAGGGCTTTAGGGTGTGGGTTTTGTCATGTTTATTTTGGCTACAAAGCAGGGATTTAAGGTTGCCAGGATGGTGACTACCTGATAGTGGTGTGCCTTTTCTACTTTGTTGGTCTGTGCTTGTTATCTAAGTAGTAGAGCAGGATAAACAAGAGTTCTGAAAGAGAATATAAAATTTACTAGCTTTTTTTAAATTAAGAAGATTGTAAAAGAAATACTGTTGCCCATCCTTCAATTCTAGCCCTCCCCAGCTGTCTTCCTTGATGAACTATAAATTCTTAAACTTTATTATTTTAATTCTTAACCTTTGGTTTTGTTTTGTTATTGAGGATTGAACTACTGAGCCAAATCCCCAGTCCTTTTTTATTTTTTATTTTTATTTCTTGGTACTGGGGATTGAACCCAGGGGTGCTTTACCACTAAGCTACATCCACAGCACATTTTTTAATATTTTCTATTTTGAGATAGTGTCTGACTACAGTGCTTACAGCCCTCAGTCTAAGTTGCTGAGTCTGGCCTCAAACTTGCAATCCTCCAGCCTTAACCTCCCAGATCACTAGCATTATACGTGTGCATCACCATGCTCAGCTTATTTTTTTAATTTTGAGACAAGGTCTTGCTAAGTTGATGAGGGTCCCACAAGTTGTTGAGGCTGGCCTTGAACTTGCAATACTCTTTCTGCAGAGATTACAGGTATGTGATGTCATGCCTGACCATCTTACTCTTTTAATTTGGCATTTTGCTTCCACGTATGATCTCTATTAAAGAAACAAAAATCCTACTTCTCAAATCTTCATGGGAATGGGACCACCATTGTCACTGACAACTTTCACCATGATTTTATACATCCTTCTTATTCAGTTCCTAAGTATTATTATTTTGTATGTGAGGATTATGCTAAAGATTTTTTTGAGTTCTTAACAGTGGTCATGAATTTGGACTTTACCTGTCTATATAATCCCTCAGGAGGAAAATCATGAAAAAACTGGCTAGGGCTATATGTTTGGTTCCTGACCTTGTAGCAAAACTTCTAGATTCAGATGTCCTTATAAAAGATACATGTAGTTGTTCAGTTTTCTTGCTGACAACTATGTATATACTTTCTTTTTGGATAGACTCCTAACTTTTGTTAGTCTCTGGTTGATTTGTCCTTTTTCTCTATGTATTTTGGTGGTTTTCTGGCTGCCTCTTTCTATTCGGATTCATTTAACTATTGGGCAAATCTTTCTGTTTTTTTTTTTCCTTTTCCTTCAGAGATCTCATCATTTCTGATTGACATCGTCTACCTGTAAGCTGCTTCTAAATCTGCTGCCTCTACTCCCCTTTAAATTTATCTTCTATTCTACAGAAAGGAGAGCTGCTAACATGTGTCATAAAGGATGTCACTAATTTTAAGATTTCATTATTGATTTTTAGAACAGTTCAGGAGAATAGAGAAATGACATTGGTTTGTGTCTATCACCCTGATTTTAGAAATATTTAATTAATCACATTACAACTAAGAAAATATATAAATGTGACACATATTAAATTCCTTTCAGGGTCTATCTTCCTGTTCTGACCACTGTTTTGAGTTGCAAATTCTGCTTTTCTCTGTAACTTTTGTTAGCTGTGAAATTTTTGTCCAATTTCATCTTACCTTTCCTTGATTGAGTCTCTTGAACATTACTAGCTGCTTTGCATTTAACCTTGTATTCTACATTACTCTTTAAAAATTCTTGCCTATTGATGATCAAAAGTTTGAGGCCAATTTTAGTAATTTAGCAAGGCCCTAAGCAACTTAGCAAGATCCTGTCTCAAAAATAAAAAGGCTTGGGGAGGTAGCTCAGTTGTAAAGTGTCCATGGATTGAATCCCCAGCACCCAAGTGAATAAATAAATAAAATAAATTAACAAATTCCTGCCTATTAAGATTGTCCTCTCAAAACCATTTTTTGTCTTCTCAATTATTTGTAGCCCTCATCTCATATCCTATGTAACTGTATTTTTAGTTTACTATATTCCTATTCTAATTTTCCATTCCAACAAGGTCCAGTGTATTTGGTAGGTCCATTTCTCATCTATGTTATCATATGTATAAACAAACTCTTTTATTTTCTGAGCCCAAGATTGTCAAATTCTAAGCCCCTTGGCAAATTGTGGCTGTTTACGTGTACCTCTTCATTCTCACACAAAGTTAAATTTTTGAAAAAATTAGTTTAATTTAGCAATCAGAAGATTTGACAAATCCAAATTTCAGTTTCTCTTGAAGAATTAGACCATCTGATAACATTGTGTCCTAATTTCTGCATAGCAACAATCAGACTTGGCCTAGGTGCTACTCACATTGAGCTAGGACCTCCCTTCCTGCATACCCCTCACCCCCACAATTTAAAACTGTTCACCTCAGTCAGTCCCCACTCACCTCACTTCATTTGTTTCCATTATATCCCTTTTCCCTGTAAACAGGTGATTTTATAATTCCCACTCTAAGCTGTTTTTTTTTCTTTAGTCCATACTTGGAAATTGATCTCCTAAGCTCTCGCAGATTTCTTATTTTAGGATTGTATTGCCATTCTGAGGCATATCCCTAGATGGTGATAATATGGACTGGGATAGGGAGTATATTAGGATAGCCATTGCTTATATGTGAGCTTGTCCTAGTCACTGGTTCCTATGCATATATGAGAAGCTACATATCTACCTCCCTAGATTTTGATTTTTTTGGGAGGCTATGTATCCTTTCCTTCTAATCAAACAACCAGATAGTTTTCTTTATTACCTGGGATGTTTTAGATACTTTGTTCACTTTACATGGAAAGCTGTGTGCAGAGGTAGTATTTTCTCTGGGATCAGTATGACAATTGATAAAGAGCAACAGTTGACTTTTTTTTTTTGCCATCAAACAAAGGTTCAGTTTACTTACTATTTGATAGAAGAGGAAAGCATACTGATTAAGAAGTTGTTTTGTATGCTGCAACATATTTTCTGAGGGCAGATTTATTATGCTTTTATTTCAGTTTGTAGTAATCATTAAGTATGTTTGAAATTCTTTTTGGGAAATTGAAATGATAGGCATAAAACATTTTTTTCTCCTTCATACTTTTAAAAGTCCTGGATATGGGTTCTGTGTACTGATATTCATAGGCACTACACAATTGAGGACAGGAGAAATTTTCTGTTCCTTGCTCCTCTTCTTAAGGTAGACAAATATTCACTAAGGTGCTGTTTTTTTTTTTTTTTTTTTTTTTAACGCTTGAGCATGAGCCTTTACAGATGGCTCCTGTGTCACTTTTGCCCCTGAGTGTTACTGTCTTCTGCACACATTTATTCTGCGATACATCCCTGGGTCCAGTTAAGATTCATCTCAACAGAGTCTGTTTTAACTCTGTTACATTTTATCTACACGAAACATGTCAGGAATTGTTTGTTATGAGAGTCCCTAGGTTGCTCTATAAGGGCAAATGAAAGTGCAAAGTGGAATCAGGATGGCTGTCCCTGTGTCTTTCTCTCCTTACAACTTCTTTCTTACTTATAAATATTCACTTGACATTTTAAACATCAACTTTATTTTTATATGCCTTTTTACCTGACGTGTTTGTGTGTGGGACACACACACATACACACACAAAAACCAACAAACATGCATGCACACAAGATTATGCAATCCTGACAGCTTCAGACACTAATATAAATGCAGAGAATACAATTCTGGGATGCCTCCTTTGGGGTAAAGACACTTAACCATAAGTAAGCTAGTATTTTGGTGGCTTTCTATTTTATAGTTCCTCTTTAAATGTTTTTGTTGCCATCAAAATGATTATTTTTAGGAGGAATTTATAAACTATTGAGACATTTCTTATGACCTTTTTGGTGTATTTGACCATAAACTTAAAAAGCATATATTTATAAAGGCACCCCTCTGATAAGATTTTATATTTGCCTTCTCCACTTGGATCACCTATTCTTTTCTCCAGACCACCTTACTTTTTCCAACTTATCTCTGTCACTGCTCTTTAGAACATCATTTAGTCAACTGCCTCAACTCTTTGAGAGTGCTCTTTAAGAGACTTTTCATGCATAATGTTCTAATGCCCTGACAAATAAGAGGGCATGGTGGAATATAGGGAAATGATAACTTTCCTAATACAGAACCTATTTCAGGCAAAAAGGAAAACCTAAGAAGTCCAGATAATTAACCAATATAAAATGATGTATTCAAATGTATTCTTGCCTCAACAGAGTAGAAGGCCACCTTTTATTTGAATGTGTCCTACAAGTGTGGTATTACCAGTATAGTTGTCAATATAGTGTTGGTGTCTGTGGTGAAGGACAGCAGATTAAACTGAGCCTGAAGTAGACAATGTTTTTAAGAAACTTCAACAATAGGTGCAAAAAAGACAGATCTCTGTGACCCTTTACATTTAGAACCTATGCTTTCTTAATATGGTGGTTAAAGTGGCACATTTTTTAAAAGAAGTTAGTTAAAAAAATAAGCTTTGAAGAATATTGCAGGTAATGTGATATAAATTCAATGTTAATGAGAAGAAAACTATTACTCTGCTGAAGATAGGGTCCCAAAGACTGAATTTGGCACTGTTTCATCACTATGTGACTTTCTTCTTGATGGTAGCTAGCTCTTTCTGAAGTTCATTGAACTTGGGGGCAATTTTCAAGTTTGTAATCCCAGCGCTTCAGCATTATTTTATAATATTCTCTGGACACTGCTGAGAGATTGACATCTAGTATCCTCTTTCCACTTGCTCTTGTGCTTGCTGATTTGTCATTCCAGGGTATGGACAGACCCCTAAGCTGAAGGTCTCCCAGAGGAGGATGCCAAAGCTCCATGCGTCACTCTCAGAACGATATCTCCCATAATTAAGAGCTTCTGGTGCTGTCCATTTAATGGGAATCTGCTTTAAGTCAGAAGATGAATATACACCAATATCCTCTTGACGAGACATTCCAAAGTCACTGATTTTCAGAACATTATTTTCACCTCCAGGCAGTTTCTTGCAGCAAGGTCCCTGTGCATACAATTTTTACTCGAGATACGCCATCCAGAAGCAGCATCTAACGAAAATTTCACTAACTGAGTTTTAGTTCATCCTTCTTTCTCAGAAAGGAGAGGAAACCGCCTCCTGGAACCAGTTCCTTAAAGATGTAGATAGGCTGTCTTTGTGTATGAACTCCTATAAGTTTGACAACATTGGGATGATTATGTCACTTGAGGATTTTGGCTTCTTGTAAAAATTTTAATTTCAGTTCCTGGAAAATATCTTCTTTACATGTTTTAATAGCAACATGAATTTTATCCTTTAATGTCCCCTTAAGTATGTCGTCACAATTTCCCTTGCCCAGTAATTCTCCTAATGTGATGTCTTCATGATTGAGAACCCATTTCTTATTCTACTAATTATGGTCATATGGACACCACCATAATGTTCTTTATTGGAACATTACTTTTTTTTTCAATTTAAAAAATTGAAATATTCACCATTTTAAAGTGTACAATTCAGTGGTTTTTAGTATATTCATTATATTGTGCAATCATCACCACTGTCTAATTTCAAAACATTTCTCTCACCTCCAAAAAGAAGCCCCATGTGTGTCAGCAGTCGCTCTTAATTCTGCCCTTCCTCCAACCCCTGGAAACCACTAATGTACTTTCTATGGATTTGCCTGTTTTGGACATTTCATATGAATGGAATCATGCAATACTGTGGCCTTTTGTGTCCGGGTTCTTTCACTTAGCATCATGTTTTCAAGATTCATCCATGTTGTAGCATGTATCAGTACTCCATTCCTTTTTATGGGTAAATAATATTCCATTGTATGAATGTGTATCATATTTTGTTTATCCATTCATCAGTTGATGGACAGGAACAATGACTTTAAGTATTAAATTGTAAGTTCAACATCAGTGTATTCACAATTATAATTGATAATGTCAAGATTAATACATGGTGTGAACAGAATACTGTGTAGAAATGATATGTAAATTATTTGTCAGCATTTCATGCAAGTGTGATTATTTTCTAAGGCCCCTTCTAGCTCTGGTTTTATGAAATATGTGAATGTAGTATTTTCATCAATAAAGTTTAATGCATTAAGCATTAGTTTAAAATTTGAGAACAAATGTTAGGCAGATATGAAGTTATTTGCCACATGTTGTAATGATCATGTTTTGAATTTATTTCAATATGCAGTATTTGAAAAATGTCAATACATAAAAGGAAAGGAAATGAGTATAATTGAGTCAATATATTTTTTAAGCAATTTTTATAATTTAGCAGACGTTGCATCTTAATATAAGTCATTATTAAAATTGTGTCCTTGTGAAAAATGTGATGTTATTTTCCTCTTTTTTGTTGATTATGTAAAATAGGTTCCTTTTCTTTGGTACATGTGTTCTGTTCATTTTTATAAGTTGTTGCTTGCCCCATGGAATGTTTTACTTCTTGTTATTTTATTTTTTTCCTCCCTAACCCCCACCACTCCTTCTCACACAAATTGTTCAGTGTTGTTTTTTTTAGAGTCATAGTATGCCCGTCTAAATGGTTTCTAAGAGTGGACAATAAGAAATACATGGATATTTTCTTCCTTTTCTGGGGATTTAATTCAAGCCTTTGTTATTGAAGGAACTCACTAACTTTTTTTTCTTTAAACTTCCTTCTTTCCTTCCTACTTTTTTCCTTACCTTCCTTCCTTATCCTGTCCACCCTTCTCCTCTCTGTCCTTCCTTCTTCCTCTCTCCTACTTCTTTCCCTCCTTCTTTGACTTCCCTCATACTCTCTCCTCCTTCCTTCCTTTTCTTATCTATCAATATAATCACTTTGTTTCTTTCAGGTGAGATTGGAATGAAATTGTTCATCTGTGACCAGAAATTTATTTTCCTGAGTAGATTGCCGAGAATTATGAATGAAGAGGGCCCATTTGCATCTCCTTAAATTATTCAGTTATCTGCTTTATTGCTCCATGTGGAAAACCTAAAATTGTTGAGTTGTGCATTACTGTATTTTTAACTTGTTGCTTAATTTCTACATGTTTATTTTCAGTAATGGCTGAAAGTGTTGATTGTTCCATATTTTTAGCACAATGTGCTGCATACACTTCCCAACAAGCAAATAAGGTTACATGTGTACAGAATTTCACTTTTGGTTAACTAAATATTGCCTGAGTTTAGTCCCCCCCTCCCCCATTTTAAATGCTTCCTTTTTACTGTTTGAAACTGAAAATAAACAATTATTGAACCATTTTGAATTTACCTCATTTTAAAGCTCGGTTTTAATTTATTATTTGGCTTGGTCTTAATACTAGTCACTTAAATTGGAAGGAGTGTCTGATGCAATGCGTAGGAATCATTTTATGTAGAACATGTACATTAAAACCTGTTTAAAAAAGAAAAAGATACTAGCGTTCACTTGTCCCTTGCCATTTTTTCCTTGTAATCACACAAATCTGGGGGTGGGGGTCAAAAGTTAATTGTGTTTTAATTCTACAGCTATAGGAGCTTTGTATTGCTGAACTTTCATCTGGAAAAGTTTCACAGTGACATTTTTAAAAGAAAATTTTTTAATCTACTGAATTCTACCAGTGTAAACTTTTTTCTAAATAAAAAATAGTTTTCTCAAATGATTGTATATCATTGTGTATATTGTTGCTTATTTAGAATAACTTAGCAAAGATAATTCAATGAGCTTCCTAGCCTTTTCTTCCCCATTTTGTTGTGGATGAACTGTGTTATTGTCAGATAACATATCATCCTATAATATGGAAAAAAAAAAAACCAAAACATTTTGTTTGGTTACTTTTGCACTTGGAGTAAGCAGTAGGCTGAATGAAAATATGCCCAGAAGTATCCACTAAGTGTTCAGTTTCTCAGAAACAATGATTCTTATATAATTCAAAATTTTCAAAGATGAAAAGGATATAAATTTTTAAAGAATTAAGAAATGTTGAGCCTGTCTTAGAATTGATAAAGGGGCATGAATCATGATGCCCCTTTCCAGGTAATTGTAATTTGTGGAAGATGATATGCAGAATAATTATTTGCGGGAGAGTGATCTGTTTACTGTGTAGCACCCATGATGTACCTAACATAAAAAGTATTTCATTAAAGTGATTTTTGACTTTTGAGAAAATAACCATGGTTCACCTCAAAATCATTTGTCTGAAACATAAGGGAAGAGCTTTTCAGTTGCTATGTCGTATTTACATTTTAAAGATTACATGGTTGTTATTTTGAACTAGAAAGTTGCTACTAATTAGCATCCAACTTCTTTCTACTTGTTCTCCAATTATTGAATATAGGTGCTCTGGTTTTGGCCTTGCTATAAATACATTGATGATGGAACACAGTAGCTTTGGATTTAACTGTGCAATAATGTTGGAAGTAGGAAGTCTGTATTTTTTTCTGTAATGATAGCTACTCTTTGTACCATTTCCTCTGTTCTAGGTAGAAGGGAGTATAAGAACTAACTCCGATCCCAAAGGTGGTTTCAATCTAGCTTGGGAAATAAGGGCCAAATAAGTGCTATCAAACTTTTTCTATATGAGACCAGATAGTAAATATTTGAGGCTTTGTGGGCCATGTGGTTCTGTCGCAACTTCTCAGCTCTGCCATTGTAGTGTGAAAGTAGTCATAACTAATACATAAATGAATGAGCATGGCAGAGTTCCAGGAAAATTTCATTTACAAAAACAAGTGGAAGCCTAGATTTGGCACATAGGCTGTGGTTTGCTAATTCCTGCTATAGTGAGTGGAATCTCCTTTAGGAAATTCATTTAAAAAAATTGAGTGCCTCCTATACACCAAAGGTACGGCCATGAATAAAATAAGTCCCTGTCCTCATGGAGCTTCCATTTGAGTCAGTGGAGACACTAAGTATATGTTAGGTAAAAGGAAGTGCTCTGAGAAAAAGTAAACCTGTTGAGAAGGATAAGTGAGGTAAAGCTTACTACTTTACTTACAGAGTAAATAATGTGAGCAGGAGATAATCCTGATCTCCAACTCATCTTTGAAACTTTTTACATGAAAATCATGTAACATGCAAAAATTTTCTCTGAGTTCTAGTGGATGACATCTAGGCTTTTCATTTTCCAGAAAGCCATTCTTAACTTCAGGTTCATTATTGAGCTTGGGGGTATTTATGCCCCCCGCAATGAATACTAATTTGTGATAATGTGCACTTTCCTGGATTTATAGTTTTTGCCTGATTCTCAAAAAAGATCTAAGGTGGCAATTTTTTTTTCGGCCCCCTGGTTCTTGTTCCAAAGAAGTCTAAAACCTTTATAACCCTGAATCTATTTGGAGCTGGTAAAAAGCTGGAAGACAGTTGATGGCCTACCTTAGGTTATATAATAGGGATATGAGAGCATCTTTTTTTTTGCCTTGCAAATGATTGCAACTTATTTTTGGCCTATGATATAGGATCATTTTTATTTCAAGGAAGCACTTAAGCCAAGTACAGGTAGAAGCCCTAGTAGACTTATTTAGTAGCCAGTTATATTTCTACCCTCCTATGTTCCAAAAAAGATTTATGAAAAAATACACAGTATTTTAAAAGTAAACGGGGAAATTTTGTGTTTGCATGAAATTAGTCAAAATATAGTTATATCCAAAATTGTGTAATTTAGGCCATGAATCAGCTCTGACAAACTGGCAGGCCACACGAGGTAATATGGTTACTTATAGCAATGCCTATGTCCATCAAATAAAAAGCTAGTTACAGTGGGAAAGAATGTTTCCTGGCACTGAGGCCTGAAAGAAATTTCTTTGCATTCTTGAAGAAGCTACATCTTTTCAGTGAATAAAAGTATCTTGTAGTGGTCCTGACACCTCAGTTCATGCTAATAAGGATATTTCTACAACACCAAAACATGTGGTCCAGGCCCACGTATTTTTGATTTTTTGGTTTGGTCTAGGAAAACCTTTTTGATGTCTTCTGTTATCCATGCATCATTCAATAGCATATTATTTAGTTTCCAGGTGATGGAGTAGTTTCTGTTTTTTAATCTCATTGATTTGTATTTTTATTCCATTGTGGTCAGATAGGATGCAGGGTAGAATCTCTGTTTTTTTGTATTTGCTAAGACTGGCTTTGTGACATAACATATGATTTATTTTGGAAAAGGATCCATGTGCTGCTGAGAAAAAAGTGTATTTGCTCATTGATGGGTCGAACACTATATATGTCTGTTAAGTCTAAATTATTGATAGTTTCATTGAGATCTATGGTTTTAGGGACAGTATGTAAACTGGGATTTATGATAACCTTATTCTTTATAAGCATGTTTGTAAAGATTGGAAAACTTGCATCCATTGTTGGATACCCAAGATACAAGTAATGTAAACTGTATCATTAGTTTAAAAGCTGTGTCTGTCCTTTGTTTTTATTTTTATGGGTATTGATTTGTAAGGCTGCCTCAGGTAGACTAAAGCTTATAATAAGTTGCTCAATATTCGATCTTATCACTTATCAGAAGCATAGTTTAAATGTTTTGAAAGGTTTTTAAATTGCAGTAACATTTCTGGAGATACTTCCTGTCAGGGCCAAAGAGATTTTATCTGGTCTAGAGTTGAGTATAAAAAGAGGAACTGCTCAAAAGTTGCCAATTCATGCCAATTGAATACAGATTTTGTTGTATTTGTGGACAGAAGTAGACACAATTAAGAATAACAAGGGATATTTGCCAACTTGAGAAGATACACCTTAATTTAAAAATAATAGGGCTTTTCTGCTGATTCTTAGATAATGTTTTAAACTTTGTGATAGCCATTTCTACATAGGTCAGGCTAAAAAAGCTTAATTCCTTTGATGTTTTTGCTAGATGGAGATAGTTAATGGAGGAAGAAGAGTGAAGAAGATTCCACTTAGGCACAGGGTACATGAACTTGAGAAAAACAGGATTGCAAATCAGAAATAGCCTTCATTTCAGGGACAGGAGGTATAAAATGACAGCCTCTAGCTCAGCCTGACCTCTGTTTTTTTTTTTTTGTCAGATGACAGCTAGATGTCCTTGGACTTGAGTATTGGACTGATAAAATGCTACTGTTTCCTCTGTCCCCACAATATTTTCTTGTATTTTAACCAGAATGATATTGTACCATGTTCAAGGACTTCATTCACAAGGGTGTTTTTTTCCCACTTCAAGTACTGGGGATTGAATCCAGGGCTTTCTTGCATATGGTAAGCAAGCATTCTATCACTAAACTATATCCCCAGCCCTAAGGACGTCATGATTCTAATTTCATGCAGTATGCAATAGTACTTATTGCCTATCACGTATCTCCTCATTATCAAAGAACATTTATGAGTTTTAATTGGATGTGTACTATTATGCAGGCACCTTTTGTGCTTTCCAGGATAATTGATCGAAGACATCAATGATAAAGACAGAAAATTGTTTATAAAAGGAGGAAACAATGTAAAATGAGTAAGGTATTCATACCACATGCATGTGGAGACCAGTTACATTTGAAGAGGATGATAAATACTGGGTAAGAATTACCTCAGATTAAGAATAATTTGGGAAGTATTGTTTACAACAGGTTGATCTAGGAGGGCTTCATGAAGGATTTGGATTTTCAGGAAGCCAATCTACTTTCAGTTAGACTTGGAAGGTGTAGGTCCTCTGGTGTCTGGTTTAATCCTAAATTGACATTGACGGAGAGAATGTTGAACTTCGAATCAAGACCAGTTCTGATACTGTGCAGATTCCTTCGCTCCAACCTGTGAATCACCAGCCCAGGACTGGATCAGATTGGAGATGCAAATTCAAACACTTTGGATATTCATGCTTCCTCAAGACTAATGTTAATCATGTTTTTCGTATGTTTATAGGTAATTGAAAAGTTGTTGCGTCTATGTCAAGATGACTTTCCTTGTCCATTTCTATTCCTCTGTGCAAGAATGAACTACACTAAATGACTTACCATTTATTCATTTGGTTTTCAAAAATGCCCTTTTGCTAATCAATTAAATCTTAACAATGTAGGAAAAGCACCTAAAATAGGACCTACTAAAATACTGGCAGCAATTTTGTTAATAGTGGCAATATTTTATTCTAGTTTCCATACTGGGAAGCATCAGAATTAATTGAAAAGCTTTAGGAAACTTCCACTTAAACATATTGATGTATTGAATCAGAATCTCTTAAGGGTGAATTCCTGGAGAATTCAAGAAAAAAACAGTTCTTCAGGTGATTTTAATGTAATAAATAATATTTGGAAATAACAGTGTATAAGCAGCATGCAATTCCAACATCTCTGTCCTTACTTGGGACAGATCCACTTAGAGACTTATTTCTGTGGGTGATAAGTATATTAGGCCCCACACAACATGTGTAGCAAAGGATATTTTAAAAGCAAGAACATCAGCCTCTGACCTGAGATTAGAGTTCATCAACTTTGCTAGTCCATGCTGCTGCTGCTCACTTACCCCAGCCTTCTCTAGACTACTATCACTGCCTTCACTCACCTAGATGTGTATGGCCAGCAAGCATCTACTACCAAAATAAGCAATTTGAAGTTTAGAGCTGCTTATGATAACTCAAACATCCTTCTCCATGAACTTTCATCAATTGTAATTCACTTTTCTATGATTGAAGTTGTGTTCAAGACTGAATTTTGTCCTCCATTTCTTGTTTTTTTCTTGGAAAATGTACTGATGGCAAGTGAAGATTTATGTAAGCATTTAATAATTTCATGTTATAAATGTCCCTTTAACCACAGCTCTAGCTATATCACACAAATTTAATGTGTGGCATTTTCATTTTCATTCATCTCAAAGTATTTTCCAACTTGTTATTCATTTCTTTTGACCCATGTGCATTGTTTAATTTCCAAATATTTTTGCAGATTTGTCAGATACCCCTATGTTATTGATATCTAGTTCTATTGTGGTCAAAGAATGTATTTTGAATTATATTTTTTAAAAAAATATTTTTTTAGCTGTAGATGGACACAATGTCTTTATTTTATTTATTTTTATGTGGTGCTGAGGATCGAACCCAGGGCCTCACGCATGTGAGGCAAGCGCTCTACTGCTGAGCTACAATCCCAGCCCTATTTTGAATTATTTAGAACCTGTTGAATTTACTGAGATTTGTTTTATAGCCTCATACCTGACCTCCCATGGTGAATATATGAACTTGAAAAGAATGTTCTGTTCTTACTGGATGTAGTGTTCTGTAACTGCCATTTAAGATGGTTGATAGTGTTCCAAGTTTTTGCTGATTTACTGTCTGCCTTATCTGTCAATTACTGAAAAAAGCATGTTGAAATATGGAAACAATTGTGGATTTGTATTAAATTTTGTCAGTTTTTGCTTTATGTATTTTTGAACTTTTACATATATACATCTAAGATTGTGTACTACTTCTAAAATCTACTTGGATATTAATATAGCCTCCCTGACTTTCTTTTATTGTGTCAGCATGGTGTGTGTTTTGTTTTTCCCTTATATTGAAAATTGGTTTCTTGCTTTTTAATCAAATTTTTTAAAATTTGTTTTATTTAGGCTTACATGTTAATAGTGCAATTTGATTCATTGTACATAGATAGAGAATAACATCAATTCTCTAGTTGTAAGTTGTATAGAATCACAACATATATGCAGTCATTCATAAAGTTAGGGTTATTATGACCATCATATTCCACCACCTTTGCTGTCCTCATGTCCCCTCCCCGCTTACACCCCTGTGAACAGAGATCCACCATTGTTCCCATGTCCTTCCCTACATTATGGATCAGCATCCACTTATCAACGAGTACATTCAGCATTTGGTTTTCTGAGATTGGCTTACTTCACTTAGCATGATATTCTCCAACTCCATCCATTTACCTGCAAATGCCATAATTTTATTTTCTCTTATTGCTGAGT
>CM053417.1:25682472-25714365 GCA_028644305.1 Xerus rutilus
AATTTCTTTCTTCAGTGTCTTGGAGTTTGCATTGTAGAGGTCTTTCACCTCTTTTGTTAGATTGATTCCCAAGTATTTTATTTTTTTTGAGGCTATTGTGAATGGGATAGTTTTCCTAATTTCTCTTTCAGAGGGTTTATCACTGTTTTTAATCCAATTTTACAATCTCTGTCTTTTAGTTGGGGATGTTTATACCATACATTTAATGTAATTATTGATATGGTTGGGTTTAAATATGACATCTTTCTTTGTTTTCTATTTGTCCCACCTTCTCTTCCTTTTTCTTTTCCTGTGCCACCTTTTAGATGGATTGTACTTCAGTTTTCCCATTTGTAAAATGAGGCTAATAACAACTATTTCATGAGGTTGTCCTATGGATTAAATGAGATAATTTATACAAAGTGCTTAGAATGATTCTTGACACATATTTCTATAAAGCTTTGATAAATGTTAATTTTTTAAAAAATCAGGATGGGTGGGGGTTTTGGCTCAGTGGTAGAGCACTTTCCTACCACTTGTGAGGCACTGGATTCAATCCTCAGCACCTCATAAAAATAAATAATTAGATATTGTGTCCATCTACAACTAAAATTTTTAAAAAAAATCAGGATGAAGAACTTATTGGGATATCAATTCTAGGATACTAGACCTGGTTATGTATGTGTGCAGATTGGGTAGGCAATTGTATGCAGTGTGATTTGAGTGGGCACTGAAAGGCCTTGGTTTGAAAATAGGTACTAGCTAGCTGTGCTTTGTGAAATTCTCACAATTAAGTACTTTTTCAGGATTTCTGGAGATGTACTGAAAACAAATGCTTTCAATGATTATCTCATGTTCTGTGGGAAAGCACTGAGAGGTTAGAGAGGTAAGTGTACCTAGGCAAAAATCATAGAAAAGGGCACAGCCTAATTCTGGGAGGGAGCCAGAGTGGGCAGCCCAGACGCTCTTTGAGGGTAAAGGAGAGGTGGGGAAGTTACCCAAAAGAACCTAGCCACTTGGTGCTCCCACTTTGGTCTGACATGTGCAGTTACATTTCCAGGTTTTGTATCTGTTGGTTTCCTCTAGTTTCACTATAGGAGGAATGTGTCACAACAGATACTTAACTGTTTGAGTCTTGAATAGTCGACTTGGTCACACTTAATTTATTCACCTCCAAACTGGGTTTGAAGAAGTTGTGCCTTTACCACTTTTAGCCCTTCATTGAGGATTTGTTTGGTCCCACTGAAATCTTCCACACTGATCTAGGATATAAACTCCATGAGAGCAGGGAGTGTCTAATACTAGCATTTAACACTGCACATGGCATGTTTTAGTTATTCAATGAATACTTGTTGAAACAGTGACCTGTTATTTCCTTTAAATGAGTAGAAATGATGTTAAAAGATGGACAGATGATTATCACCTGTTTAATTCTCTAACCTTCAGTCCTTCAGTTCTCACTTGGACTATTAACCTCCTCTAAATTGATTCCTAAACTTAGATGCTGGGCCCAATCCTGTGCCTGGGCTGGAGGAGTGTTAAAAAGTACTAGAGGGGCTGGAGTTGTGGCTCAGTGGTAGAGTGCTCGCCTAGCATGTGTGAGGCACTGGGTTCGATTCTCAGCACCGCATATAAATAAATAAAATAAAGGTCTATCAACAACTACAAAAACTATTTTTAAAAAAAGTACTAGATACGTCCTTTAGCAGATTCAGTATTAGATTTGCTGTTGGTCCTGCTTCAACCTTGCAGGCAGGTTTTGGTAACAGATTTTTTTCTCTTATCCTTGATGACTAATCCCATCTTGTGCACCCACATCCCATAAACAGAATAGTTTCTCTGTATCTCAGTTTTTCTACAGGTGATGTCCATATCTTATATATAAGACATCATAGCTGAGTCCCTAATACCTGTTGCTTAGCCTGCTGCTCTCTCCATTAACCCAAGCCCTAAAGTATGGATTGTGGTAGCCTCCAGGGATGTTGGAGGGATAAAGATTGGAGAGGAATATTAGAAGACCTGGGCTTGGCCCTTTGGAAAACTTTTCTCTGAAGTACTCAGCAATGAGAAAGAAAAGGAGAGCTTTTTCTTTCCTGTACTGCAGCCTATTGCTCTTGGGACTCAGACTACTACTAGTAGTCTCATGGTTGAGGTAAATTTGCAATTCATAGACTTTTGGGAGCTGATCTGAGACATTAACCATCCTTTGTATGGGAAAATATGTTCTGAGTTTGGAACAGTTGACTTGCAGATAAATTTTAGAACCCAACTTATGATAAATTGAAGACATGCTTTCTCCATGAGAGAACCTGAGCAAATGGATTTCTAGATTAGTTCCTGCATTATGATGGGTGCCACTCCTTTTCTATAACCTGGGTAAGTAATATAGAATATTTGTATAATTATTTTGACAAGATGAAAAAGATTCCTGTTATTGTTTTCTTTTGGTGGTGATTGTCATTATTTTGAGAAAGAGTTGGTTTAGAGCAACTTTGGAAAATATTAGAGTTTAGTTTTTTTGTGTAATGCTGGGGATTGAAGCCAGGGCCTTGTGCATGTAGAATTTTTAAATTTTTAAAAATACATTCTCTTTATGATTAAAATAACACTAATTGAGGTAATTTATATGACCCAGGCTCCCAGGGTCTGTTTAATTATTCAGTTCTTCTGGCAGATATAAAATATACATGTCCAATGTGCTGGGCACAGGAATACGTTAATCTTTAGAGAAGAACATTTTGGAGCAGTAGAAGATAGCAACCAAGTTACATGGAGTCATTCTTCCAATCATTTTAAAGCTGGTATGTTGAAGTCATTAGGAATATTTTAAGGACTACATCATTCAGCTTCCTGTGAAGCATGTCCAGGGAAATTCTGACTGCCTACTGGCTCAAATAAAGCCTAATTTCTATCTCTAAGTAATAAATAAATGTCTGAAATATTATTTACTTTGGTGAGGCATGAAAGTCAGGTATGAAATATATCTTTCTTTTTAAACTGGGAACTGAACACGGAGGTGCTTTACCACTGAGCTACCTCCCCAGCCCTATTATTACTATTATTATTAATTATTTTTATTTTGAGACAAGGTCTATTTAATTTGCTTAGGGCCTTGCTAATTTGTTGAGGCTGGCTTTGAACTTGCTATCCACCTGCCTCAGCTTCCTGAGCTACTGGGCCTTTGTTACCATGCCCAGCTGAGAAAGATTAGTACAACTTAAGGTTACACTAACTTTTCAGTGATTGATGATTCCTCTTAATCATATTTTCATTACTAATGACAAGGACTGTGTCAAATATATGTCTGCATCTTGCTTGTCAGGGGGCTTGGCACTTACTCTGTTATTAAAATATTCTCTTTCATTACAATTGATGAATTTATGTTATATTAATTATACTTCAATAAAGTGGTTTAGCAATGTTTAAAGTGCCAATTTGTTTTCAGACTCCTAGTCCCTAAACACGAGTGAGAGTAACAACCATAGGAGGAAGTTACAAGATTCTAAAGGAACAAAACTCTGTATGCTAGGTTATTGTAGTGTTTCACCTTATTAAAAATTAATTTTAAATCTTTAAGTCTTTAAATCTTTCACTTTCTTAAAAAACTAATACTTTTAGTTGAAGTGTTCCATACAGAAAAATTATAACTATTCACTTTTGCAAAATGAGCACAACTATAAATCATCAATAAAAATACAAGGAATTGCAAATTCTAGAAGCTTCCCTTTATGTTCCCTTTCATTCACTCTCCCCCCTCCTCTGCCAAGTGTGAAGAATCTTTTGATTGTATCATTTTAGACTTAAATTGCCTGGTTTTGAACTTAAGGTAGGTGGATTCATCCAGTATGTATTCTTTGTGTCTGTCTTCTTTCATTCTATATTAAGTTTTTGGAATTCACCTTGTGTGAAGTTATAGATCATACATTCTCACTGCTATGTGTGTTTATTCTTTGCTGATGAATATGTTGCCATTTTTAGTTTTTGGCTATTACAAATAGTGTTGATATAAATAGTACTGTATAAATCTTTTGGAGGAGTATATGCATGGATTTCTTTGAGATACTTACCTTGAATTGAAGTTGTATAACCATAGGGTATACATATATGTATTCTGCTTTAGTGGACATGGCCAAACAGTTGTCCAAAGTGGTTGCACCAATTTATATCCCACTGGCAATATATTTCAATTCCAATTGCACTATATCCTTGTTAATACACCGTATATTCTGTTTTCTCTTCATTTTAGCCATTTTGGAGGATATGTGTTTATCATAATTTATATTTCTCTGATGGCTAATGAGTTGTGTAACTTTCTATATGCTTATTAGTCATTTGAATACTCTTTTACAAAGTGCCTGTTCAAATCTTTTACCCACTTTTCTGTCAGGTTGTCTTTTCCTTGTTGAATTTTAGCATTTTTTGATATATTCAGGATAAAAAGTCTGTTTGTTGTTTTACAAATACCTTCTCCAAATCTCTGGCCTACTTTTCTCTTAATTGTGAAAAGAAATTATTAATTTTGACATGGTCCAGTTTATTAATTTAAAAAGTAATTTGTGCATTTTCTGTCTTATTATCTTTTGGCTTTTGACTCTTGTTTATGTGGATAAACAGTCTTCATTAGCCTAGGATTACAAATGATATACTAGTTATGTTAGTACCTTAACTACCACATCAGGAGTCAATGTAAAACCTGATTTTCTAGTTTTATTTTTCTTCATGTATTATTAGAAATGAGACTGTCTTCTCCTTTTAGGTAAAACATCATTCCAACTCAGGACCACTTTAGTACACAATGACCCAACATTAGTCCTTCTGGAGTACTATTATTTTAAATCATTGAAATGAAATTTAATGAAAAAAAATTGTAAGCAAAATAAAAAGGAGAATAGTATAGTGAACTGGTATGTACACATCACTTAGCTTTAACTATTATGATCTCATGGTCAATCTGTTGCCTCTATTGTCACTTTTCTCCTGAATTATTTTGAAGCACATCTTGTATGTCACATAATTTCAGCCATAAATAATTCAGCATTTGTCTCTAAGAATATTCTTTAATAATATTCATGACCATTGTCACCTAAAATATCAACCATTATACTATCTTTATATAGCCAATGTTCAGATTTCTGATGGTTTCATAAATATCATAATTTGAAAACAGCTTTATTAAGATACAATGTACATTATATACAACTAGTCCATTTAAAATATACAATTCAGTGGCTTTTAGCATATCTATGAAGTTGTGCAGCTTTCACTATAATCAATTTTAGAACATTTTCATCACCCTAAAAAGAAATCACCTATTTATGGTCATCCTCTCTCCCATTTCTCTTCAATTTCCCCACTGTAAGTAACCTCTAACCTACTTTCTGTTCTTACAGATTTACTTATTCTAGACATTTCACATAAATGGAGCCATATAATATGTAGTTTTTAATGACTGGCTTATTTCACTTGGCATAATATTTTCAAAGTCCATTCATGCTGTAGCACAGATCAGTACTTCACTCCTTTTTCTTTTTTTTGAGAGGGGGTACCAGGGATTGATCTCAGGGGTACTCAACCACTGAGCCACATCCCCAGTCCAAGTTTGTATTTGATTTACAGATGGTCTCACTGAGTTACTCAGCCACTGCACCTGGCTTCATTTATTTGTTTATTTATTTGCATTACTGAGGATTGAACCCAGGCCTTGCACATGCTAGGCAAGTGCTCTACCATGGAGCTTCACTCTACCCCTTTTTGCAAATTTAATTTTGAGACAGGATCTCACTACGTTGCCCAGGCTGGCCTCAAACCTGTGATCATCCTGCCTTAGCCTCCTATGTAGCTGGAGTTACAAGCATGTGCCACCATGTCCAGCTTTCATTCCTTTTTTTTTTTTTTTTTTTGCTATATAATCTTACACTGTATGGATTTGCTACATTTTATTTATCCATTTATTAGTTGATAGACAGTTGATTTGTATTTATTTTGGGAAAGTAATGCTGCTGTGAACATTTAAATACAGGTGTTTTTCAAATTTTTAAAACTGCTTTTATCAATGCATTATAGTTGTACATAATAGGTGGTGTTATAGTTTGGATATGAGGTGTCCCTCAAAAGCTCATGTGTAAAACAATGCAAGAAGGTCTAGAGGTGAAATTACTGGATTGAGAGCTTTAACATAATCAGTGTATTAATTTATATGGATTAACTAGGTGGTAATTGTAGGCAGGTAGGTTGTGGCTGGAAGAACTAGCTCACAGGGAGCATATTGTTGGGGTTTGTATTTTGTCCTTGGTGAGAAGCACTCTCATTGCTTCCTGATTGCCATGTCCTGAGCTGCTTTTTTCCTCCACATCCTTCCACCGTGATGTTATGCCTCATCTTGGGCCCAGAGCAGCAGAGTTGGCCATGTATAGACTGAGACCTCTGAAACCATGAGCCAAATAAACTTTTCCTCCTGTAGTTGTTCTTGTCAGGTCTTTTGGTCACAGTGGAAAAGAAGCTGACTGAAACAATGGGGTTAATTTTGACATAAATGCGTGGAATTTAATATGCTCCATTTCAGTCCCCAGTGCTTCCTCTTTGCCTTCCTTTCTCCCTCCTCTTGTTCCCTTCTATTCTACTGGTCTTCTGTTTATTTATTGTTTTTTTTTAATTGGTGCTTTATAGTTATACATGAAGGTGGAATTCATTGATATATTTATACATGTACATAGTGTACTTTTATCAAATTCATTCATCCCTTTTCCTGTCCTTCCACCTTCCCCCTGTATCTCCTTCCTCTATATTGGTCATCCCTCTATTTTTGTGTTATCTGATCCTTCCCCTTCTTTTTCCTTACTTTGCTCTAGCTTCTGCATACAAGAGAAAACATTTGACCCTTGACTTTGAGTCTTGCTTTTTTCACTTAGCATAATGTTCTCCATTTCTGTCCATTTACTAGCAAATGCTATAACTTCATTCTTTTTTATGGCTGAATAAAACTATATTGTGAATACACACACACACACACATACACATATATATATATACACCACATTTTCTTTATTCATTCATCTGTTGACAGACACCTGAGCTGATTCCATAAGTTGGTGATTATGAATTGCACAGATATAAACATTGATGTGCCTGTGTCACTGTAGTGTCTTGATTTTAGTTCTTTTAAACAGGTACTGAGGAGTGGGATAGCTGGGTCATATGATCCCTCTATTCCTACTCTTTTGAGGAAATCTCCATACTGCTTTCCAAAGTTGTACTAGTTTTCAGTCCCACCAGCAACGTATGAGTATAGGGAAGGTTTTCATATGGACATATGTTTTCATTTCTCTTGCAGACATTTTTTAAAGTTAGGATATGAAGATAGTCTGTATTATGATCAGATGTCTATTAAGTCTCTTACCTCATAGTTCTCTTCCATTTCTTTATTTTTCTTGAAATTATTTACTATTTTATGAAAATTGTTTAGAAACCAGGTCATTTTTGTCCCAAAGAAAGTCTCACTGCTTGAATTTTGCTACTTGTGCTGATATTAAATGTATTCTTTTGTTATCACTGTTCTTCCTCCTCCTCCTCCCCTTTCTTTCTCTCTTTCTTTCTCTATCCACCCCCCCTCTTTTTTAAACAAGAATATTTCATTGGAGGTTGGAGGTTACCTTTTTTGGTGTGATATTAGTAGATATTGATGATCAATGCCTAAATGTATTAATTTGTTAGGTTTTGCAAAATGGGTGATATGATAACTATCATTTCTTTTTCATTTAAAAGCTGGAGTACTTTTATAATTAATAGAACTTTCCCATAACTATTATTTATCAAGTGGTAGGTACAGTTTCTACAGAAAAAGTAGCATAAATATTTGATTTTGTCCCCTACTTATCTGTTTTCACAATAATGAATTAATTCATTGATATTTTCCAAAATGACCAATATTTTGTATTTTAATACCCTTATTAACTCATGGATTTAAGCATTTAATGTGTTTCAATGCATTAGAGTTATTAACCTTATTGATTCTTTCAGGTTGTCTCCTTTGTCTTTTTGATATGATCTTTCTAGTCATTGATGGCATCCTTGTTTTTCTGGTGTGACAAGTATTTCCAGACTCATTTTATACATATTCTGCCCCATGTCTAGAATCAACCAACCATTTCTCCAAGAAGCTCTGGTTCCTTTTTTGTTGGTTTTTAAATTTGCAAGTTAGTGCTTAAGGTGTAGCAAGCTTTTATATATTATTTGATAAAAGTGTACTAGAAAGATAGAACAAAGTTTACAGTCAATGTACTTTACCAACAGATTTTTAATTTTTTCTTGTACTGAGTACAGGAAGAACCTAACACTCAGAGGAGAGGATTATTGGGGCCTTAGGTTAATAAGCATACTTTGTTAATAAGCATACAGGAATATATCTTGTGGATAATGTGTTTTGGACACGACAAAGAATTAGAGATACAGAAAGGGACCAGGTCAGGCTTTGTAAGGAGTTTGTATTTTATTTTAAATTATTTTAAAAATTTTTCAGTAGTGACATTGAACCAAGGAGCCCTTTATCACTAAACTACATCCCCAGACCCTTTTATTTTATTTTGAGATGAGGTCTCACTAAGTTGCCCAGACTGGCCCTGAAGTTGCCATTCTCCTGCCTTAACCTCCAAAGTTGATGGAATTACAGGTATGTGCCACTATGCCTGGCAGGAGTTTGGATTTTATTCTAAATACAGTGGGAAGTCATCAGAGGCTATAAAGCAAGGGAGTGGTATAACCGATTTATAGTTTTTAAAATCACTTTGGCTGTTGTGTGGACCAAAGGTGAATTTGCCATGAAGCAAATGTGTCCCTTATAAGAGCTTGGAGGAGCCCTAGCAATGTGTCCCCAAAGTCATATGTTTTTATAATATTTGTAGAAGTAAAATATTTTAACAAAAAAATTTTAAGACTGCCATCTCTTTCCATTCCACCTTCTCCATCATATTTTCCCTCATATTGGATAGGTCTGGACTGGACTGGGAATTTTGGGGGTCTGGCTAATGGGTAGTTGATGGAGATGCTTTGAGATTGGGTTTAGTGCAAAATCATTTCTGTGTATATTTAGGTTGTTACCACAGTAAGGTTGTCTTCATGGAATCTTCTTACTGTCCACTCTGCCCAAATGTAGTCAAATTTGTGCAGCAATAACAAGTGTACTTGTGCTGGCACAGAGAACGTGTGATTAATGGAGGATAAACAAGGTTTAAAATGTACTCAGATAGAAGCTAGTCTTTAGAAAGTTTTTTCTATCAGCAGATATATAAATTTTATCTGTGTGGGTTTCTTATTGATGTCTAACTAAAACAATTTCTAATCTGACAGAAATAAAACCAATAATGTAGCATACATGATTATAACTATACCATAAACATTTTTTGATGGAAATGTAATTAAAAGGAATACATTAGAATTTCTGTTTGTAAGGCTCAAATCTTTAGTACTACAAGCAATGACTATGTGTATGAAGTCTGTTTTATGCATTCCAGTGTATCAGCGTGTGTTTTAGTAGTATGGTACATGTTGTCCAGATGAAGTATGGCAGTTCTGTGTGGAATAGTATGCAAAATTGCCACAAATACATCAAAATGACTCAAAGAAACAAATATTCCAGTGGAAAAACACCTACGCATATTCATCTGTATGTCAATGCATGGAGTAGTAAGAATACTCTGATCTACACTGGGAAATTATGTACATCAATATAATGCAAAAGCATGTCAATTGTTCTTGTGAATGAATTAATATTGTGTATCTTTATTCAGAAAAACTGACCAATCAAAATTTGAATATGACAAAGTATCCTTGTGGAAGTCAAAAGCAAAAACTAAAAGAAGGATTGCAGAAGCTTTAACATGTTAAAAACACTTTTTTAAGGGGTGGCTACTGGGGATTGAACTCAGAGGTACTCCACCACTGAGCCACATCCCCAGCCCTATTTTGTGTTTTATGTAGAGACAGGGTCTCACTGAGTTGCTTAGCGCCTTGCCATTGCTGAGGCTGGCTTTGAACTCGTGATTCTCCTGTCTCAGCCTCCCAAAGTGCTGGGATTACAGGCGTGCACCACCGCACCTGGCAAAAACATTCTTATATCACAATGGAAACTAAACACTCTGAAGATTAAAAAATCATAAAATCAAGGAAGAGACCACTATAATCAAGAAAATATAGGTAATTAAACTGACAACAGAAGAAAGGAGAGATTATAAGCATCCTACATACGTTAAGAGAAATTGAAAACAGAAAATGAAGGTAATAATAAAGTAAAATACAATTTGTAGTGTCAACAAAGCACCTATGTAGGTTATAATTCATTGACTTCAATAAAAACTGATGTTTCATTATGGTCTTTTATGATGTACAATAATTTTATTCAACATTGCTTACTGAAAAACACATTTTCCCCGAAATCATTATCCTAGCAGCATTTACAGCATTTACAGAAAATCAGAATATAGAATCTGTATCATAAATGGTTAAATTAAACTGTGATATGATTTGCAGTCTATCCCAAGATAAAAGCTTATTGTTTTGCGTCTAAACTCTTTTCAACAAAATAGACTATTGAATATATTAAGTCATTAAGACTCCAAAAGCACCAGAAAGCTATGTTAACTTGAGATACCTGAAAATCAAATAAAAGTGAACCAAGTCAGTGTCTTCAAGACAGATATGAAGACCTTCAATACTATTTTAGATTGCTAAAATAGAGCAGTTTCAGTTATTAAAATTTTAAGTGAAAGAGTATTCCCTTCAGAAGTTACAATTAAAAGTGGCATTATTCAAAAACCAGAAATTTCATGGGAATCAAACAAATTGCTGAATTTGATTATTACATGAACACTTAGAAAAACATAAAAATTAACAAATGTGACATTTATTCAAAGTGGCTTACAAAGAAATAAGAAAATGAAATGGGAAATTAAGTTAAGCCAGACACCAAATACAATCCCATTATTATAGATTATACATTGACTGTGGCAAACATAAATTGGTAATTATTGGGCATTATTCTTTTTCAACATTTTTACCAAGTGAAAACCATATATCAGTGACTTTATTCAACATACTGCAACAAGCCCTTAGATGGTTGTAACTTCCATTGAAGAACATTTACAGTCAGTAGGACGATTCAACTGTCAAGAATGGTTAGGATATTCGGTATATGTATTCTTGATTTAAAAAAAATGTTAGAATAAAGGGCTGCAGAAACTCTGTAAAGACATTAAGAGATATGCAGGATAAGTGGCTCCTTTAATGAATAGCTGCCTCCACGATACTTGAAATTCTAAGAAGACATAAGTATATTTATTTTTTATTTATTTATTTATTTTGATACCAGGGATTGAACTCAGAGGCACTTAACCACTGAGCCACATCCCCAGGCCTTTTATATATTTTATTTAGAGGCAGAGTCTCAGTTGCTGAGGCTGGCTTTGAGCTGGCAATCCTGCTGCGTCCGCCTCCCGAGCTGCTGGGATTGCAGTTGTGCACCACTATGACCGGCAGTATATGTATTCTTTTCTGACAGATTTAAGAATATAATACACATGCCAACTTGTGTATTTCTTCTCTTTTGACTAGATTGAATCCAGGGGTGCTTTACCACTGAGCTACATCCTCAGTCCTCTTCATTTTGAGACAGGGTCTCGCTGAGTTGCTGAGGCTTCAAACTTGGGATTCTCCTGCTTCAGCCTCCCACCTTATATTTTATATTAGACATTATTATCTAATAAGACAGTGCCCATTATAAAGCTTTTCACATCTTGCAACATGGATATAATGATGTTTTAAGGACTCTGAATAATTGGAAGGAAATTCAAGTGCAAACGACACAAAATATTCACAAGTTGATAAAGTCCAATGTCATTTGGAAAGATATTTTGGAATATCTCAGTTAAACAATTGAGAAATCTCTGAATCCTGATAGAGATATTTTTTAATCCTTTTTAGGTATATATGACAGTATATGTTGACATTATACATATATGGAGAATAACTTATTAGGATACCATTTTTGTGGTTGTACATGCTGTGGAGTTTCACTTGTGTTTCATACATGAACATAGGAAAGTTTTGTCCTATTCTTTCCACTGTCTTTTCCTGTTCCCCCTCCCTTCACTTTGTTCCCTTCGTCTAATCCACTGAAGTTCTATTCTTCCCCTGTCCCCACTTGTGTGTTGTGTGTTACCATCACATATCAGAACATTCAATCTTTTTAAAAAAATATTGTTTAGTTGTAGATGGACACAATGTATTTTATTTTTATATGGTGCTGAGGATTGAACCCAGGGCCTCATGCATGCAAGGCAAGCACTCTACCACTGAGCTACAATCCCAGCCCCTCAACCTTTTTTGGGGGAGGATTGGCATATTTCACTTAAGCATTAGTCTCCAGATCCATCCATTTACCAGCAAAAGTCATAAAGTCATTTTTATTGCTGAGTAATACTCCAGTGTATATTACATTTTCTTTATCCATCTGTTGAAGGGCACATAGCAAAGGGAACAAGAGTATGAAGACAGAACCTACAGAATTGGAGAAAACCTTTGCTCTCTGTACCTCAGAGTATTAATCTCCAGGATATGCAAAGAACTAAAAAAAAAAAAAAAAAACCACCAAACCCAAAACAACCCAAACAACCCAATCAATAAATGGGCAAACAAATTGAACAGGCACTTCACAGAAGAAGAAATATGAATGGTGATCAAAATGTATAAAAAAATTTTCAACCTCTCTAGCAATTAAAGAAATGCAAATTAAAACTACACTGAGATTTCACCTCACTCCAGTCAGAATGACAGCAATCAAGAATATAAGTAACAATAAATGTTGGTGAGGATGTGGGGAAAAGGTTCACTCATACATTGCTGGTGGGACTGCAAATTGGTGCAACCACTGTGGAAAGCAGTATGGAGATTCCTGATAAAAGTAGGAATGGAACCACCATTTGACCTGGTTATACCATTCCTCGAGTATATAACCAAAAGAGTTAAAATCAGCATGCTACAGTGATGTAGCCACATCAATGCTTATAGTAGCTCATCAAAGTAGCTAAGGTACAGAGATATATTTTTAAGGCACTTCATTAGTTTTCTATTGCTGCTATAAGAAATACCACAAAATCAGTGGCTTAATACAGTCTTACCTGGGTGCAGTGGCACATGCCTGTAATCTCAGCACTTTGGGAGGCTGAGACAGGAGGATCACAATTTCAAAGCCAGCCTCAGCAATGGCAAGGCACTAAGCAACTCAGTGAGACCCTGTCTCTACATAAAACACAAAATAGGGCTGGGGATGCGGCTCAGTGGTCCAGTGCCCCTGAGTTCAATCCCTGGTACCCCCCAAAAAATCTTATGGGTGTGTAGCTCAGATGTCTGAAATCAATATCACTGGACTAAATTCAAGGTGTTGGCCTTCTGGATGCTCTAGGAGAAAATGTATTACTTGCTTTTTCCCACTTCTAGGAGTCACCTGCTTTCCTTAGTTCATTACTCCTACCTCCATCTTCAAAGCTGGCAGCATCACCTTGTCAGATCTCTTTCTTTCTGACAACTATCCCACCTTCTGTCATCACATATTTTTCCTCTGACTCTGACCCTTCTACCTCCCTCTTATTTTATGTTTGGTACTGGTAGCATGTGTCTAGGGCCTGGAACATGCTAGGCAAGCACTGTACTACTGAGCTACATCCCTATCCCCTTTTTTATTTTTAATTTTGAGACGAGTTCTCACTAAGTTGCCCAGGCTGGCCTTGAACTTGCGATCCTTAACCTCAGCCTCCCCAGTAGCTGGGATTCCAGGCACGTTTCACTGCAGCTGTCTCTGCCTCTCACTTATAGGGACCTTTGTGTTATATTGGGCTGGCCCAGATAATATAATCTCCCCATCTCAAGATCCTTAATTTCATCTGCAAAGTTTCTTTTTTGCCATGTAAATTAAAACACAGGTTCTGGGATAAGAATGTGGACATCTTGAGTGGAGCATTATTTATCTACTATAATCTGCCTTCTGATTCTAAAGATTTATGTCCATTTCACATGCAAAATACATTCATCTCATCCCAGTGTTTTCCAATATATCACTCTATTAAAAACCACAACTTAAGTTCAAAATCTCATCTAGTTCTTACCAGTTCAAAAGTGCCAAGTGTCATACACATCATCTAAATTAGATATGGAGGAGGCTCTGGAAATGAGCCATCTGAGGGCAAAAATCTCCATTTATGGACCTGTAAAAATAAAATACAAGTTATCTGCTTTGAAAATACTATGGTAGGATAGACTCATGCTCAGAAAAGGGGAAATAAGAGAAAAAACGGAAGTCACTAGTTTAAGTAAATTTGAAATCTGGCCAGGCAAGTAACATGCGTTTTTTTTCTTCAAAGTTATTGATGGACACAACTTTCCTTCCTTCTTTCCTTCCTTCCTTCCTTCCTTCCTTCCTTCCTTCCTTCCTTCCTTCCTTCCTTCCTTCCTTCCTTCCTTCCTTCCTTCCTCCCTCCCTCCCTCCCTCCCTCCCTTTCTTTCTCTTCTTTCTTTCTTTCTTTCTTTCTTTCTTTCTTTCTTTCTTTCTTTCTTTCTTTCTTTCTTTCTTTCTTCTTTCTTTTCTTTTCTTTTCTTTTCTTTTCTTTTCTTTTCTTTTCTTTTCTTTTCTTTCTTTCTTCTGAAGATCAAACCCAATGCCTCACACATTGCTAGGCAAGTGCTCTACCACTGAGCCATAACCACAGCGCCTAACATGAGGGTTTTTAAGGCCTTGGAATAATGCTGTAGACCCAAGACTCTGTCCTCATAGCCATCCTTCCTTTTGCATGATGGGTAGCATGTGTTTGCTCCTGAGAAATTTTATTAATCTATTTCTTGCCTGTAGAATTTCAGGAGTCTGTAACAGTGTCAGGTGTTTAATGAAAAAATATTACATTATTTTACTGGATTTTGTGATGCTAGTGGTACTTATGAGCCTTCAAAAATTTATATTTTTGTGATTTATTTTCACATTCTAAATATTTACTTCTTATCTGATTTTGTATTCATAACTATGTATTACTTTTCATAAAGAGGGCCCCCTAAATTGTTGAACTTCAGGCTTCCTAAAGCTGGATTCACCACTTGTATAGACCAATAAATTTTAGTTTTGATTGTACAACCCTGACAGTAAAAAACAAAATTCATATGTGTGTAGGTATTTCATATATTTGTGAGTTGTATGCATTCACTATTATGCTAATATACTATGCATATCATAAGCATACACAAAATGTAAATTAGAATGTTATAAAGATAAAATAAACAATATTTTAAAATATCTTGTCAATATCATCAATTAAGACCATGAACTATTGGGGTTAGGGTTGTGGCTCAGTAGTAGAGTGCTTGCCTGGCATATATGAGGCCTTGGGTTTAAATCTCAGCACCACATATAAATAAATTAAATAAAGGTCCATAGACAACTTAAAAATTTTTTTAAAAAGATCATGAACTATTAATCAAATAGGTTTGGGGAGATACTTGTCAATATTATAGGACATAGATTCACGTATATTTTTCTTGGTTGTTTCAATTTTTAGAGCTGACATCATCTGATCTAACTAGATTGCTCATTGTGGTTGTTGAAGGAATTGTTCTGGGAGTAGGAGAAATGGTAGAGCCTCCATGTTCTTGTTTTTGGCCTGTGCCTGGATCATTGTTAGGATTCTTTTCAATTCAAAGTTATTTGTAATTTGCAGAATTATTTTGAATTCATTTCTTTGAATTTTTTCAAGCCACTTATCCAGGTTTTAAAGGCTGGTTTATTTAAATATATATTATATATATGCATATATATAAAATTTGAAATTCTCTTCATGATTACATGGGTAAACAACAATTGATTGCAGTCTTCTGAAAGAGACTGCTTTTCTGAAGAGAAAAGCATGGTAGTGAGAACCCCTCTACCTGTGTCACTCTTGCTCTTCTCTTTGTGACTGTCATATATGAAGTGGGAGAGGGCAGCACTGAAAATGTACATGGGAGAGAAATTAGATCCAGCTGGGTGTGTGGTGGTCCATGCCTCTAATCCCAGCTACTTGGGAAGTTGAGGCAGGAGGATCATAAATTTGAGGCCAGCCTCAGCAACTTAGTGAGACCCTACCTCAAAATAAAAATTAAAAAGGGTTGGGGATTTGGCTCAGTGGTTAAGTGCCCCTGGGTTCAATCCACAGTACCCCCCGCAAAAAATAAACAAACAAAAGGTATTGTGTCCATCTACAACTAAAAATATTTTTAAAAAAGAAAACTATATCTTCCAAAACAAGAAAACCATTTATTGAGAGAAGTGCATTGATATGTTTTTCCAAATTTCTTTGATGCTTAGTTTAATGAAAAAAAGTTGAATTCGGTTATCTCCTTCTTACCTGTTCACTATGCTTTGATGTTTTTCTGATTGAAATACAGGGAGAAATTCCTTTCTCATATATGTATGTGTGTGTGTGTGTGTGTATGCAGTTGGAAGAGACAGAAACGTTTCATTAGATTTTTCAGGTAATTGAGGATATTCTTTCATAGTATACCAATATTGGATAAGTAGAAGTTTCTTAACAGTTTATTTCCAATATGGAAACTGAAACCATATCAATGAATTTTTTTGTGTTCTCATACATGAAAAATCCATTAGTTTATCCTCACTGGAATGGAGTTTTTATCCGTTTGTGATTTTGTGACATCATGCATTGATTATTTGAAAAATATTACTTCACTGAGTCATGAAATTCTTCCAAATATTGACATAATTTCATGATATACTAATAAATCCCTCTTGTTACTATCACAATTGATTTTATTAGGCAAATATTTGTGTTTTAGAAACCTTTCAAGCTTATGGTGGCAGATACAAGTTTTTTAAGAGTCTAACTTTTAGCTGAAAACTTGAATTGTATAATTGGCTAAAAACGTTGTCAGTTGTTTTCCTTCAAGTGACAGGCTCATTTTATTAATATTAGAGAAGAGCCTGCCAAAAACCCAACTCTGAATAACCAAAGTTTGTCAGTAATTCTTTTAACTAAAAATGGTGTTCCATGGCAAGAGTTGCTTTTAAAGTTCACAAGTATTTGTCTCTGAGACAATTATTATAGTTTGGGTTGCAGCCCTAATGCTTTGTGCATACTTCCCATTTTGTCATTTGAAAAGAAAAAAAACATGTCCTCAAAGGCCAATATTTGTAACATTAATAATTTCACTGCTTTATCTAAGACATTCTTCAGTAAAAGTGGCATTTTTAATAAGACTGCATATGGTGGTATGGAACACAATGACTATTAGAGTCATTTGCTACCACTGTTTCAAATTGTGCTGATGTTATTATCAGGGTGTTCAGTTGAGGTCAAGGTCCTTGGTGTTCTGAACAAAGAATTAAGTACTCAAGTAACAGGCAAAGTACAGATTTACTGAAGGTGAAGGTGAAAGTAGCACTCCATTAGGTAGAGCAGATTCGGCCAAGCAAGAGAGAAGAGCTCAAGGCCTGATTTCAGGAAATTAGTGTCTTATATGCTGAGCTGTGAGGCTTTCTCTCCCCTATACAGACCTGATTGAAGTCCTTACCCCATTTGTCCCCATGGTTACCTTATGATGCCTGATTAGAATATTGTCCAATTTCTCCCCATTGGTTACTTTAGAAAACCTAATTAGAATACCGTCCACTTTACTCCCATTGGTCATATTAAAATACTGAACCTGTGTTAGGAGTTGTCATGGTGATAAGTCCTCACTGGTGGGTGTTGGCATGATAATAAGACTTATCCTCTTGTCTTCCAGTGGCATCCTTCTTAGTCCCTACCTCTGCCATCTTGATGTCCCTGAATTCCTACTCAACACTAAGACTAGTGGTCTTACCCACTTGTTTTAATTTCTTCAGGCTGCTGTTATAAATTTGTACAAACTTAATGAGTTTAAACAACACACATTATTTTCTTATAGTTCTTTAGGTCAGAAGTCTGAAATCAGTTTCAGTGTACCAAAATCAGAGGAGTCAGATGGGCCGCTCTCCCTCTAGAGGCTTTAGGAGAGAATCTGTTGCATTGCTTTGCCCAGCTTTGGGAGTTGCATTCCTTACACTGAGCCAGGATAATCTCTCCATTTCAATATCTGTAACTTAATCACATCTACCAAGTTCTTTTTACCATATAAGGTAACATTCACAAGGTTCTAAGTACTTAAAACCTGGATATTTGGGGAGGTTATTATTCAGTCTACCTCAACCCCACATGGGTCCAGGGCCATACTTTGAGTACTACAGGTCTAGGGCATATAGGTGAAAGTGGAATTACTGAATTGTAAGTATGCACACCTTCAATTTTACTTGATATTGCCAAATTATTCCCCTTTATGGTTATAGAAATTCACTTTGCTACGAGCAAAGTCCCCAGATTCCTCTTTTCTCATTAATACCTTGTGTTATCAAATTTAAAACACTTTGCCAGTATGACAGATTTAACACAAATCTTCTTGTTTAACTTTGTATTTCACTGATCTCAAGTAAAGTTACACAATTTTTTGTGTATATTTATTGGTCAGTCTGATTTCCCCTTTTATGAATTGCCTGATATAATCTCTGCCTATTTTTCATATTGTATTATTCTTTTCTTTGTTTTGTATTCTTTCTTTGTTTTAATGAACTCTTTATATAGCCTAACTCCTAATATATCAATATAATCAATAGTATAATATAAATATATATTATGATACAAGTATTTTCTACTATTTGTGGTACTTATTCGTAATATTTTAGCAGTGGGTTTTGTCATTTGTAAGTTTTAAGTTTAAATATAGTCTCCTTAGCATATATCCAAAGGATTTAAAATCAGTACATTACCATGATACAGGCATATCAATGCTTAGAGCAGCACAATTCACGATAGCTAAACTATGGAACCAAACTAGATGCCCTTCAACAGATGACTGGATAAAGAAAATTCAGTATATACAATGGAATATTACTCAGCCATAAAGAAGAATGACTTTATGAAATTTGCCAGTAAATGGATGGATCTGGAGACTATCATGCTAAGTGAAATCAGCCAATTCTCCCCCCAAAAAAGGTTGAATGTTTTTGCTGATAGGTGGAAGCTAAACCACAAATAAAGCAGGGGAGGGGAAGAAGAGAAATTCAGTGGATTAGCCAAAGGAGAATGAAGGGAAGGGAAGGGAGATAGGAATAGGAAAGATAGTAGAATAAATCTAACACAATTTTACTATGTACACATATGAAAATACCTGAGTGAATCCTATCATCATGTCTACACACAAGAATGAGGCCCTAATTAGAATAAGATATACTCCATGCTTGCATAATTTTTCAAATTGGATTCTACTGCCATGTATAACTAAGAAGAACCAATAAAAAATAAAGTCAAATGTTAATTTTTTCCCTCTAAGACATATGCTCTTAGTGTTGAGCTTGATAAATGTTACTTATGTTAGTTTCTTAAAACTATTCAAACTCCCCACACCCTACTTTTAGGTCTTTAAGCCATCTGGAATTTATTTTGCATGTGTGACATAGCATATAGTTTTCAAATTTTCTAATTTTAAACCTGGAAAAATATTTATCCTACTTTTTGGATAATCTACTTGTTTTAACCACTGGATTTTAATTCCATCTCTGCCATATACCAGATTTCTTTATATACATGAGATTGTTTCTTGGCTCTCTGATATGCTCTAGTAGTCTGCCTTTTGTATATCGATTTATGAATACCACATTTAAAATATATAATTCCTTAATGATCAATAACATGAAGAGAGAACCCATAGAGTGGGACAATATCTTTACTACACACACATCAGATAGAGCATTAATTTCTAGGATATATAAAGAACTCTAAAAATCTTAACACCAAAAAGCCCAAATAACCTAATTAATAAGAGGACTAAGGAACTGAACAGACACTTCTCAAAATAAGATATACAATTGATCAACAAATATATGAAAAAATATTTAACATCTCTAGCAATTAAAGAAATGCAAATCAAAACTAAGATTTCCTCTCACTCCAGTCAGAATGGCAACTATCAAGAATACAAACAACAATAAGTGTTGGCAAGGGTGTGGGAGAAAAGGTGCACTCATCCATTGCTGGTGGCACTGCAAATTGGTGCAACCACTCTGGTAAGCAGTATAGAGATTCCTCAGAAAACTTGGAATGGAATCACGATTTGACCCAGCCATCCCACTCCTCGAGTTATACCCAAAGGACTTAAAATAAGCATACTATAGTGACACAGCCACATCAATGTTTATAGCAGCTCAATTCACAATAGCTAAACTGTGGAACCAACCTAGATGCCCTTCAACAGATGGATAAAGAAACTGTGGTATATATACAGAATGAAATATTACTCAGTATTAAAAGAGAATAAAATCATGGCATTTGCAGGTAAATGGATGGAGTTGGAGAATATCATGCTAAGCAAAGTTAGCCAATCCCCAAAAAACCAAAGGCCAAATGTTCTCTCTGATAAGTGGATGCTGATCCATAATGGGGGGAAGCATGGGAAGAATGGAGGAATTTTGGATTGGGCAAAGGGGAGGGGGAGGAGAGGAGGCATGCAGGTAGGTAAGATGGTGGAATGAGTTGGATATCATTACCCTAGGTACATGTATGATTGCACAAATGGTGTGACTCTGCATGGTGTACAACCAGAGAAATGAAAAATTGTGCTTCATTTGTGTGCAATGAAACAAAATGCATTCGCTGTCATGTATAACTAATTAGAAAAAATAAAATAAAATATATAATTTCTTATAAATCTTAAAATATAGTAGGGCAAATTTCCTTGTTCTTGTCGAAAATATTTTTCTTCTTGTTCTCTCTTTGTTCTTAAATCTAGTCAGAATTTTGATTGGAATTGCAATGAACTAGCAAGTCAATCTGAGGAACTTTGAATTCTATATATAATTTTTATCCATTAATATGTTTATCTATGTCATATATGTTTCAATAGTGTTTTATTATTTTCTTCATAAATATCTTACACACATTATATTTACTAACAGATGTCATATGGATTGAAAAGTTATGGCAAATGACTTCAAAAATTTTTGAATTAATTTTGCATTTCTAATTGGTAGCTTCTAAGTATAAGAACATTGTATTGTATTAAATGATCTTGTTAAAGTCTCTTAGTTCTGATTGTTTTTAGCTTTTTGTGGATTTTCTAATATGTTATTATTTTCTCTGAAAACAGTCATGACATTGTCTTTTCCTTTTCAATTCTAACAGATATTAGTTATTTTCCTGTCTTATTATTTTGTATAAGACCTTCAATATAATCATAAATGACAATGGTGACAAGATGTAATTGGCATAGCTATTCCTGCCTTCATCCTAACTTTAATGGAAATGCCCCTACAATTTCACAATGATCTTAAGTATAGGTGTTTTGAGAACCCTTTGTCATTTTTAAGTTCCCTTCTATTCCTGCTCCTAGCTATTCCGTACACTGTAGGTCTATTGAGTTTGACGCTCTTTGTGAAAATATCTTCATTATATATTTTATTTCAGGGCCATTGTAGGTCATTGGTTTGCACAGTTATAACAATAGATAAGACTTTAAATTGTAAATTAAAGTTAGTGTAGCTAGTAATTAAAGAGGAGTTTTTGAGTTATATTGATTTGAAGCTAACATTTACTATCTGGGCAAATCAACTCTTTTGAGACTACAAGAAGTATAGCAAAGTTACCTCCTTTAGATTGATTTCATTGAACAAATGAACAAACATTTACTGGACCAATCATGTTTGAAACACTGGGGCCATAGTAAAAAAAAAAACAGTAAAAACCCATGCTTATATTTGTAAGGTTGTAAGAGGAATAAATGAGATAATGACGAATTTCCAGTACTACATAATAAATCCTCAATCAATATTAGTTATTGTTGCTACCATAGCTATTATTATTCTCATGAAGTATTCTATAGCATAAAAGATCTAATGTTTGTTCATTCATTCAGTAAATATTTATTTTGCACCATATCATGCCAGAAGTAAAGAATTTGGGAGAACTGTCTCCTTTGACCCAAGTTACAACAAATCAAAACATGAAAATGCTGTTTTAGGAGAAAATTGAGAATCTTTCCATTTTAACTGAAAGTGTGGCTTCATCTGGTACTTAAAGCAAATATTTTCTTCCTAATTAAAAAGCTATTACTGAGGTCTGAGGCTGTAGCTCAGTGGTAGAGCACTTGCCTAGCACGTGTGAGGCACTGGGTTCGATTCTCAGCACCACATATCAATAAATAAATAAAATAAAGGTATTGTGTCCATATACAACTAAAAATATTTTTTAAAAAAGCTATTGCTGAATTTCTCAAAGTGATGAAAAATGGGGAATAATATAATGAGCACATATTTACTTAATGTTTACCTGCAACAATTTTAGCATTTAGTCACTCTTGTTTCATACACATCTGTCGTGAGCGGCATTTTAATAATTACTTGGGGGCAGATTATTTTTGAATGCAAGTGTATATTCGATCATACCAGTCGTCAAATACAGTCAACTCAATTCACACTAGTTAATACAGCAAGCACATCACACAATCCTGGGGCAACCATGAGCCCCAAAGTACCTCCGATGCCATGCTACTTCTCTTAGCCAGAGAGAACATTGTCGTTGTCTGGTGGTTCTCTCTAGCCAATGGCTGGACATCAGGGAAATGGTAGAGTCGATCCAGAGATGGACAGCAAGGCGGCCAGTCTTACTGATGTCCTTGGAGCGAAGCTCTCCGATGTGGTAGGACAAGCAGTTTAAATACAGTTTCAAGTTAGTGTTCATTGATAATGTCCTTGAGTGATATTTTATGGCACTCAAGTGTTGCTCCATCTGTCTCTAGATGATGGTCCTTATCAATTGCATCCAATATTACTAAGCATGCCTGTGGCTGACGTTCCTTACAACATCTCTATCCACTGTTCTCCATTATTGTGAAGCAACTTCAAGACATCAATCATATCATCTCATGTGTAACTGTTTCAATGTGCAAAAGCAGCTGTCTTAATCAGCCCTACACAACCTTCCTATGAAACTCATTACTCCTAGCCTATATTTCCAAGCAGCAGGGATAGTCTTCCAGATCAGGAAAATTGAGATGGGTTTAGGAAAATCAGCTACTATTAAGCTCTTTTACAAGAAGATATTTCTGTAGTAGCTACAATGGAAGAATTAAAGTCCAGAGCTTTTTTTTTTTTGCTAGAGCTTTATAGTTATACATAGGAGTTGGATTTATCCCAACAAACTCATATATGCAAGAACTTTGATTTCAATTCAAGATTCCCACCTCTTTTCCCTCCTCCTTTTCCTTCTGTCTTGCCTCCCCTTTCCCATTCTCCTTCCTCTACTAGACTTCCTTTTGCTTATCTATTAATTTATATTCGATTGGTTCTTTCTATCTATGTATAACGAGGAAGTTCTTTGTCACGTATTTATATACACACACGTTTTTTAAAAAAAAATTCATTCAAGTTTAGAGCTTTTCATGACCTCTGAGAAAACCAAATTCCTACAAACATGAACAAATATGAAGTATTATAATTTCTAAGACAAGGAGTCAAAAAGGTCTTTTTTTTTTGGTACCAGGGATTGAACTCAGGGGCACTCGACCACTGAGCCACATCCCAAGCCCTATTTTGTGTTTTATGTAGAGACAGGGTCTCACTGATTTGCTTAGTGCCTCGCCCTTGCTGAGGCTGGCTTTGAACCCACAATTCTCCTGTCTCAGCCTCCCAAAGTAGTGGAATTACAGGCATGTGCCATGGTGCCCAGCCATTTATGTGTTTTAAAACAAAAGATAGCCAAGTGCAGTAGTGCATGCCTGTAATCCCAGTGGCTCATGAGGCTGAGACAGGAGGATCTCCAGTTCAAAGCCAGCCTCAGCAATGGTGAGGTGCTAAGCAACTCAGTCAGACCCTGTCTCTACATAACATACAAAATAGGGATGGGGATAAGGCTCAGTGGTGGAGTGCCTCTGAGTTCAATCTTCAGTATCCCCAGGCCCCGCAAATAAAACCAAACTATAGAAGTTCATTGTCTCATTTTTTTGTCTTCCTTCACTTCCTTCATTCTCCTGCAAAACTCAGAGTACATGGCTAAATCAGTTAGTTAATTCATCTAGTGCAGAGGTCATCACGATTTTTAATGTAAGGGCCTAGATAATAAATATTTTAGGCTTTGTGATCATAAGTCTTTGTCACAACTACTGAACTTATAATACAAAATCATCCATATGCAATCTGTAAGTAAATAGGTGTGTCTGTGTTTCTGTAAAATTTTATTTATGGTGTATTAGTCTATATTTTCCATTATTATGACAAAACACTCAAGGATGGTGTTATGGTTTAGATACTAGGTGTCTCCCAAAAGCTTATGTGTGAGACAATGTCAGAAAGTTTAGAGGTGAAATGATTGGGTTATGAGAGTTTAAAAACTGACTAAAAGAAAAATTGTATTAACTCATAATTTTGGAGGCTGAAAGTCCCAACACCATAGTTCTGGCTCTTGCAAGGGCCACTCTGGCTACATCATATCATAGTGGATAGTATCAAGCTGGGAGTACATGTGAGAGGGAGAGATGGAAAGATCATATGGTGAAACAGGAAGCCTGAGGAAGTGAAAAGAGCCAGTCTTGTAACTTCCCACTAGGCTCCACCTCTTAAAGTTTCCATCACTTCTTAATACCACCACAATAGGTGATATTAACTCATGAACCCTTTGGGGACACACTGACGCCATATACAAACTATGTCATATGGATACCCAAATTTGAATTTCATATAATTTTTGGATCAAAAATAATTTTTTGGTTTTTTGGTCAACCATTTAAAAATGTACAAACTACTCTTAGTCCCCAGATTATACAAAAACTGATGATGAGATGAATTTGGCCTGCAGGTTGCAATTTGATGATCTCTGGATTAATCTTTTACAATAGGGAAAATGTCATATTACATTTATTTAACAATGTATAAAACATTTCCAGACATATCTCATTTGATATTTATAACAATTTCATGTAGGATATACTCTTATCATCCCCATTTTATACCTGACAAAGCTGAGGCTCATAGAGCTATGTAAAGCAGTGGCTATTAACTCTGGCTGCTTATTGGAATTATCTGGGGTGGGGTATAAAGAATATTATTCTGGGGGCTGGGGTTGTGGCTCAGTGGTAGAGCGCTTGCTTCGCATGCGTGAGGCACTGGGTTCGATCCTCAGCACCACATAAAAATAAATAAATAAAGATATTGTGTCCATCTACAACTAAAAAAAATTAAAAACAAAAGAATATTATTCTGCATTCACTGAAGTTCTGATTTCATTGGTCTAGGAAAATAGCTGTCAACTGGGGACAATTTTGCTTATCCTCACCTAGGGGACATTTGGTGATATCTAGAGCTATTTTTTGTGGGGAGGTAATAACTGAGAGGGGCAATTGTGATCCTGTCATGTGGTGGGTAGAGTCTAGTGACGCTTCTAAATATTCAAAACACACAGGACAGTCTCTCAAAACAGAGATATCTAGCTCAAAATGTTAATGGTCTCAAATATGACAAACTCAGTTGTAGGGTAGGGCCCAGGCATTGATCTATAGGAAAAACTCTCCAAGTTGGTCCCTAAGTGATAGTTTACCGTTTATTTTGCAAGAACCTGGTGTCTGAGAACTAGCCATCAAAAGCAGAAAGTTGTCAAGCAACTGAAGAAAGAGGAGAACAAATCCAGGATTGCACAGAGGACAATTTATTAGGAACTTAAGGAAAGAAGCAATAAGGCAGGAGGATATCCACACATCAAGGTAAGAGGCTAAGCTAGATAAACGTGGCCTGTGGCCAACTGACATGCATCTGGGTTTTCTGGAAAAAAAAAAGAAAGAACAAAAAATACCTAGTAATATGTCAAGCACCAGTTAACAGTCTGGGTGTTAGTGGCTGGTGGCTGATCATCTTAACCATTTTGTTTATTGTACAGGTTTTGGAGTGTATGGAAAGGTCACTTGGAAGGCAAAATAGAGATTATGACCAAGGTTGCTATAGTCATGTCAAACATCTCTATGGAGTCTATCTGTGATATGAGGGCTCAGTAGGAAGTTGGATAATTCATTTCAACAGACAGTTATGAATTTTTTAAAAATATCTTTGAGGGGCTGGGATTGTGGCTCAGTGGTAGAGCGCTTGCCTCGCATGCATGAGGCCCTGGGTTCGATCCTCAGCACCACATACAGAGCAATAAAATAAAGACATTGTGTCCATCTACAACTAAAAAAAAATATTAAAAAAAAATCTTTGCGTTGCCAATGGACCTTTATTTATTTATATGCAGTACTGAGAATCGAACCCAGTGCCTCACACATGCTAGGCAAGTGCTCTACCACTGAGCCACAACCCCAGCCCCAGTTATAAAAACATGATTTCAACTGTTTTTTTCTTGTCTTTTTTTCCCCTTGTGGAGTAGTATTGAGCACACCAATTTTTGGCATAAGCTCTCCTTGGCAAAAGAGAGGTTTGAGTAATATCAGCAAAGCTTTTCTAGTTACTTGAAGAGCTCCTCCTCCCGAATACTTGGAAAACTGATAGGCTTAAGGATGACTGGACGCTTTCTTGAAGGGTGCAGCTAATTGGTGCTTTCAAAGGAGAATGCAGATGTGAAGACCTGAGAGATATAAATCTGGAGAAAGAAGATTATAACTTTATCTCGTTCAGGCTAATGAGAAAGAGTAAGGTATATTAGTGGCCCACAGGATTTTAATGGAGGTTATGCAGAAAGCACTCCAGAGAGATATTGGGAAGATTTATAATGCAAGTATTCAAAACAACGTAATACGAAGGGAGAAAGAAACCACCTTGTAGTTGAGTATTTCTCAAGGTGTGGTCCTTGGCTTACCTACAACAGAACATGTTGTGTACTTGTTAGAAATGCAGATTTTCAGGTCTTGCTGAGACCTTTTGAATCAAGATCAGGGTGAGAACTCTAAATCTGCATGTTTAACAGGCTCTTCAAGTATTTCTGACACACACTGAAGTTTGAGAAGAACTTGTATAGGCAGAACTCTGGCTATAATTGGAGCATGATCAAGATGACAGTGTAATCTGCAATAAAGGTGTCCTTTGCCCTAGGAAAGAATATCTTCCAGAGAAGTTGTATGTTAATAGAGTTATTTCAAATCTACTTTTATTGTAATTGTACCAGTGGGACTCATTACTTAAAAGAAGCCAAAGGTTAAAATGTTCACAAAGTGTTCACATTCAATTGATCTTTTAAAATGTTCGGGGGACTGTAATATGTTATAATCAATATGAGCTGGCTCTCTAACCTAAACAAAATGCATACATTTAAAAATTCACTTTCATACCTATTTCTGTGATACCTTAGCATTTTTGCCTTTCATAAAAACATTTTTTGTCAATTTTAAGTTTAGAAAATAAAGCATATTAGGTTTGATTCATTTTGACAACCATGATAACTTGCTTGTTATGACTATATAAATGATATTTTTGTGGCTTCCATATTGGTTGCATCTTGTGTTTAAACAAAGACCTCACACTGGAGCAGAAATCTGCTGATTAGATGAATGACATTAGGTACAAAGATTGTATTGTGCTGGGTGCATTTAAATTTTACACAAAGAACAGACCTGGAGTCTGATTATCCCATTCTCTGATTGCTTTGTCATTCATGGTTTTGATAAATGGTTTAATCATTTAATGAATTGATAATTTGCCATTGAGTCAACAAAATACTAAATTGTAAACCTTACTTCTGAAAATCGGAAGATCAGTTGGATTCTCGTCCTTTACATTATTTAATAGTGTATGTATAATTGTTCTAATTTTTTACTGTCCTTAATCACATCCACTTGATTTTATAAGGCCTATGCAGATGCTGTGAGATTTTCATTTTGACAGGATGATGATAGTACCTGGCACACTGAGAATTAGTGAAATTCTGCTGGAGGAGAATAATGGCTTTATAGTGTGGAACTGTAGAGTCTCTATTTAGAAAATCAAATCAGTGGATAAATGAAATGCATTTTTATCTTGTTTCCAAATTATCTGTTCAATGAGGCCCTTGTCAATCCACAATATTTTCAGTGTAAATGAATCCACAAGAGTACAGAATCTTAAAATTGGAAGTTGTTGGAGCTGGAAGGAACTTTTAGGAGTTTTCAAACTCAAATGTCTGAAAGGACCAGGCAACAAATAAATAGTGACAAGAAGCAAGGGGTAATAGAAGAGGCTTCCTTCCTCCTGTTGCCTATGAAAATATGGGCTCAGTGTTTCCAAGTATTCCAGTTTTTCAGAGATGCCCAAATCTGTCTCCTGTCTGTCTTCCTGCTGAGTAGTTAGTCACCAGGACCTAGGGCTCTTCAGTCACAGCTCATTGGACCAGGGATAGATGTTTGTCTTTGAGGGTTGCTGCCCATGCATAGGCTGGCAGCTGACTCTTGTAACCCACCCACATGTGAACAGGAATAGTTTATTGCTTTAGAAATTTTGATTCATGATGAAAAGGAAATCCATCAGTTGGTAGTAGAACAAAAAGTAGACGCAGAGACTGGAGCCAAATTGTATTAATGGCAGAGCACTTGACAGAGATCACATACCACCAAACTGAGGTCCTCAGAGAGACTGAGAATGTACACCCATGTGCTGTCTGGATCTTCAGACTAGGTAAGTTGCTTTATTTTGACCATGATATAAACCCAAGAGAAATGGACACAATATATCCAGAAATGTGTATGGGTAAATTGTGGATAATTGTACTTACCTTCCAGAGCTGTGCTCACAATTTAATAAGAACATGTGCAAGTATCTAGGTCAATACCTGACACATGGTAGGCACTCAATGCTACTTCTTTTGGTACCAGGAATTGAACCCAGGGGTTCTTAATCATTGAGCCACATCCTCAGCCCTTTTTTGTTTTTATTTATTTATTTTTTAAATTTGAGACAGCAGGATTGGAGATATAGCTCAGTTGGTAGAGTGCTTGCTTTCCATGCACAAAGCCCTGGGTTCAATCCCCAGCACCACAAAAAAATTTTGAGACAGGTCTTACTAAGTTTCTTAGGGTTTTGCTAAGCTATTGAGGCTGGCTTTGAACTTGTGATCCTCCTGCTTCAGCCTCCCAAGATGCTGGGATTACAGGCATGTGCCTCCACGCCCAGCCACTCTACTTTCTTGGTTCCTTTCTTTACACTTTTTATCACCCACAGATCTATACAATAGTGTTGGTCTCAAGGGCAGAATGCCTGTGACTCAGGCAAATTGTGGATAAAGTGTTTTTTTTTTCTTTTAGCCAGTTGTTGTCCGAAATGCCCCTGTCTGTAACCTATATCTTTCTAGAATCTTGAGGGGAATTAAGATTGTAGACCTGACTAGCTACCTGTATTTATCAGGATTCAGTACAGAAAACAGAAGCCACTCTGGGTATTTTATTTTATTTTTTAAAAAATATTTTCTTAATTGTCAATGGACTTTATTTTATTTATTTATATGTGGTGCTAAGAATTGAACCCAGTGCCTCACACATACTGGCCAAATGCTCTACCACTGAGCCACAACCAAGCCCACTCTGGGTATTTTAAGTAAAAGGGATTTAATAAGGAAATTTGATATGAGAAATTAATAAAGCATTAAAAAAAATCCTTGGAAGGGTTAGAAGAATGAGCTCTAGGCAGTGCCTAAAGGAATACTTCCCAGAATCTTTTAAAGCTGATCTACTAGCTGATTCCTAACTCTGAGACCCCCCCAGAATGCTAGAGCTCTAGAATAGCACCATGGCTGTGACCCAAGGAACAGAAACTGGAATCAGGAAACATCACTGTCACTTGACACCCAGCAAGTTAGAGACCAGACACCAGTACGTGGATGCAGAGTATTCTCATATCTGCATGACCTCAATTGCCAAGGTAAAAGAGCCTAAAAGATCAAGGAAAGTGCCTTTGGCTTCATTCCAAAGCTTACCTCAGGGCACTTAATTAGTGGAAGCTATTTCACACCCAGAAATCTAGCTGTGAAAGAATCCGTGAAAGGTAGTTTTCAGTTTTCCCGTGTTTGCAGCATAGAAGGCACAGTATCTACAACATGATCTGCAATGGACTGAGTGTTTGTATCCCCCAGAATTCATATGTTGAAATTCTAATCCCAATGTGATGGTATTTGGAGGTGAGGCCTTTGGAAGTTGATTAGGTCATGGAGTAGAGCTCTCATAAATGGGATGAGTACCCTTATAAGAGGCCAGAGGAGCTGGGATTTGTAGCTCAGTGGTAGAGCGCTTGCCTCACATGCGTGAGGCCCTGGGTTCGATCCTCAGCACCACATAAAAATAAATAAATAAAATAAAGATATTTGTGTCCATCTACAAGTAAAAAAAAATTTAAAAAAAAAACAGGCCAGAGAACTAGCTGATTCTCTGTTTACAATGTAAGGATACAATGAAAAGATAGCCATCTGTAAAGCAGAAAGTGGGACCTCACTAGACACAGGATCTGCCAGTGCCTTGATTTTGTGCAGCTCAGTCTCTAGACTGTGGGAAATGAATGTTTATTGTTTGGGCCACTAGGTCTACAATATTTTGTTATAGCAGCCCAACCTGATTTATGGTTTGAATATGAGATGTTCCCTCAAAGCTCCTACTAGTGTAGGAATATTTAGAAGTGAAATGATTACATTGTGGGAGCTATAACTTATTCAGTTCATTTTAGTTTGAATAGACTGAGTGGGTGGTAACTGTAGGCAGGTGGGGTGTGTCTGGAGGAGGTGAATCACTGGTGTATTCCCTGGAAGAGTTGTTCTTTCTCCTACCCATTCGTCTCCCCTACTTCATGACCCAGTCATGAGCTAAGTAGCTTTCCTCCACTGGGCCCTTCCCCCATGATATGCTGCCTCACCTTGGGCCTAGAACAATGGAATCAGCCATTTATGGATGGAGCTCCAAATAAACTTTTCCTCCTTTAAGTTGTTCTTGTCAAGTGTTTTGCTCACAGTGACACAAAAGCTGACTAAAACACTGACAAAAACACTACTCAGTGAAGGCTCTCAAGATCTTTGATCTTCTTGTACGGGGTCTGCCACTATGTACCTCTAAAATCAAAACTACAAATTTAATTGAAACTATAAACCTCATGGTGATACTAATTTTTATAAAACAAATTTGTCATTTTGCACCCATTATTCACCCACCTTAACTTCTCAAATTGGAACAGGCTATGTTCCTTTATTTTCTTCAGGGGAGGTGGTGGATAGCAGAGGGATGGGATTAGGAATGACTATCATTAGGGAATTTATCAGTTCAGTGTAAGATCTCCTGTATCTTAATTAGCTCTTTGTTACTATAATGAAATATATGAAACAACTAGCTTATAAAGGAAAAAGGTTTATTTTGGCTCATGGTTCTGGAGTGTCTGGTGCATGATCAAGTGGCTCTATTGCTTTGGGCCTCTGGCAAGATAGCACATCATGGCAGGTGTACATGGTAGAGCAAACTGCTTACATCATCGGCAAGGAAACAGAGAGGAAGACATTGGGATCCCATAGTCCTTTTGAGGGCATACCCCCAATAAACTAAGCATTTCCCACTAGGCCTCACCTACTGATGTTTCCACCACTTCCCAATAGTACTACACGGGGGACCAAGCCCTTTTTTTTTTTTTTTTTTAAGGAATATAAAACCTTAATAATGTTTGTTGTATTAAAGTAGTGTTTATGAATTATATTTTTCCATTATTCCCAAAATTTTTATAACAATAATACTCTTTTGGCAATCACATTGCATTTTTTTTTCTTTTTTTTTTCCAGGCAGAGTATTTTAATCAGCTTTCCAGGTGATTATGGCCATTATTCAAGACTACACTAAAACCTTAAACATTTT
>CM053417.1:25714865-25815587 GCA_028644305.1 Xerus rutilus
CGCGCAAGTGAAATTCCTGCCGGGGCAGCTGTAGGATGATGTCCAGAAGCTGGCTGGGAGATGGTATTTCCACAACTTCAATCTCTGGCTCTGGAGAGACTGACCGCAGCGTCTGCCTAGGCCGCCATCTTGGAACTCGGGACCAAGCCCTTAACATACGATCCAAATATCCTGGGTACAGTTAGCTTTTGTTTGTTTGTTTGTTTTCTTTTTGGTACTGCGGAGTGAATCCATGGAACCTTAACCACTGAGCCACATCCCCAGCCTTATTTAATATTTTATTTATAGACAGGGCCTAAATTGCTTAGGGCAATTGCTTAGGGCCACTAAATTGCTTAGGGCCTCGCTAAGTTGCTGAGGCTGGCTTTGAACTTGTGACACTCCTGCCTCAGTCTCCCAAGCTGCTGGGATTACAGGTGTGTGTTACCGTGTCCAGCCAGTTAAATTTTTATTGGTTCTTTTTAGTTATACACGACAGTAGAATCCATGTTGATATAATTATACAAGCATGGAATACATCTTGTTCTAATTCAGACTCCAGTACCTCTCCTTCCTCTTCCCTCTCCCACCCACTGCTCCTTTTCCTCTATTGATCTTTCTGCCATTTACCTATTGTTTTTTTGTAAAAATTGATTTCTTGCAGATGTACGTGATGTTGAGATTCACTGTCTAATTCAATGAACTTCTATCCACCCTCTCTTACTGTGGATTAGCTTCTACATGTCAGAGAAAACATTTCACCTTTGGTTCTTTAGAATAGGCTAATTTTGCTTAGCATAACATTCCATCCATTTACTGGCAAATGCCATAATTTCATTCTTCTTTATGGCTGAGTAGTATTCCATGTGTATATATATAACACATTTGCTTTGTCCATTCATCTATGAAGGGCACCTAGTTTGGTTCCATAGTTTTGCTATTGTAAACTGAGCTGCTATAAGCAGTGATGTGGCTGCATCACTGTAGCATGCTGATTTTAACTCCTTTGGATATATACCAAGGAATGGTATAACCAGGTCAAATGGTGGTTCCATTCCTAGCTTTTTGAGGAATCTCCATACTGCTTTCCAGAGTGGCTGCATCAATTTGCAGTCTGGGTACAATTATTTTAACAAATATTTACTTTTGTGCTGTTTGAGATAGTAGAGATCAACTGAAAATACCAGCTTTTGGTTAATATCACATTCCTGTAACCCACATTTTATGTGAATTTTAGGGACCCCTTATAGCTTTTGGAAAATTATTACATACTTGCTTCTTGGTTTTATTTTCTTTATAACGGTCTTTGGTTTACTCTATAGTTTGAGATAACACTATTAGTTTACTCAAGGGGATGGAGGCATAAATTATGTACTTGGATTTAGGATAAATACCTCTGGCAGTGTCATGGTAAATGTTTAAATATTTAAGGATATAGTGCCCTCGAAATGGGTAAGTATCAGTCATGGTCCCGGATAGAATAGTTGGCACAATGTGAGTAATTGGAGAAGAGTCTAATAAAGTGTGGGCAAGTTTAGAGGAATTGGCACAGAACTTCAGGGCTAAAACAGGACAGCAGTTGTTACATCTTATGTCCAAAGGGGCAAGTAGAAGAAGCTGTGGATTGTTTCCAGAATGTGAGCAGGGTAGCTCTTTGGATAGGGCCTCTGGATAGGAGCTTGGTCTTCATTAGGTCTCAAAGGGAGAGAACTGGAGTAATAAATACTCTCCTAACATCTTCCAAAATCCTACTAGTGCCTATTGGCCAAACTCCAGCAGAAGCCAGAATGCAAAGGAGCCCATTGATTAGTTCACAAGGGTCAGCCTTTGTGGTCAGGGAGCAAGAAAGCATGATAGAGAAGGTTACATAATGGATTTGGGGTTGGGGGCAAATGTAAGACATTCAGCATAGGCATGATTGGAGCTACCGTTTGGGTCTCATGAAAATAACACACCCCCAGAGGTACTCATTCTTCTTGGCTCCCAAGTTGCAGCTTTGCTCTTTGGGAAGGCTCACTTCTCTCTTTCTTCCTCCTTCCCTCTCTCCCTGGTATGCCTACATATGTGACTACATAAGTTTTTGTGTGTATATATCCATTGTGTCAGATGGCATGCATGTCTTCTCTTGTGACATGTTCTATTGCTGCAAAGTGAGACAAGAGATGGGTCAACAGAATAGAAAAAGTAACCTAGAAAGAGACATCATCATAAATCAAATGGAAAGTGGCATTCAAATTCAAAAGTTAATGAGAAACTGTGTCTTCTAGTTAAAAATTGCAGCACTATTATTCAATAAAGATATAGCCTCACACTCAACATTGTCTGGTGCCAATTGGCCAACCCCCAGCAGAAGCCAGAAAACAAGAAAATAACAAATAATTTCAGATGAATTAAATAGCTAAGTGTGAACTATGAAACAAGAAAAACAGTACAAATATAATTTAGGAGAATGAAAGTCCTTTTTAAACATGGCATTAGAGACAGAAACCATGGATATATTTTAACATATTACAATCCACATTCTATATTGTCAAAGAAATGTAATGCTGAGAATATTTGTATCATATGATCATTAAAAAGGTGAATATCCCAGTAGAAACAATGAGCAAAACACAAGGACAGACAGTTCACAAAGGAATGGATACAAATAACCAATGAATAAATTTAAAAAGTTTAAATTCACTGATGATAAAAATGAAAATTAAACAATGCTGTACCATTTAAAATTTTTCTATTTTTGCCTACCGTTGATGAGGAATAAAAGTAATGATAATACCCAGTTGTTGACCTGGACATGAGAAAATAAGCACTTGCAAATACAGCTTTGGGGAAAATAAATTGGTATAATATTTCTGGAGGCTAAGTTGGCAATATGTTTCAAGAGTCTTAAATATGCATGTTCTTTATTTGAGTTGTTATAATTGTAGGAACTGATCCTAAGGAAATAATCAAGTGTGCTATGTATAAGCAAACTCCTACAATATTATTTATAATGTTGAAAATTTAGAATATGCATGTCTTAACAATATGGACTTGGTTAACTCATTATGATATGTTCATAAATATATCACAGTACATTCATATGTTGGAATGATCAGTCATTATATGTCAGGTTATAGAGGAGTGACACAAGAATATGTCCATGTTATATAACTTAAGTGCAAAACGCAGGCAATGAATCAATGTGTGTAGGGTAATAACATTTTATAATTCATGCAAAGAGGAAGAAATAAATAAATACGTTAATGAGGGTTATTTCTAGGTGGAGAGGTTGTGTATGTTTTTTGTGTATGATTTTAATGTTTTCTGGATTTTCATTTCCATTTTTTTCATTAAGGAACCATTATCTAGGAACAAATGAAAATTAGTACTAAAATGTAAATTATTTTGGTTTGTTCTTTTGTCTATAAAGGGAACTGAATCAGGACAAACAGTCTGTTAGGTAGTAGTCTTCAGTGGGGTCTAGCCTGTAATTTATTGGCCCTATGGTAAATTTCCCTAAGCAATAGCAAGACCTAGTCAGATTGTGATACTTTGAATGGGAAAACTGCTGGGAAAATCACCTTGCTCTATTCTGTAGCATAAAGACAAGTGTTTTCTCTGACACTTGTTTTCAACCTCCAGTGGCCACTGAATGTCACTGTGGTTCCAAGGAAATGCAATAGAGGTAAGACTTCTTTGGTCTCAGAATGAACCTGGACATTGGGGCAGGAAAAAATAAATAGTCAAATCAGCCTAGAATTCTCTAAAGGCCTGCACAGTGCCTACAATTATATTACACAATACCTCCTATTTGTATTAACAATGCATTTGGGCTGATAAATGAGCAGTGAGAACGAACTGTTTGAATGAATACTTTTCAGCTTCTAAGACTTTCTAAGTCCCTTGTAATAAGAACCAAAAGCCCCAGGTTGTGATTCTGGTTCTGCCAAACCCTGGTCAGATTCCATCAATGAACAAATGGGGAAACTGAACTCAGAAATGGAGGACAACTTCAGAAGGCAGGAAGAAGTTACCCAACAAGAAGACTAAGCAACTGCTTAGGGCACCAATAAAGCAAGAGCAAAAACTAATGAAGCCCTTTTGGGAGACAGACTGATTACAACTCAATAACCTTATACAACTCAACTACCTTATTCACTACTGTACTACTTGTATGTACTATAGGATCTGGTACATAGTAGGTGCTCAGAAAATGTTTGACTGACTTCCCTGACTACTGCCCCTTCAGTCTGGATTACGTGCTCCTCCATAATGGTGACACAATATCTGTGCTTATATCCATGATAAAACTTATGGCACTGAGTTGCAATGATCTATTTACATATTGGTTGGATACTTGAGGCCACAGACTGCATCTTTTGATACAGTCCTCAGCTTTTAGTGTAAAAATAAAGTCTTTTTATAATTCCTCTCTGTTTTCCTCACCTGCCACCTACCCAAGAGATCATAATAACCAGAGATTCTTTTTTTCTTTTGGGTCAAAATGGGCTGAATAATATATATATTTTTTGTTTTGTTTTTGGTACTGGGGATGGCCCAAGGACACTTTACTGCTGAGCTACATCCCCAGCCCTTTTTATTTTTAGATAGGATCTTGCTAAGTTGTTTAGGTCCTCACTTAATTGCTGAGATTGGTCTCAAACTTGTGATCCTCTTGTCTCAGCCTCCCAAATCACTGGGATTAGAAGTGTGTTCCACCAACTCCTCCATGTCCTCATGGACTTTATCTCCTATTATTTTCATCCATTATGGTTGACTGCACTCCAGCTACCATGAGTTCTTTGTTGTTCCTCAAACACATCAGATATTTGCCTACCTCCAGAGCCTTTGCACTTACTATTCCTACTGCCTACAATGATCTTCAGCTAGATATCTGCAGAGATCATTCGCCTCTCAAAAGTCTTTGCTAAAATGCTGATCACAACAGCTTTTGTACCAGTTGTTTCTTTGGGAATGTAATCCCAGGAAGCAGGAGTGAAGGATAAGGGAAGCACAACAGGGAAGGAGGGAGAGCCAACACATGGATGGAGCTATGGGCAACTGTTTGCTCAATCCTGCAGGACATCTTGGAGAACTTACAATGTGTGCATCAGCACATTGCTAAGAGTAAATTTTAAATATTCTCACCCCTTAAAAATAAGTATTTGAGGTGATATGTTAATTAGCTTGGTTTAATTATTCCACATTATATTAATAAATCATGACCTCACTTTGTGCCACATAAATATATGCAACTATAATTTGTTAATTTATAATAAAGAGCTGGGCACAGTGGTGCACGCCTGTAATCCCAGCACTTAGGGAGGCTGAGACAGGAGAATCGTGAGTTCAAAGCCAGCCTCAGCAATGGCGAGGTGCTAAGCAAGTCAGTGAGACCCTGTCTCTACATAAAACACAAAATAGGGCTGGGGATGTGGCTCAGTGGTCAAGTGCCCCTGAGTTCAATCCCCAGTACCAAAGAAAAATTATAATAAAGAATGGTAAATGGCCTGAACAGACCTTTTCCCAAACAAGATATACAAATGCTCAACAGGTATATGACAAAAATGCTCAACATTACTAGCAAACAGGGGCATGAAAATAAAAGCCACAGTGACATATTACCTCATACCTGTTAGGATTACCCTGGGACACTGTTGGCAGGAGTGTTAATTGGTGTATAGCCATTATGAAAATCAATATGGAGGTTCTTTAAAAAATTAAAAATAGAACTACCTTATGTACATCCATAAGATACTAATTAAAAACTGTAAATAGCAGAAAGATCCATAGAACAGAGGGAAGGAAAAAGAAGGCGAGCAAGAGCAAATATTGAGATTGAATTAGAACAAATTATATTCCATGCTTTTATAATTATGTCATATAGTCTATTGTCATGTATAACTAAAAAGAACCAATAAAATATATTTACAAAATAATAGAACTACCATATAATTCAGCAATCAAACTTTTAGACATTTATACAAATGGAATCAGCATGTTGGGGAGATTCTTGTATTCTTGTGTTCATTGCAACATTATTCACAATTGCCAAGATATAGTACCAACATAAATGACCACTGATGAATGAAAAGACAAAGAAAATGGAGTATATATGCACAATGGAATATTATTGAACCCTAGAAAGGAAGGAAATCCTGCCATTTGAGACAAAATGAATGAACCTGGAGAACATTATACTAAGTGAAATAAGACAAACACAGAAAGATAAAAAGTGAATAATTTCACTTATGTGTGAAATATAAAATAGTCAAACTTATAACACAGACAATAAATTGCCGGGAACTTGGCAGAAGGGAAATATGGAAGTGATGGAGGGTACAAAATTTCAGTCATGCAAGATAAATGCTTTTCAAGATCTACTATAGAACATACTGTTTACTATAATAATAATACTGTATGGAATTTTTTAAGAGAGTAGATCTTGTGTCCTTAACACACACACAAATAATAATGGGGCAGGAAAAATTCTGGAAGGTGACAGTATGTATACCTATCTCCAAATTTATTGAGTTGTATACATTCAATAAGTACAAAGTTTTACTTGTCAGTCATATCTCAGTAAAGTGGTTCTGAAAGTCATCATGAGGAAAATAAAATCATTGTATTTTTTAGCAGTGTTTGTTATAGCAGCTTATCTTTTTGCTCTCAGATACTGTAAATGTGCCCTATATGGACTCATACCAGAGTACTGAATTCAAATTAAGTTTTTCCCCCTTCAGTTAAATCTTGTTCAGATGATGGTAAATCTCATTACACTTGTAAACAGAGATTTAATTCTTTCCATGGTGGGAATGTTTGCATAGATGCAGCCATAGTATCTCTTGTGTTTCTTGAGGCCAAGTTTAGGGGTCAGATAGGCACTGGATTCAAAGGTGTAGTCCATGCCTATGGAAAGCCCAGTGGCCCATACTGGGACTGAATCCACCTCAGCCTGATTAACAATGAGCACAAATGAATTGAGTAAATAATCCTTGGCAAAAAAAAAAGCTTCAGAGTTTGATAAAGTGTTTTGTTGAAAAATAATGATAAAATAAAATTGTTTCAATTCTAATAAAAAATCCTAGACATAGAAGAGAAAAATCACATTTTTGTCATTCTAACTTGATTCTATAGTCTCTAAAGATTGTATTCTGTGCGAATTTTCACTTGACTTGTTTATTAGAGCTTCAGATTTTCTTAAGCAAAAAAAAAAATAGAATTGTTAAAGAGTTGCCAAACCTCAGAGATGCTTGATTCAAGAAATTTTAGAATCTTTATGGCATAGAAAGGTTATATTTTCTTTAGGTGGGTAGAAATGGAATCTTTTGTCTTCATAGAAAGCTACAGAAGGCCTTTGTTGCTATCATGAAAGCAGAATTGTGGGTTTAAGAAACATCAGCTGTGTCACCTCCTTGAAGACACTGACAAATATGTTCCCTTTAAACATGAAAGAAATATAGTGTGAATTATTTTAGCTGGAAGTTTAAAGGAGATCTTAGAGAGGTAATTCTTTAGCAAGTAAGATTTACTCCTGTTTATAATTGGAGGAATAGGAAGTGAAACTGCACAAGGAATTAAGCCCATGTAAAAATTAAATATTTATTTGCCTTCTAAAGGAGATTGAAGCAATAAATCATAAAGCAAAAGTCTTTGAAAATAATTTCTCAACTCTTTCAAGGGGAAAATAATCTACCACCTGGTAGATACCAGGTGGTATTAGTAGTTCATTCAAGTTTCTGAATAAGCAGCATATATTTTGAATTAGTTGAGGGCTGTTTGTGTATATTTTTCCTAAAACTGAATGTTGTTCTCTTGGGAGTAACTAGCATTTGAATGCCATGAGCTTTCTGTTTTTTTAACATCTTTGGAGCCTGAGGGAATATTTTCATTCATTCTTAGGTGATGTCTCAGTTAACTTGGCTTCATAAACCAATTACACCAAAACTTAGTGGCTTAAAGTCATAATATTATTATGTGCACACTATTCTGTGGCTTAGTGATTTGGGCTGAGCAGCTGCTTTTTTCTAGTCTTACATAGGTTCACTTCTATGGTTGCAGTGAGCTAGTGACTTTGCTGGGACTGTGTAGTCTAACACAATCTTGCTCACATGTCTGATGATTGGATTCTGGGCTGTTGCCTGGTCATAGTCCATGTATCTTATGCAGGGTACACTGGACTGCTTCACATGGCAGTTAGGTCCCAGTATGAATAGCTCTGATACACAAATACTTTCCTGATGTCACATTTGCTTATGTCCTGCTTGCCAATGCAACTCACATGGTCAAGCCCAGAGTTAATGTGGGAAAGAAGATATAGATATGATTCATTTGTCACATCATTACTGAAACAGTTTATCATAGGTGGTAAATCTGGTGGCAGAAACATTCAAGATACCAAAGGAGCCAGGTTCGGTGGCACATGCCTATAATCCCAGTGGCTTGGGGCCTGACACAGGAGGATCACAAGTTCAAAGCCAGCCTTAGCAAATTAGTGAGGCCCTAAGCTACTTAGCCAGTATCTCAAAATAAATAAAATAAAAGGATTGAGGATGTTGCTCAGTGTTTAAGCACTACAGATTCAATCTCTGATACAAAATAAAATAAAAAATAACAGAGGGAGTCACTGTTTATCAATAAATTTGGAAGTATTATGATGCACAGTTACTTCTTACATACCAGCTTAATTTAAAGCATTACTGAGAAACTCTGTGGGCTCTTGGAATAACTAATGCTACCTTGGGATCTCAATAACAATGAATAATACAATATCAAGAAGAGGGTCTTTCTCATTTGTGAAATGACACACTTTAAATGAACATTCTCATGAGAAGCACTATTAGCAGCAGCAAGAGGGAGGTTCTTTCAAGTGATTTTTTTCTTTATTTAACAGACATTCATTGAGCATCCACTACATCATAGGCAATAGACATTAGAAATCCAGATGTTAAGAAGAGTCATTAATTCAGCAAAGTTGCAGGATACAAAATCAACATGTATAATCATTTGTGTTTCTAATATATTAAGTGAAGAGTCTTAACAGGAAATTAAGCCCCCTCTACTTTTTGATCATGATGTGAGCCTCTTCCCTCCACTGCATTCTTCCATGCTAGTGTTTAGCTTCACCTCAAGCCCTGAGGATTGGAGATGGCTATCTATGGACTGAGACTTCTGAAACCATTGAAGACAAACAAAAGGGAACTAGAATAAAACTGCTAAGCTCTTTCACCTCCCCAGAGGAGCGCTCCATCAGCTACTTGGTTCTCTTGAGTTGACACATGTCCCAACTGCAGAAGAATCTTTCTCAGCTTACTCATGGTGGAGACTCCAATGATGATGAAATTATTAGGAGGTCTCCAAAGATGGTGTAGTAGAGGAGGTTTTTTTTCCAAGCTGCTTCATGGTGTGAGACCAAGAAAGCAGATAAATAGCTTCTTAGTGAGGTAAAAGAAGGATTTTACTGGGATTTAATACTGATCTCTCAGAACATTTTGGAGACTGATAAAGTTGGATAGAATAGAAGAAATAAGAAAACCCACTGCCAATACTGATGACTACTGGAGCTGATCCACCACTGTGGGCAAAACAGGGAAGGGGACTAAAAGAATTGATTTCAGGTAGCACCATGGCATGTCTTTGTATGGAGAAATCAGAGATCAAGGACACTGCTAGACTGATCCAGGGGATGTGCTACACTATTCTCATGTGGGGAAGATGCTCTGTATCTCCCGGTTGCCTACTGGCACTGTGCTATAGTGGAAAATCCAAGCTGGGTCTGAAAAACAGTTCTGGCAGATGACCACCACATGACTTAGAGGGTGCCTAAGAGACTAGGATAAAACCAAGCATGGAGAGTGTTTTACCAGTGCAATATGTGTTGTAGAGACCCAAGAAATCCTGGAACCCTCCTTTCTCTGAGTCTGGTGGCTTGTAGGACAAGCTGGGGTGGATTGTCTGTGCACTTGGGACTGAGCCTCGAAGACTGGGAAGGATGAGTTTGTGGGTGGTGGATGGTAGAGAGTTTGAATGATTGGCTCCTCCATAGCATGAGTGGAACCCAATGGAGACTCCTGGGGAGCAGTCTCCCAGCATGGATTGGCAGTTACTGGATCTTGGAGGTGTGCTGATTTAAAATCTTCAGGCCAATTACCATTCAAAGAAGAACCTGGGGCCTGACTAGACCTAAACCTGCCTTCAGGAGTTCCGCCTACAGGAACTCCTCTGATAGAACTCTACAGCAACCCCACCCTGAGAGTGGAGCAGACGGCACTCTCCTACCCACCCCACTTCATAGTGCTGAGAAGGGAAGTTGAGAATTTTCGAACTCTAATTTGCAACCTGATGAGCAATACAAAAAGAGGAAGGTCTTGACAATCTACAACCACTACTCTTGTGCACAGTATATAATAGCTCAACAAGAAAAGGAAAGAAAGACATTTGGGAACAAACAACAAATATTCTCATTGACAATTTGTGACCACTGCATTGAAAACAATTCCTTAATTTTCCACCAAGAACATTTTTATTTCTTTTGTTTCTCTTTCTCCTTTTTTGATTATGTGCTCAGTGGTTCGTGGTCATTCATACATATGCATATTTGTCTCTTCTCATTTCTGGCATTTTTTGAATGTAGATATTTTTCATGACTGTATTTCGAGGTCTAGGGTTTTTTAAAATATATATTTTAGTTGTAGATGGACACACATCTTTATTTATTTTATTTATTTTTATGTGGTGCTGAGGATTGAGCCCAGTGTCTCATGCATGTTAGGTGAGCACTCTACCACTGAGCCACAACCCCAGCCCTAGAGTTTTTGATTAGTATAATTTTGTTTTGTTTTGTATTGCTTTTCACTTATCTGTTTCTCTGATTCTATTTCTCTCTTTTCTTTAACTAACAACCAAATTTTAGTGTTCTCTCTTTCATTCTTCTCTTCCTTTAATTTTTGACTTCTATTTTCTTTCCACTTACCTCATGCTCATCACATCCTATATCTCTTCTAGATTCTCCCTGTTTACCTTTTGAATTGCAAGCCCTTTTGCAACTTTAGTTTTTACTGTTGGCAATTGTTGATAATACCATTTCTGTTTATTGTGCCAATTAACATTGTAGGTGTCATAGTAGGAGCTAAATATTTTGCTTAATATTGTTTGAATTGGTTGTTGTTATTATTTGTCTTCCCTTAAATTGTGAAGTACTGGAAACTGTCAGGGACACTATAAGGTCAGAGGGTAGAAACTCTGCTGCCTCTGATTCATACTGATAGACAGGTAGACACACAAAAACATGGAGGAGAAAGGGAACAAACCATCTAAAACACACAAACACACAAAATATCATTGACACCACAATAGAGGAAATGTCAGAGAAGGAATTTAAAAAGTTGATAAACTGACCTGTGAGGTAAGAGATGATGTAAGGAGTGAAATCAGACAGAAAATACAGAAAGTGAAAGATCATTTTAATAAAGAGATAAAGATTCTGAAAAAAGAGTCAATCAAAAATCCTTGAAATGAAGGAATCAATAAACCTAATTAAAAATCCAATAGAAAACAAACATCACCAGCAGACTAGACCACTTGGAAGATAGTTTCAGGCAATGAAGACAAAATATATAATCCTGAAAATAAAATTGATTATGGAGAAATGTTAAGAGACCATGAACAGAATATTCAAGAAATATGGGATAACATGAAAAGGCCAAATTTAAGATTCATTGGGATAGATGAAGGCTTTGATATACAAACTAAAGGAATGCACAATCTTTCCAATCAGAAAAATTTCCAAACCTTAAGAACGAAATGGAAAATTAAATACAGGAAGCATATAGGACCCCAAATATACAAAATTACAACAGACCTACACCAAGGCACATTATTATAAAAATGCCCAACATACAGAATAAGTATAGAATTTTAAAAAAAGATATTAGAGAGAAATGATAGGTCACATATAGAGGTAAACCAATCCATATTTCTGCTGATTTCTCAACCCAGATACTAAATGATAAGTGGTCTTGGAATACATATTCCAAAGTCTGAAAGAAAATGAATGCCAAATAAGAATACTATACCCAGCAACATTAAGCTTCAGAACTGAAGATGAAATAAAAACCTTCCATGACAAACAAAAGGTAAAAGAATTCATAACTAGAAAGCCTGTACTACAAAAAAAAGAAAAAGAAATGAAAAGAAAACTCAATAAAATAGTTCATGAAGAAGAAATGAAAAATAATGAAAACCAGCAGAGGGAGGAACTACAGTAGAAGAATAGTCAATCAAGAAAGAAAATAATTCAAATTGATAACTAGAAATAAATAAAAATGACAGGGTATAAAAATCATCTCTAAATAACATTGAATGTAAATGGTCAAAACTCATCAGTCAAAAGACACAGGCTGGCAGGTTGGTTTAAAAAACCAGACCCAACAATATGTTGTCTCCAAGGGACTCAACTCATAGGCAAAGACACCCACAGACTGAAGATAAAAGGATGTGAAAAACATATTATTCACATGCATCTCATAAATAAACAGGTCTTTCTATTCTCATATCAGATAAAGTGGACTTCAAGCCAAAGTTAATCAGAAGAAACAAAGAAGGTCACTTTATACTGCTTAAGGGAATTATACAACAACAAGAAAAAAAGTTAAATATTTATGCCTCAAACAACAGAACATCTACGTATATCAAACAAAACCTTCTAAATATCAATATCAAGAATCAAACAGATCACAACACAATAATACTGAGTGACTTTAACACATCTCTGTCATCACTAGATAGATCTTCTGAACAAAAACTAACTAAAGAAGCAATAAAACTAAATATTGCAATTAACAATTTAGCATTAATAGACATATATAGAATATTTCAGCCATCAATGACTGAATACACTTTCTTCTCAGCACACAGATCTTTCTCTAAAATAGACCACATCTTAGGCTACAAAGCAACTCCTAACAAATACAAACAAATACAGATAATACCTTGCATTTTATCAGATCATAATGGAATAAAATTAGAAATCAATGATAAAACTAGAAACAGAAGCTACTTTAACACTTGAAGACTAAATAATAAGCTATTGAAAGATGAATGGATAGCATAAGAAATCAGGGGTGAAATAAAAACAGTACTTAGAGGCAAATGAGAATAGTGATAATACATCAAAATCTCTGGGACACTATGAAGGTGGTTCTAAGAGGAAAGTTCATAGAATTAAGTTCATTAATTAAAAGAATAGAAATAGATCAAGTAAATAATCTAACATTACATCTCAAGGCCCTAAATAATGAAGAACAAATCAACACTCAAAACAGTTGAAGACAGGAAATAATTAAAATCAGAGCCAAAATCAATGAAATTGAAAAAAATTTTCAAAAAATCGCTGAAATAAAAAGTTGGTTATTTGAAAAAATAAACAAATTTGACAAACCTTTACTCAAGCTAATGAAAAGAGGAAAAAAATTCAAATTATTAAAATTTGTGATGAAGAAGAAAATAACATGATAGACACTACTGAAATAATAGAGGATAATCAGAAACTATTTTGAAAATTTATACTCCAATAAATTAGAAAATCTTGAAGACATCAACAAATTTGAAATTTGAAAATTGAACCAGGAGAGGGGGACACAGAAAATTTATACAGATCAATTTCAAGTAATGAAATTGAAGTCACTATCAAAAGCCTACTGACAAAGAAAAGTCCAGCACCAGATGGATTCTCAGCTGAGTTCTACCAGACCTTTAAAGAAAAATGAATACCAATCCTCCTCAAATTATTTCATGAAATAGAAAAGGAGAGAATCCTTCCAAACTCCAACTATGAAGCTAGCATCACCCTGATACCAAAATCAGACATCAAAAGATACATGTATCAAAAGATACATCAAGGAAAGGAAGCTTCAGACAAATATCCTTGATAAACATAGATGCAAAAATTCTTAATAAAATACTGGCAAATTGCATACAAAAACACATTAAAAAACAGTGCACTATGACCAAGTGGGGTTCATCCCAGGGATGCAAGTTTTGTTCCACATACAGAAATCAGTAAATGTAATTCACTACATAAATAGACTTAAAGACAAGAACCACATGATTATGATTATCTGAGTAGATGCAGAAAAAGCATTTGACAAAATACAGTATCCATTCATGTTTAGAACGGTAGAAAAACTAGGGATAGTAGGAACATACTTCAACATCGCAAAGCTATTTAGGACAAACCAAAGGCCAACATCATTCTAAATGTAGAAACACTGAAAGCATTCCCTATAAAAACTGGAAAAAGACAGGGATTCCCATTTTCACCACATCTGTTTAACATCATTCTTGAAACTCTGTCCAGAAAAATTAGGCAAAAGAAAGAAAGTAAAAATATAAATATGAGAAGAAGAGCTCAGACTATCTCTGTTTGCCAAAGACATAATCCTATATTTAGAAGACCCAAAAACTTCACTAGAAAACTTCTAGAACTCATAATTGAATTCAGCATAGTAGTAAGATATAAAATAACAACCAGAAATCAATTGAGTTTCTATACATCAATGATGAATCACCTGAAGGAAAAATTAGTAAAGCAATCCCATTCACATTAGCCTCAAAAAATAAAATAAAATACTTGGGAATCAAGCTAACAAAAGAGGTGAAAACCTCTACAATGAAAACTACAGAACACTAAATAAAGAAAGAAGACTTTAGAAGCTGGAAAGATCTCCCATGTTCTTTGATAGGCAGAATTAATAACTTAAAATGGCCATACTACCAAAAGTGCTACACAAATTCAATGAAGTTCCTGTTAAAATTATAATGATGTTCTTCATAGAAATAGAAAAATTAGTCATGAAATTCATTTGGAACAATAAGAGGCCCAGAGTAGCCAAAGCAATCCTTAGTTTGAAAGTGAAGCAGAAGGCATCACAATATCAGAACTTAAATTATACTACAGAGGCATAGTAACAAAAACAGCATGATATTGGCACCAAAATAGACATGAAGACTAATGGAACAGAATAGAAGACACAGAGACAAACCCACACAAATACAGTTATCTCATACCAGATCAAGGTGCCATGAATATATATTGGAGAAAAGAAAGCCTCTTCAACAAATGGTGCTGGGAAACTGGAAATCCATACATAGTAGAATTAAATTGAACCCTCATCTCTCAAACTGCACAAAATTCAAAGAAACCCTGAACTTGCAAGAAGAAAATGTGGGTCCAACATTCCAAAATGTTGGCTCAGGAACTTACTCAACAAGACTCCTAAAGTACAAGAAGTAAAATAAAACATCAATAAATTGGATGGCATCAAACTAAAAAGCTTCTTCACAGCAAAGGAAATGATCAAGAGCATGAAGAGAGAGTCTACAGAATGGGAGAAAATCTTTGACATCTGCACCTCAGATAAGGTGTTAATTTCCAGAATACACAAAGAATTCAAAAAGCTTAATACCAAAAAAAACCCCACCCCCCAAAAAAACCAACTCAATCAATAAATGGGAAAAGGAACTTAACAGACACTTCTCCAAAGAAGAAATGTGAATGGTCAACAAATATATGAAAAAACCCCTCAAATATATGAAAAAATGTTTAACCCTTCTAGCAATTAGAGAAATGCAAATTAAAACTACTCTGAGATTTCATATCACTTCAACCAGAATGGCAATTATCTAGAATATAAGTAACCATAAATGTTGGTGAGGATGTGGGGAAAAAGTACACTCATACATTGTGGGTGGGACTGCAAATTGATTAACCACTCTGGAAAGCACTATGGAGATCCCTCAGAAAACTAGGAATGGAACAACCATTTGACTCAATTAGCCCACTTCTCAGTGTATATCCAAAGGAGTTAAATCAGCATACTACAGTGACACAGCCACATCAGTGTTTATAGTGCCACAATTCACAATAGCTAAACTATGGAACCAATCTAGATGCCCATCAACAGATGAATGGATAAAGAAATTGTGGTATATATACATGTAATGGTCAATTTGAATCATCAACTTGATTGGATTAAGAGATGCAAAAGATTAAGAGGCTTCTGGGTGTGTCAATGAGGGTGTGTCTAGAAAGGATTGGCATGTGGGACAGGGAACTGAAGTGGAGACCCTCCCTAAGCATGGGCAGCACCATCCAACAGTCTGGAGGCTTGGATGGAATAAAAGTTGGAAGAACAGGGAAACAGCAGCAGATGCAAACTTGATTCTTCTCTAATGGATTCTTGATTGTTTCTGTGATTGCCTGAGGACCTCAGACTCTCCATCGTTCTTCAAAAGCGGCCTCTGCCAGTGATTCTCCAGGGAGTTTTAGGAGCTTTTGGTTTCAGAATGGGGTAGCATTGTTTATCTCTCTTTTCTGAGACTTCAGCATCTTGGACTGCACAGCTAGCTACTGGTTCCTCCAGCTCTCCAGCCTGCAGACAGCCACTATGAAATATATTGCTTCTGGTTGTGTAAGCCAATCTCATAAATCTCTTTTTTATAATTATACCTCCTGTTGGTTCTGTTCCTCTAGAGAACCCTGACTAATATAATACACAATGGAATATTACTCAGTGATAAAGAATAATGACTTTATGACATTCACCAGTAAATGGATGGACCTGGAGACTATCATGCTAAGTGAAATAAACCAATCCTACAAAACCAAAGGTCAGATGTTCTCTCTGATATGTGGATGCTAACCCATAACAAGGGGGAGGGGAAGAATAGAAGTTGAGTGGATTAGACAAAGGGGAATTGAAGGAAAGGGAGTGGGGATAGGAAGAGGAAACACAATGGAATGAATCTGATATAACTTTCTTATGTACATATATGAATACACCATAGTGAATCTCAACATTTTGTACATTCACAAGACTAAGATCCTAATTAGAATAAGATATATTCCATATTTGTATTAATATACCAAAATAAGGCTGGGGTTGTGGCTCAGTAGTGGAGCACTTGCCTGGCATGTGTGAGGCCCTGGGTTTGATACTTAGCACCACATATAAATACATATAAAGGCCCATCTACAATTAAAACTATTTTTAAAAAAGCCAGCCTCAGAACTTAGCAAGGCACTAAGCAACCCAGCAAGACCCATAAAATTTTAAAAAGGACTAGGGATAAAAAAAATCAAAATAGATTCTGTCATGTATATCTAAAAAGAACAAGTAAAAAAATACTTCCATCTCCAAATTTTAAACAAAGGAAATTAAGAAAACAATGTCATTTGTAATAACACCAGCAATAATATTTAGGAAAAAAGTTAACCGAAGACATGAAAGACATATATACTTAAGACTACAAATTGTTGCTGAAAGAAATTAAAGAAGGCATAAATAAATGGAAGACATTATGTGTTCATAGATTTGAATATCTAATATTGGTAAGATATCAGTACTACCCGAAGTAATCAACAGATTCAAAATAACTTCTATCAAAACCTTGTTTTATTTTCTTTTTCAGAAGTAGAAAAATCTATCCCAAAATTCTTATGTAATCTCAAGACAATTTGGACCTTATCAAAATTAAAATCTTTTGTGCATCTAAAGACACAATCAGTGTAAAAAGCCAACTCATGGAATGGGAGAAAATGTTTGCAAATCATATATTTGATAAGGGCTTGATATTCAGAATATATAAAGAACTCCTTCAACTTATTACAATAATCACAGTTAACAACAACCTGATTATAATGGGCAAAGGATTTGAATAGGTGTTTTTCCAAAGAAGTTACATAATTGGCCAATTAGCACCTGTAAAAATGTTCAACATCACTAATCATTAGGGAAATGTGAATCAAAACCACAATGAGGTAACACTTCACACCTATTATCATGTCTATTAAAACAAACAAACAGAAATTACAAATGTTCATGAGGATGTGGACAAATGGAACCTTTGTGCACTGTTTGGTGGGAATCTAAAATAGTATAGTCTCTGTGAAAAAACAGTACAGTGATTCCGCAAAACATTAAACAAAATTACCATATGATCCAGAAATTACACTTCTTGGTATATGCTTGGTATATCTTGGTTTAGATATGAGATGTCTCCCAAAAGCTCATGTATGAGACAATGCAAAAATGTTCAGAGGTGAAATTATTAGATTATGAGAGTTATAACCTAATCAGTGGGTTAATCCACTGATATAGATTAACTGTAGGCAGGTAAGGTGTGGCTGGAGATAGTAGGTTACTGGGAGCATGGCTTTGGGGTCTATATTTTGTCCCTGGTGAGTGAAGCTCTCTCTCTGCTTCCTGGTTGCTGTGTCCTGAGTTGCTTTCCTCCACCTCATCCTTCCACCATGATTTTCTGCCTCACCTTGGGCCCAGAGCTATGGAGTCAGCTGATCATGGACTGAACCTCTAGAAGTGTAAGCCAAAATAAACTTTTTTCCTCTTCTATGCTGTTCTTATCAGGTGTTTTGGTTGCAGCAATGTAAAAGCTGACTAAAATAGTATATACCCAAAATAATTGAAAGCAGGGACTCAAAGAGATATTTGTACACCAACGTTCATAGCAGCATTACTCACAATAACTAAAATGTGGAAAGAACTCAAATATCCATTGATAGATGAATAGATAAACGATGTGTAGTATATTCATACAGTGGAATATTATTCAGACTTTAAAAAGAAGGAAATCTTGCCACATTCTATAACATGGAGAACCTTGAGGGCATTATGCTAAGTGAAATAAGCCAGTCACAAAATGACAAACACTTATGATTCTACTTATATGAAGTTTCCAGAGTAGTTGAATTGATAAAAACAGAAAGTAGAATGGTGGTTTTGCAGGGACTGGGGAAAAGGGAAATGGAGAATTACAGTTCAATTGGTATACATTTTCAGTTGGGGAAGGTGAAAAAATTCTGGAGATGGATGGTTGCGATGATGCACAACAATATGAAAATCATACCATAGATCTGTATACTTAAAATGGTAAGTTTTATGTATATCTTATCATGCTTAAGTAAATAAATATGTAATTAGCTAACCTTAAGAACAGTAAAGAAGAGACAAAAATCCATGCACTGATGAATCTTATACTAGGGGGAAAGAAACTGATGACCTAACGGAAAAAAAAAAAAAAAAAAAACACATGGTTGTGAGATATGCAGTTCTCATGAGGTTTAACAGAGGTTTGAAAATTCACTGGCTTTTCAGATGAGATTGGGCAAGTTCAGGATGATATGGCCATAGATTCCCCTGGCTTTTCAGGCAGTAACCATTGACAAGTGGTGGTGGTGGGGTCACAGCTTGGGTGGAGATAATAGCTATAGTAGCCTGTGCTTGTTTTTGGTTTTTACTTCCCAACAGATTTTCTCATTCTCTTTCAGGTGTCATGCTGTACCTTTTTTCCCTTTCTAAGAAAATAAAACAGCAAAACAGAAAAACAAAACAAAACAAAGCTCAGGTGTAGATGACTGGGCCACACAGGTGTGGTGCAAGGGAGAGCTGTCAGGCTGAGCAGGTGGGAACACTCTGCTCTCTCTGGTCTTGCAACACCAAGACTTGGCCCCAGCCCCTTGCCAACTGATGGGCCTGGAGACTCCTCTCCCCCTAGCCCCGGCTCTTTGCCAACTGATATGTCCGGCCAGATTTCTCTTCTTCTGACCTTGGCTCCTGCCGGCGGGCCCAGCTTCTTGCTGGTTTCCCACAGCCCCAGACTGATACCAGCCCCACACAGATACGGGCCCTGGCTTCTTGTCAGCCAGCCCTGGCTTCCGGCCAACTAAGATGACCTTCTAGGTGATTGGCTATAAATCAATTAGGTAATCCTCTGGTTGAACACCGTTATGTATATAAGCTCCTGCATTACAATAAATCTTTGAGCTGTGTCACGAACACTGCCTCCTGGTGCCTGATTCCTGGGTTGGTTAGCACCATCGCACTCACCTCCTATCAGACCACCCTGTTCCAGAGAGAATCAACAACACTCAGGCATGAGTAGATGATCTAAAATGGTTAATCAGAAGTCTTGCCCTGATTTCTTCACTTCCAGCTGGAGGAAATGTAGGCTAGCCTCTGTGGCCATACTGCAAGGGTGCAGTGTTGAAGCCGCCAGTGAAGGACAATATGCCAATTAGAACGAGGCTGACATAAAAGATGAAGAGAGAGAAATTCCTGATGGCATTAAGTTTCATTCCCCAAGGCTCTGGTTCAGTATTTCTTCCTTTAATTCTTTGGTCTAACCCAATATACTTCTTAGCCATGTGGGCCAATCAAATTACTTTTTTGCTTAAGCTAATTTGAGGCAGGTCTCTGTCACATGCAATTTAGAGTCTTGAATAATTTGAAAGAAATGTAAGACTCCCCTTTGAAGATTCCCAGAAATATTGGGGAGAGGGGAGATTTCAAAGTGGTAGTGGACATTCTGGAGTGTGGAGGAAGAGGAAAGAAAGGGATGAAAAGAGGAAATATGGATGATGGATGTTAATGTGAATTCATTTGTATCTAAAAGACTGGCTAGACCAAGTGATAATGGGATTATGTTGGAAATTGGGATGATAATAGTACCTACCTTAAAGGGTTGTTGAAAAAGATTAAATGACATAACAGTATCCATTGAAGAAAACCCCCAAATCCCTCTACGTATTTCAAACAGAGGTGAACTTAATCTCAGGAAATTGATTACAAAAGTTTGGAATGGTTGGAGGTGCAGACATTGGTATTACCTGGGTATCATTAACTGTTACAAGGCACAGCTCTCCAAACCTGGAGTAGCAAAGATAAGTAAAATTGGATATGCCTAAATTCTATGAGCATGCACAGACAATGTTGCTGGGACTTCTAGACCAAACATATTTCTGGAGCCCAGAATCACCCACAGTTACTTGGTGCTTCCATTGTGGAAGTCAAGCGCACAATGGCTTCCCTGTTCTTTCCTACTTTATTATCTTGTACAAGCTCATTCCAGTAGTAAAAGCTAGCCAGAACTTAGCTGGCAAGAGAGTTTTGGCCCAACCCCAGCAGTACAGGGAAGATGATAGAAAGTTAGATGTAGACCTAAGCACCCATAGACAACTTCTCAAAGGAGATTGAAAGGATTGAGATAATGTGTATAAACTGCATAATATGATGCCTGGTACCTGGTAAGCACTCAAAAAATGGTAGTGCTATGTGTGTTTCTGAGTATAAATACACATACATAATAGTCACTTTAAATGGATCTACTTTGCCTGGTTAAATAGGTCTTTACTAACTAGAATATTTTTTTGTTTTCTTCCCCATCCTCTCTTCTACAATATTATTACATATAGAATATTTTCTGATTTATTTTCAAATATTTTGTTGCCAGAAGTAGATTTTAAAATTTTTGTTTTCTAAAGTGCTCTAAAAATGTTAATGTAGTATGTGAACATTTTCTAACATGTTTCATTTTGCTTCAATGCCTATAAAATGTGAGTTGCCACTTGTCTACAACTTGGTTGTTGAACTCTATTAAATATGAATATCCTTGTGACCTACTTCCATTTCATTTCATTTCTATGTTTTCCCCCTGCATTTTGTTGCTCAAATGTCTGAACTTTAAAGTGCAATGAAGCTTGCATTAATGTAAATCTTGGAGATGATAGTTGCATTTGAATTCCTTCATGAAGGCAGTTTGGATCTGAGACTTCTGCTCTGCAGTGTTTCAGTCCATTCTGTCAAACTTGTGCTAACTTCTCAGATATCTTCACAACAGTCACCAAAATGATCCCCCATTTCTCTGAACTTAGTTTTTCTACTAAGTCCAAATTTTGAAGTCAACCCATAAAGGCAGTTTCTGTCTAGTGGAGCCTTCTCTAAATTTGGTTCCTGTGGTCATGCTCAACAGTGGAATAATGTCACTGAGTGGTAGGAAATAAATTGGAAAAATGAATATGAAACTAAAAAATGGAAAAATAAAACAGGAACTATTCCAATTTATCTTTGTTGAGTGAATAGTCAAATGTCAGATAGACATGAATTATGACAACAGTCTGCATTTGACAACCCATCTCTCTGCTCTTGTGTTCTGTCAAATATATTGGTTGGTCAGTGTTATGGTTTGGATATAATGTTTCCCCCACAAAGCTCTTGTGTTAATGCAGAATGTTCAGAGGTGAAATGATTAGATCATAAGAATTATAACTTAATCACTGGATTAATTAATTTGATGATTAATAATTTGAAAAGACTACTGTATGGATGTTAACTGTAAGCAGGTGGGGCATGGTGGAGAAGGTGGGTCACTAGAGGTGTGCCCTTTAGGGTTCTATCTTCTCACCCTGTCTCTTTCACTGTGTCTGCTTCCTACCTACCATGAAGTGAACAGCTTTTTTCACCATAACTGCCATGATGCAAGGCCTGACCTGGAGCTCAGAGTAGTGGAGTTGACTGACCATGGACTGAGACCTTTGAAATCATGAACCAAAATTAATTTTGCCTCCACTAAGTTTTTCTTTACAGATGTTTTGGTCACATTGAGGAAAATTTTACTAACAAAGTCAGCTACCCTTGACCTTAGTCTGCCACATGATTTTCTCAGTTTATACCAGCTCATGTGCTTGAAGGGACATCAGGAAGATATGTTTAAAATAATTAAGTGGTTCCTATTGTTTTTATGATAGCATTGAAAATTCATGTCATGGTGCTCAAGGCCTTTTCTATTTGACTCTTGCTTACCTTTCTATCAGCCTAAATTTGCACTACTCCCGACCTTATCTGCTACACTTTAGTTGTACTATATTTCATTACCCATACTCGCTATCCACCATCCACAGCTCATCACCAATAATCCAGAACCACCAACCACACTTGCTAGTCCTGCTTAAGTAAATCTGTCCATTAGATCTGCTCCATCACCAGTCCTGTCCCAACAGCCCTGGCCACTACCACAATCTCTGCCTACCAGCATGTTAACAGCAGCAGTCCTGTTTACCTTTACTCATACTTTCACAACTCCTTGGCTTAGTTCTGTTGATTTCCTTGTTATCTCATTAAGTATATCATGTATCAGTTCCTTTGCTTTAATTCTCCTACCTTGCTTTAGAATGGCCCATTACCATCTCTCTCCTAGAATATTGCACCAGTCTCCTGACCAGGTGTCCTGCCTCCAGGTGAGTCTCCCTCCAGTCCATCCAAAACTTGCTGCTGAAGTGGTCTTTCTAAAATCTATACATGAGCATATGCATTGCCTTTAAAAAGCTCTGGGAGTAATTAATGCTCTCCATTAACTCTATCTGGCTCTCCACTCTTCTAGATACATGGTAGGATAACACTTTCTCATCCCCTAAAGTTAGATGTGGTCATGTGACTTACTATGGCAAATGACATGTGACCAGAAGTGATGTAAGATATCTTGAGGTAGAAGTTTTAAGGGCCAGTGTATGATTTGCCCCATACTCTGTCTCTATGGCTCCAGATGGCTGCTTTGTACACCTGGGTCCAAGAGTGAGAGACCCTCAGACTACTCACAATGGAAATGCAGCATGAGTAAGAAATCATTCTTCTTGTTTTAAGTCACTTATTTTGAAGATTTTATTGTAGCACGATCTGGCACATCTGGCACATCATCTTTGATTAATACAAAGATGAAGGTAAAACTCAAACTCCTCATCAAAATATTGATAACCTTTTATAATCTGACCCACACTTTCCAACTTCCTCTTCCCACATTGTACACTCTAGGCCAAATGCTGTTCCTGGTATATACTCTTGTACTTTCCTGCTTGTTATTTGCTCTTCCACCTCTTCTTCCAACTTGGCTTGCCCCAAAACTATCCTAGTAGTCTCTTCCTCCTTAAAGTTCCATAGCATTTTTTTCTGCATCACTTCCCATTTTATGTAAGAGTTTATTACCTATGTACCTAATCTACTCTGTTTGCCTAGAGTAGGCAAGGTTTGTGTCTAAATTATCTTTGTGAATATCTAAAAAAAATTATAACAATGCCCTTCATGTTTGTACCCAAATGTTTGCCAAATGAATACACTCTATTCCTGAAATACACTATACTTATACATCTTAATTTTTAATGATTTCTTTTTAGATATATGTGATGATAGAGTATATTTTCACATGTATACATACATGGAATATAACTTATTGTAATTAGGCATACATCTTAATTTTTGTGGTAAGGTTGATTTTGTGTCACTAAGTGGGTTAGGGAGATGGTAGAGAATAGCTCTGAGAAAGTGTGGGGTAACTGATTAGGGATATGAGACGGAGAAGGAAATGAGGAGGAAACAGTGAAATTAATGCATTGTTACCTGGCATCTGTTAGAAACCTAACACTGCTAGATGCTGCAAAGAATTTATATAAAGAAGACATTATTATTGACCTAAGTGGACTTACTGTCAGATTCATAGACAAAGTTTCATATGTATGAAGCCATGTAAATCACATGGAGATTGTAGTACAGACTCGAGTTACTAGAATCCTGTTTCACAAAGTGACTTTTCAACTATTTCTGAAATATGTTATTGTATCTCTAAGGGAAAAAAATTAGGCAAGGTTAGTGGCAGTTTATCTCAATTAAAAGTTCTCCATGCATTTCAATTTTGTGGAGCCCATTCACAAAGTGCCAATGGTTGCAGAACCAAACCATGACCAATGGTAGGCTGCTTGTGCACTGAAAAAGACTGGCTGAATTGTAACTTGTTCCTACAGGATTTCTGTGGTTGATTTTTTTTTCTGAGTGATTAGGGAGCATTTTCAATCCCCAAAGCTCTTTGAAGCAAGTTGACATGACTTGAATATATTTGTGTGTGGCATAATGTTCAGTGGTGTGCCAGTAAATGTTTAGCAATCATCACATGGGCCTGTGGGATCCTGATTTGTAGCATTTGTCAATTTCTGGGTGTAAACACTTCCACCAGGGCCAACACTAAACTGCCAATTGAATATCACTGAATGTGGAGTTAAGAAGAGATATGTGCTGTGAGCTCTCAAGAGCCCCTGCAAGCAGGCTCTAGCGTGCTACTTGGTGTGAGAAGTGGCAAGGAAGGAGGCAGAATGAGGAATGAGGGAGGGCAAGAATTTAAACAAAAAAAGCAAAAAGAAATGCTTTGAAAACTCTAAAGGAAGAAGCAAAATTGGAAGTTTGGAGAATTTTGACCTACCCAGTTAGCCTCCTGAAAAACTGTAAGTTATTATTGTTAAGCCTCACTGTTAACAGTTTTGAACCTGGCAGGAAGGGGCATGCCTGTCATCTCAGCTACTCTGGAGGCTGAGGCAGGTGGATTGCAAGTTTGATACCAACCTGGGCAGCTTAGCAAGATAGGAGAAGGGCAACACAAAAACAATCCCTAAAACAGTGCTGGACTTTTGACTGAGTTTTTTTTCCATAGTGACAAATAACTTCAATTTTCACTTTAGGGGATTTCTAAACACTGGATTTACATTTTTAAACAGTTGCTTACTTTATGGCGGTACAAATCAGAACAGTGGTTACCTCCTGGGGATAGAAGGGAAGCTTTCTCAGGTGCTGAAAACTTTCCATGTCTTGATCTGGATGGTGATTACTTGTATATTCATTTATATTTCTATAATAAATAAATGAAAAATTGCTCATTTTGGACTTCCTTCCCTCTGCCTCTAAAATATTTCTTCCAGGTGTATATTAGATTAAAAATAATGAGAAGGAGGTGGGAGGCAGGGAAGAAATACAAATTATCTTATTAGGTGATGTATATACAAATAACTGTACTATATATAGAATGTGTTTTTGCATGGTGTACATTTCACACAGTGCATTATTCATTATGCACACGGTGGTATTAGCTAGGAAATTGGGATCAGGTAAATAACACCAGGAAGTAATGACTGTTGGCATTACATGTAGTAATCTGTTTTCCTGGAACAAACTGCAAATGTATTCTGTTTGGAATTAATACAGTATTTTAAATTTTATCCATAAAAATGACTTATGAGATTGAATCCATTAGTTTAATGGAATATCACAATCATTATTCCAAACTTATTTATATTGCAATCAGCAGAATGGGATGTCTCTTCTGAATAAGAAAATGAATGTGAATGCCAAAGATTTTCTCTTATTTAATTTTAATAATTGTAAATCATCATATGTGATATGTATTTTTCATATGTATGGCTGTAAATTAAATCCCTCCAGAGAAAACAGAAGAGGGAAAAGTCACATTAAGACTTGCAAACTGTCTCTATCAGATAGTTTTGGGTTTTATATTTCCACAAATGAAATGACTGGCATTAAGGCATGGTCCTTAATGAGGATGGGGTTGGAGACATGGGTTCAGAACAAGGGAAAGCCTGTGGTATGACACTCATTGCTTGAGCCGTTTCAGAAGGGTCTTGCTTTTCACTAAAATATTTATCAAGTTTAGAGCTTCCAGTCAAGGTCTTGGAAGATCCTGGAATGTTAGTTTCTTCAGAAGGAATGTTCAAAAAAGGTTAAATGGAATAGTGTTGGCTCTGTTACCTCTGGAAATTAGCCCATCAGCAGGCTGAAAGTTTAGTGTTAGGCGTGCATCAACTTGGTTTGTAGTATTGCATCAGCAGGATGGCTCAATTAAAGTATACTGCTACTTGCAGGTTGTGTTTAGCAAGTTTCTTAACCTCTCTGTGCCTTGGTTTCTTTATTTGCCAGAGTATCTACATCATAGGCTTGTTATGATGATTAAATGTGAAAATTTTCCTCTTAGATCAAGGCATGTTGATTTATCACATAATTAAATATCTTTCTTATAGGACATTAAGAGAAGCAGGGCTCTGAAACGTGGAAAGTTTAGATGAAAGTAAATTAAGTAATAGACATATTCTTTTGTTCTTCTCAAGCTATATTAATGTGCTTTCCTCTTTTGCTTTTTCAGATACATGACTTTCTGCCTCATTGACTCAAAGCATCTGCTTGGGGATGGTGAGAGGAAGGTAGAATCAGAACTTATATAGTAAGAATTGAAAGAGAAAAAAGCAGTATTCCATTTTTGGTTTTCCAAATAGAATTTTCAGATTCAAAGCAAGAAAACAGGACTGAAATCCAGACTTTATTGAGAGGGAAAGGGTTTTTTAAAATTCCTTTATCCTCTTCTTTATCTTATAAGGAAGTCCTGGGCTATAGTAATTATGAAGTTTAACCTGAGGTCCCTTTTGGTAAGGTAAGAATACATAGAGGGATTATAAAGTCTACTTCTGATTCTTCTGGACTGAAGGAAAAAGAGTAGAGAGAAACCAAAGTAGAGATGAAATGTGGTCAGTGATTAAGCAGTCTCCCATTGTTGGGCCAAAGTTCTAGAGTAAAGAAGCATCTGCCCTTTTTCCAGTTTAGGGCTCTGGAAGGAGGTAACTACACATGATACAAAATACATTTGGTGGACAAGAATGGTTTTGCAAAGAAAGGACCAGAATTTAGTTCTTCAGAGATGCCCTTGGTTTCTGTGCAGTATGGAATCATCGACTCTGACATCCTCCTATACTTTCAAGGTAGCAGAAACTATGGCTGTTGAGGTTATGAGAGTGAATCACCGTGGCAGGAACAAACTAGCCTGTACCTGGGGCAAGACCAGAGGAGGGTTACAAGCAGTCTTCCGGAAAGGGGGTTCCATTGCATCTTCAAGAGTCCAGTGAGGGGCTGGAGTTGTAGCTCAGTGGTAGAGTGCTTGCTTAGCATGCATGAGACACTGGGTTCGAGTCTCAGCACTGCATACAAAAATAAATAAAATAATAACCAAAAAATTTTTTTAAAAAAAAGTCCAGTGAGGGGGAATCTAAGATGGCAACCTAGAGGGAGGCTGCATTTCTTGTCACTCCATGACCTGGGATTCAAGCAGAGGGACTACTGTTTCTCTGCAAGTTATTAGAGGACCCCTGACAGCTGTTCCTGTGCAGGAATCCTAGCCACCTACTTGCGTGGGTCCCCAGCCTCAGCATTTGCACAGGACCCCAGCCACTTGCCCACATAGGACCCGCTCCCATGCAGGACCCTCAGCATCAGTGCCTACACACCATGCAAGACCCTTGGCTGCTGCTCCTGTGTGGACTCCCATCTACCAGCATGGGACTCCTCTGGTTGCCTCCATCTTGGGACACTGCAACTGCTGCCATAGTCCCCCTCACATTGTAGCCTGCACCTGGGGATACCAGACAGTGTCTGGAGACAGCCATCCTCCACAACAATGCATGCCACAGAACTGCATCTCTGAACACGATGCCCAATGCCACTGCCTGGCCCACCTTGACACCCCATCTCTGAAAGAACCCACTTTCATCTTGGGGCATCTTTGTCATCATCTTATCCTTGCTGCTGCCATTGTCATCTTTAGTTGGGGCAACTCCCAGCTTGGGACACTGGCTGGGTCCTAGAAGCAATATCAAGGAGAGGTATTGGAACCCTGCAGGGAAACTATAAGCCTATAGGATAAAAACTATAACACCTCAGATCTGCAGTGCTAGAAGGAAAGACACATGAACGGCATGAAAAGATAAGGGAAGAAAGTGCCTCAAACAAACCAAGATACTATGTTATTAGAATCCATGGTCAGCACAGCAGAAGAAATGTCAGAGAAGGAGTTCAGGATGTACATAATTAAAATGTCCTGTGAATTACTGAAGTAGAGCAATCATCCACAATTGAGTTTTGTGCCAGAAAACTTGGAACTGGCCTAAGTAAAGCTTTATAATGAAAAAAATCTCATTACATTTCAGTATAACCAAAATAAAATCAGTTCTTAGTTGGCAAAAAAAAGTGTCCTGTGAATTAAAAGATGATATAAGACAGCAAACACAGGCAGCAAAAGATTATTTTGATAAAGAGCTACATAGGCAAATATAGGAAGCAAAAGATTATTTCAATAAGGAGACAGAGATTCTGAAAAAGAACCAAACAGAAATCCTCAAAATGAAACAATAAACCAAATTAAAAACTCAATAGAAAGCATCACCAACAGATTAGATCACTTGGAAGACAGAATCTCAGACAATGAAGACAAAATATTTAATCTTGAAAATAGAGTTGACCACACAGTGAAGATGGTAAGAAACCATGAACAGAACATTCAAAAATTATGGGATAACATGAAAAGACCAGATTTAAGAATTATTGGGATAGAGGAAGGCATAGAATTTCAAACCAAAGGAATGAACAATCTATTCAATGAAATAATATCAGAAAATTTTCCAAACATGAAGAATGAATTGGATAATCAAATCCAAGAGGCATACAGGACACCAAATGTACAAAATCACAACAGATCCACACCAAGGCATGTTATAATAAAAATGCCTAGCAACCAGAATAAAGAGAGAATTTTAAAAGCCACATGAGAAAGAAGTCAGATTACATATAGGGGAAAACCAACTTAGGACCTCTACTGATTTCTCAACCCAGACCCTCAAAGCTAGAGGAGCCTGGAATAACATACCAAGCTCTGAAAGACAATGAATGCCAACCAAGAATCTTATATCCAGCAAAATTAAGATTTAGATTTGATGACAAAATAGAAACCTTCCAAGATAAACAAAAGTTAAAAGAATTTACAGCAAGAAATCTTGTACTACAGAACATTCTTGAAAAAATATTCCACTAGGAGGAAATGAAATCAACAATAAAAATCTGCAAAGGGAGGAACTACACTAAAGGAAAGGCCAATCAAGGGGGAAACCAAGTCATGTTACAAACCAACAATAAACCAAAATTACCAGTAATACAAACCATGTCTCAGTAACAACCTTGAATGTCAATGGTCTAAACTCATCCATTAAGAGACATAGACCAGCAGATTGGATTAAAAAAAAAGACACAACAATATGCTGCCTTCAAGAGATTCATCTCACAGGAAAAGACACCCACAGACTGAAAGTGAAAGGGTGGAAAAAAACGTATCACTCACATGGACCGCGTAAACAAGGAGGGGTTTCCATCCTCATAGCAGACAAAGTAGATTTCAAACCAAAGTTCATGAAGAGAGATAAAGAAGGCCATTTCACGCTGTTTCAGTGAATCATACATCAACAAGACATAACAATCTCAAATATCTATGCCCCAAACAATGAGGCATCTATGTATATCAAGCAAATCCTTCTCAGCTTCAAGAATCAAATAGACCACAACACAATAATATTGGGTGACTTTAACACACCTCTCTCACCACTGGATAGATCCTCCAAACAAAAAGTAAACAAAGAAACTGTAGAAGTCAATAAAACAATCAATAATTTAGACTTAATAGACATATATAGAATATTACATCCATCAACAAGTAAATGTACGTTTTTCTTAGCAGCACATAGATCCTTTTCCAAAATAGATCATATGTTATGCCACAAAGCAAGTCTTAGAAAATACAAAAAATAGAGATATTACCTTGCATTCTATCAGACAATAATAGAAAGAAATTAGAAAGCAATGACAATTTTAAAAATAGAAGCTACTCCAACACCTGGAGACTAAATAATATGCTATTGAATGACATATGGATAATAGAAGACATCAGGGAGGAGATAAAAAATTCCTAGAGGTAAATGAAAATTCCAATACAACATATCAAAATCTCTGGGACACTATGAAGGCAATACTAAGAGGAAAGTTCATTGCATTAAGCTCATTCATTAACAGAAGAAAAAGTCAACAAATAAATGACCTGATATTACAACTCAAAGTCCTAGAAAAAGAGGAACAAACCAACACCAAAAGAAGCAGAAGACAGGAAATAATTAAAATTAGGGCTGAAATCAATGAAATTGAAACAAAAGAAACAATTAATAAAATGACAAAACAAAAAGCTGGTTCTTTAAAAAAATAAATAGGGGCTGGGGTTGTGGCGCAGTGGTAGCGTGCTCGCCTAGCATGCATGAGGCACTGGGTTCGATCCTCAGCACCACGTAAAAATAAAATAAAGATATTCTGTCTGCCTACAACTAAAAAATAAATATTTAAAAAATAAATAAATAAATAAATAAAATTGACAAACCCTTAACCACCCTAATGAAAAGGAGAGAGAAAACCTAAATTACTAAAATTTGTGATAAAAAGAAAATATCATGATAGACACTATTGAAATACACAAGATAATTAGGAACTATTTTGAAAATTTATACTCCAGTAAAATAGAAAACCTCAAAAACACTGACAGATTCCCAGAGGCATATGACCTACCCAAACTGAATAAGGAGGACATTCACAACTTAAACAGATCAATTTCAAGCAAGGAAACAGAAGACACCATCAAGAGCCTTCCAACCAAGAAAAACCTGGTACCAGATGGATTCTCAGCTGAGTTCTACAAGACTTACAAAGAACTAATACAAATACTCCTCAAATTATTCCATGAAATAGAAAAGGAGAGAACATTTCCAAATGTATTCTATGAGGCTAGTATCACCCTGATACCAAAGCCGGACAGAGACACATCAAAGAAAGAAAATTTCAGACTAATATCCTTGATGAACATAGATGCCAAAATTCTCAATAAAATTATGGCAAATCACATACAAAAACATATTAAAAATAGTGCCCCATCATCAAGTGGGGTTCATTCCAGGGATGCAAGGTTGGTTCAATATACAGAAATCAATAAAAATAATCCATCGCATCAATAAACTTAGTGATAAGAATCATATGATTTTATCAATTGATGAAGAGAAACCATTTAACAAAATACAGCACTCTTTCATGTTCAAAACACTATAAAAAATAGGGATAGTAGGAACATACCTCAACATTGTAAAAGCTATCTCTGCTAAACCCAAGGCCAACATCATCTTAGATGGAGAAAAATTACAAAAATCCCCTCTAAAAATGGGAACAAGACAAGGATGCCCTCTTTTCCCTCTTATATTCATCATAGTCGTTGAAACTCTTGCCAGAGCAATTAGACAGATGGAAGAAATTAAAGGAATATGAATAGAAAAAGAAAAACTCAAACTATCATTATTTGTTGACAAGATGATACTAAGAGGATCCAAAAATTTCCACCAGAAAACTTCTAGAATTAATAAATGAATTCAGCAAAGTAGTAAGATATGAAATCAATGCCCACAAATCAATCAAATGAATTTCTATACATCAATGATTAATCCCCTGAAAGAGAAATTAGGAAAACTAGCCCATTCACAATAGCCTCAAAACAAAAACAAAAACAAAAACAAACAACAACAAAGAAAACCTTGGGAATCAATCTAATAAGAGAGGTGAAAGATCTATACAATTAAAACTACAGGACACTAAAGAAAGAAATTGAAGAAGATCTTAGAAGATGAAAAGATCTCCCATGCTCTTGGACAGGCAGAATCAATATTGTTAAATGGCCACACTACCCAAATCACTATACAGATTCAATGTGATTCCAATTAAAATCCCAATGTTATTCCTTATAGAAATAGAAAAAGCGATCATAAAATTTATTTGGAAAATTAAGAGACCCAGAATAGCCAAAGCAATCCTTAGCAAGAAGAGTGAAGCAGGAGGCATCACAATACCAGAATTTACACTGTAGTATAAAGCTATAGTAATAAAAATGGCATGGTACTGGCACCAATATAGACATGTAGACCAATGGTATAGAATAGAAGACACAGAGACAAACCCACATAAATACAGTTATCTCATACTAGACAAAGGTTCCAAAAACATACACTGGAGAAAAGATAGCCTCTTCAAGTGGTGCTGGGAAAACTGGAAATCCATATGCAGCAAAATGAAACTAAACCCCTATTTCTCTCCATGCACACAACTCAACTCAAATACCTAGGAATTAGACCAGAAACCTTATGCTTAATCAAAGAAAAAGTAGGCCAAATCTTCATCACACCCAATTAGGCCCTGACTTCCTTATCAAGACTCCTAAAGCATAAGAAATAACATCAAGAATCAATAAATGGGATGGATTCAAAGTAAAAAGCTTCTTCACAGCAAAAGAAACAATGAGGTGAAGAGAGAGCCTACATTTCGTGAGCAAAGTTTTGCCACACGCACATCAGACAGAGCACTGATCTCCAGGATATATAAAGAACTCAAAAAACTTAACACCAAAAAAACAAACAACCCAATCAATAAATGGGCTAAGGAGCTGAATACTCAGAAGAAATACGATTGACTGACAAATTAAAAATGTTCAACATTTCTAGTAATTACAGAAATGCAAATCAAAACTACTTTAAGATTTCATCTCACTCCATTCAGAATGGCAGTTATCAAGAATACAAGCAACAATAAGTGTTGGCGAGGTTGTGGGGAAAAAGGCACACTCAAATATTGCTGGTGGGACTGCAAATTGGTGCAACCAATCTGGAAAGCAGTATGGAGATTCCTTGGAAAACTTAGAATGGAACCACCATTTGTCCCAGATATCCCACTCCTCAGTTTATACCCAAAGGACTTAAAAACATCGTAGTATAGTGATGTAGCCACATCAATGTTCATAGCAGTATAATTCACAATAGCCAAACTGTGGAAGCAACTTTGATGCCCTTCAGTAGATGAATGGATAAAGAAAATGTGGGATATACACACAATGGAATATTACTCAGCATTAAAAGAGAATAAAATTATGGCATTTGCAGGTAAATGGATGGAGTTGGAGAATATCATGCTAAGTGAAGTAAACCAATCCCCCTAAAACCAAAGGCCGAATGTTTACTCTGATTAGTGGATGCTGATCCATATTGGAGGTGAGAGTGGGGATCATGGGAGAAATGGAGAAACTTTGGACAGGGCAAAGGGGAGGGAAGGGGAGGGAGGGGGAATGGGGGTAGCAAAGGTGGTGGAATGAGATGGACATCATTACCCTAGGTACATGAATGAAGACAGGAATGGTGTAACTCTATCTTATGTACAACCAGAGAAATGAAATATTGTGCTCCATATGTGCTCACGTACTGTGACTTAAAATGCATTCTGCTGTTTTTTTGTTTTTTTTTTTTAAAGAGTTCTGTGAGACTAAGACAGCTGGAAAATTGGCCAGGTTGTGAGCACACTGAAGGCACAATAGTCTCCAATTGATTCTAGTTGTAAGCTCCTGCTCCAGACACCAGCAGAATGCCCAGAAATGGACACATTGTACCTTAGGGACCACCAATACCAGAAGCAGGAAAGACCAGTCTGCACAGCAGAGAGCAGTGAGAAACCAAAGGATACATTGAGATCTTGATGAACTGTCTACCCTCTGCTATCATGAGGTCGCTTACTGCCACATACTGTCCCCAATGCCTGGAGCAGGGGCCAGAATTCCTAAAGATAAATAATTTTACTTTAAAAGAGACTATTGAAGAAAATATGAATGTGTGGGGAAAACACAGTGAAGTTTGTTGGGGAGTGACACTCGTGACAGAGAAAAAAGGCAAGATTGGGCAGGGGAGCCATGAGATTTGATGCAAACCTGAGAAATTTCTGCCAGTTTGATGAGGGAATTCTGGAGCAAGTTTTCATTGGATAGAAATAGCTAGACCTTTGTACCAGTAACTTTTTTAGTCATTGGCTAGGGGCTACTCCTAGGAAGCATGACCTTGGATGAAGAGCTGATGTCAAACCTGAAGGTGCTAACAGCTTTTGGCTGTCAAATAATTACTCTTTGCATCTGGCAAATAAGTCCTTCTGGAATATGGATCTGAGTTACACATTTGTAGGTCTACCATAGTCTACTCCCTTGTGTTAATCTGTTCCTTTTCTCTGTACATGTTCAGGAAGAAAGTCACCTGTGGGCTCTTGGCCTTTTTTCTTTTATTTTGTACTGGAGATTGAGTGCATGGGCACTCTACCACTAAGCTATATCCACAGCCCTTTTTATTTTTTATTTTGAGACAAAGTCTCACTAAATAGCTTAGGTTCTTGTAAAGTTACTGAGGATGGCTTCAAACTTGCAATCCTACTGCCTCAGCCTCCTGAGTCACTGGGATCAGAGGTGTGTGCCACCATGCCTGTATTTTGGCCTTTTCAAAAAAGAGGAGTAGCTGGGCATGGTGGCCAATGCCTGTAATCCCAGTGGTTTGGGAGGCTGAGGCAGGAGGATTGAAAGTTCAAAGCCAGCCTCAGCAACTTAGCCAGGCCGTAAGCAACTTAGTGAGATCCTGTCTCTAAATAAAAAATAAAAAGGGCTGGGGATGTGGCTCAGTGATTAAGCATCCCTGGCACAAAAAAAAGGAAAAAAAGAGAAGAAAAGGGGGAGGGAGAGATATTAAGATGAAATACCAGCCCACAACCCCACCTTGGCTGGTGGTGGGCTACAACTGGCATTGCTTCTCTCTTCTATTATTCATTCTAAATTGTCATCACCCTTGTCTATAACCTTGGCAGGTTTTGGTGACTTATTTTGTTTTGACCCAAACTCATTTCTGAAAGATCAAACTCCTTTGTACCCTTCTCAGACTGGTGTTGATGCACATGTTCATTCACAGTCAAATGGGTTAGAGAAGTACTTGGGGGCGTCCCAGGTAGGTCATCTGAGTTCCACACATATTCCTATCTGCTCTCATTAGAAACGTTACTCCTTTCTCCTCCTGAAAATTATGCCTTGTAGGATGGTGAGTCCTCTTCTTAGTTCCTGGTCAATGGACACAAGGACTCCAAAAGCATCCACTGGCAGTCATAGCTTGGTGTTCAAGGGGATTCTTGTGTCCCCTGGTGAGAGCAGACCACTTTGTGGATCAGGATCACTAACACTATAAAGCTTAACATTTCAGGGGTAGGGAACACAAAAGCCTCTACTGGGTCACTGGGAGTGTTGGTTAGTGGGGCCATTTCTGCTTCTACTCCTTTGAACCACCCATTTTCCTTTAGAGGACACAGTACCACTTGAAGATTTCTGATTTAATTATTTCTGAGAATTGCCTCTGAGATGGTGCCTCTATGAGGCCAGCTACTTCTGGATGGTATGGTATGGTATGTGATGTGTGATATGATCAATGTATTCCATGGTCATAGCCCTACTCCCACACCTCCTTTGCTGTAATATGGGTCCCCTTGCTGATGCCATACTGTGTAGAATTCCAGAGTTGTGGATCAAGCATTCCCTAAACCCCCAGATAATGGTTTGGATGAGGTTATACAAGTAGGAAACGAAAACACAGCATAGGTTCTATCCCTATTAAAATGATCTGCTGGTTTTTTCAGGACAAATGTTTCCCATTGTAGTAAACTTGTTATCAAGTCTATCAAGTGGCTGATTGTTCTCCTTGGGGAATAATGCTATACTAGGCCTCAGCATTGGTTACTGTTACTGGCAATGTTTAGAAGCAGCAGTAGCTAGACTACTCTAAGTGAATGAGAACGCATACCTTGAGCCCATACCTTGCTTAAGTCCCTGCCACCATGCTATATCTTTCATGAATTCATTTTCTAGATGATGAAGAAAGCTAATAGCATCAACTGGCTAACCATTAGTCTACTTAATGTTTAGTACCTATTTCATAGCATATCCTCTTTGATGAACAATAACATTTGGTGCAAAGTTCTTCACAATTCATGCCCATGCCCATATCAATCCATATGTTTATATCCCAGAACCTGTTTTCTCTATTCTTCCAGTCTTTCTCCTTCCAGGTCTCTGACTTGGCCATTTACCACTCTATATAGTCTGTTTATTCTAATCTTGGGCTGCATCTCCACACATACAGAGTAGGTGGCCAGGTGCACTTCCTGTTTTTCAGATCATTTTTCTCTCCATTTTCTCAAGTGTTATCCCAGAGTGAGGGTGTAATGCAGCCACTTTCATTTTTAGCTTACACCCATTACTAAGCTAATCAATGCACAAACCTAACTCAGGAGTTTTCTTTCTCCTTCAGCTGATCACATGGGGCCCCTCCAGTATGTTTATCAGTGTGAGATGAGAGAGAGGCACTGGTGCAACTATAGTGGATGACATGGAAATCAGAGCTGCCTTCTGATGGTATTTGCCTGTGTCTGCTGGTTCAACTTATGCAAGGTCCAAGAGGTACCATTTCCATATTTATCATGATTTTTGCTAGGCTTTTCGGTGTTAAGACTTGATAGGTCTAGCAGGATCCAATTTATGGTAGGCATTTCCAGATGCATGGTAAGTGTTCCACAGTCAATCATTATATCTGTATCAGGGTCTAACATCTTGTCAGGGGCTTTTTTATGTTTGAAGGCATACATATTCTTTGGTATGGTCTTGCTCTAGAACTCCAAGGACTGAATTATGATTCTCCTGCATCTCTCCCACAGACTCCACATTGTTTCTCCAACAATATAAGGTCTGCCAGGTATATGGACCAAGTAGCTGGGCTGTTTACACCCTGGCTTAGATATGCTGCAAAGCTTTTTCTTGCTCTGGGCTCCATTCAAAACCGGTAACCTTTAGTTTTAACAACTATAAGGGCCAAAGAAGTATTTCTAGGTGTGGAATGTTTTGCTTCCAGAACCTAAAGAGACCCATCAGGCATTGCATTTACTGCTCTGTAGTAGGTTTTATAAGATTCATCAATTTTGTCTTTTTATTGGGGGAGGATATCCCTGTATGCCCCTGAGAATGGACTCTAAAACCTATACTGAAGTATCAGGTTCCTAAATCATTAAAGGGTTTATTTCCCACCTGTTGGGGCAGGCCCCAAAATGGCTGTAGTTAGGCTCCCTTGCCAAGACTTCCAGCAGGCTGTTATGTTTTTAGTGTGTAGCCAGGGCTGGGAACTAGTATGTTATGGTTAGCCAATGCCAGAAACACTGATTCACTATAGATTTAAGGTCATAAACATTAACTTGTGAGCATGCCCCCTGCCCCTGCATCTGACTTGTTGGCAGTGTGCCTTCTTTGTTTGAGCTACATGTTAAAAGGGCCTATGAAAATGGCTCAGGGGCGGGGGGACTGGCTAATGGTTTTGGTCATTAGGATGACCAATATTCCCACTGGGCCTCACATATTCCCACTGGGCCTCACATCTTTTTCCACCTGCCAAACCCTGAATTTGTTTCCTGGGTTAGAGCCCCTGCATGACACCACTCTGTGGAGCAGTATCATACCAAAGCCTCCAGCATGCTAGTCTCCTCCTGTTCACCCTGCTGGATGAGCATGGTGATGTAAAAGACCAAAAGGATACTCTGAAGTATCCAGATGTCCCAATGTCATTATAACAGAGGGTGTGAGAATTAACCTAGCCCTGAGGCAAAATTGTAAATGAATTTGTTGACTTTTTCATATGAGTGCTCACTGTTTTGGATCTTTCCTGATTGGGATAGGAAAGTACTTACTCAATCAACACCTGCATATCATCTACCTGAAACCAGGTATTCTTGGTTGAGTTTGAAGTCGTCTATAGTCATTTTCCAGGATTCATCTAGGCAGATCCATTTTTTAAGAAGTTTTTTAGTTGTCAATGGACTTTATTTTATTTACTTATATGTGGTGCTGAGAATCGAACCCAGTGCGTCACACATGCTAGGCAAGCACTCTACCACTGAGCCACCACCCCAGCCCAAGGAAGATCCATTTTTTATCCCTCAGGATTTTAATCTTTGTAAATGGCAGTAACTTTCACCATCCTTCTTGGGATGTGATATTGGTTTTGATTGTTGGAGTAGCTTCAGAAACTTCTACTTTATTTTCTCTACTATGACCAAGGATCCTGTATGAAGATTACTTCTACTGCTCAGTATGTCCATCTCAACTATATACTCAGAGACCAGGGAAATGACCATCAAGTAAGTCAGCAGACCCAATGGATCTATTACAAGTAAGGCATTGGCCAGGACTCCATTTAACACTTAACACCTGTTGACTTCACTCTAACAGGTGGACATGATGATGCTTCATGTCTATAAGTAACAATGTCAACTTAGATCCTGGTTCCAATAGTCCTGCCAATAGCTGGATATGCTTATTTTCCTAGTGTACAGTAAATGTACACTATGTGCAATTAATGTATAGTAACTGCTATAGTTTAGATTTCAAATATCCCCCAAAGGCCCATGTATTAAAGGCTTGGTTGCCACACTGTGGAGCTATTGGAAGCTGGTGGAACATTTAGAAGGTGGAGCCTACTGGAATGAAGTTAGGTCATAGTGGTGTGCCCTTGAAGAGGATATTGGGACCCCCATCTCTTTTCTCCCTCTGCTTCCTGACCACCATGAGGCAAGCAGCTTTGCTCTACTGTGCACTCCCTGCCATGATGTTCCACCTCGACACAGGCCTCAAAGCAACAAAGTTAGCTAGCCAACCATGGACTGAAACCTCTGAAATGGTGAACCAAAATAAACCTTTCCTCCTTATGAATTGTTTACTTTGGGTATTTTGTCAGAGTAATGGAACTCTTGATTAACACAATAACTTTACCCAAGTAAATGACTGTGCATCCTTTTTGTAAGCACCAGGGGAAATACTGGTATTAGAGGATTCTTCTCCTAGGAGGCATCTCTTCCATCACTGGGTTCTGGGGTTTAAAATTAGCTCAGGACTAGGAATCATGATATACATTTCGTGGTGCTGAAGATTGAACCCAGGGCCTCATGCATGCTAGGCATGCACTCTACCACGAGCTATACTCACATCCTGAAATCATGATTTTTTAAATTGGAAGACTGACTTCTAGTTTCTGCTCATTTATTACTCCTTTTAAAATTATACATATTAAGCAATACCTTTTTTTGGCTGCCTATCTCGTTTGCCTCTAGGGATGCTTGTTTTATTAATCATCTCTTTAATTCTCTACAGATCAGGCCCACTTGGTTGCCACTCTAATCACATCTGCTTTTACAATAACTACAAACCCTTGGCTTCTAGTGGTGAAAAGCTATTACCTGTTTTCTGTTTCTGGGGATGCAGAGGGTTTGGGGATTACTTCCATTTCTAACCACAAACCAAGGGACCAGCTTTTCTATCACCTGCATTGGCCTTCAGAGGAGAACCACCGCTGTATTTCTTGATAATTCTAATGTCACCTTTACCTGCATTCTTGATGGTTTAGGTGAAGGATGTGTCCCCTGTGTCCTCCTATGCAATGTAGAATCTTCTGGTCTCAACAATATATCCAATCCAGAATGCCTGTTTCCCTCTGTCTTATAATTCCTTCCTCTACTATATGCCAGAGTAATTCAGGAATTTCAACATCACTTAGTATGGGTCACTGATTTTTCCAGGCTTATCAAGCCACCTGAGCAGTGGGTCCCTGTTACAGTCAGTCCTTTATCCCAAGAGAGTGTCCCCAAACCAACAAACCATTTCTAGCCCAATCTTATGCTGAAGCTCCCCTTGATCAGTTACCTTCAGAATCTAGTCTCCTGTCAGCACATACTGGTTAGGTCTTTAGTTTCTTTGGGGCATAATACTTTATTTTGGAAGGGCTATGCTGAAGATAGGCCTGTTGCTTTACAGAAGAACTTTGTATTGTCTCCTTATACAGAAGAAGTACTGGCTGTTATTGGGGGAGCAATGGGCTGCGTTTAGAGACTCAGAAGTTTTAGAGAAGACTGGGGAGTCAAAATTTTGGGGAGCATTCACTTAATTCATTTACATATCTCCATCCCATGTGTCAGAGTCCCAAGTTTTTTCTACTAGGACCTCAACTTTGGTGGAACTTACTTGCCTCACTTGAATCATTGAAATTCAGCCACTCTAATGGTCAAATTATGGATTTAATCTTTGGCTTTTCATGTTTACCCATTGTGTTAAATGAGAGCTTCTTTGTAAACTATTAGAGACTTTTGTGTTTTCATACTTAGTTTTTAAGTGTTATTTGGCTTCAGCTTTTAATTATCTGTTTGCAGGGCATTAATGTACCTTAGTAAAGAGCATAAAATTCCATTTTCTCCCATATAAATTTGAAATGTTTGAGTCATTCCACCAGCTAATATATCCTCCCCACTGGTACATTTTTCTGAAGCATGGGAAGGGAAAGCTTTAACTATTGGGCTGCCACCTTGTGGCAGGGATTGTCTGTGTATAATCTTCCACTAGGACTGAGGTCCTTATTACTAGCTGGGTGCTGATGAATCCAGTCACCAAGAACCATATCATGTCCTGCTTTCTTGGACTACTTTTGGTATCAAATGTCATGGATAGGACTCTCAGAGAAGCAGAGGCTGAAAAGGAATTAGGAGTACAAAAAAGTTCATTAGGGTCAGTACATGAGGAGAGGAAGGACAAGCAGAATTGAGCAAGGAGATCCATGAGATGGTGATGCAGACCTGACAAAGTTTCTGCCAGTCCAAGAGGGCTCTCTAGAGTAGAGATTGCTTATTAGAGAAGTCCCATATTGAGTAGAAATGGCTACTTGTACTACTGCTTTGCTTGGTCATTGGCTGGAGTTTCTCCAGAGAGTGCAACCTTGATTATAGCCATTTTCTTCAATGAGCTGCCTCAAGAAGAATGTGACCTGGGTTCAGAAGCTGAGGCAGATTTTGAAGATGCTAACAGTTGGTGCCTATAAGCAAACTACATTCCTTGCAGCTAGAGGGTAAGCCCTTTCTTGAAAAAGGATACAAAGAGTATATAACTATGTCTTCCATATGGACTGAGCCTAATGCAGTATATATGAGCTAAATTTATATAGACTAAAATTTGTATTTCCCAACTGCTTTACAGTGGATGAGCCTCACAAAGGAGATTAGATTTGCACATCTAAGTGTCCTGTGAATCAATTCATGACCCACAGACAGTGAAGTAGTTTGGGGCATTAGCCAGGGAGGGCACCCAAAGGGTGGTGATGGTGACTAATGTAAGAGACATGCCACACCCAGGGGAAGATGATGGATAGGTTGCCTGGCTGGTGGAGGTGAGGTTGGGATTCTTTTGGGAGAAGAGAGATATTGAGAAATGGAAGGTTGTGGAAAATTACCTTTGCTGTTGGTTGATTACATGGAAGGTGAACCTCTTTAGACAGAAAGATCATTAGTTTTTTTTCATTTTCATTTTGCATGGTAGAAGGTGGCTCCTCTTCTCTATCTTAAACCTTATTTCTTAAGTTATCACTCTGTTTTTTACCACACTTCCACATATCATTCATTTGCTCTTAAAGCATTAACAACTTCATTCCAGTTGTGAAAACAACTAAGAGACTCTCTCCATGGTCTCAGCCCATGATCTGGTATAGTATTCTGTTATAGTACTGTTATGGTTTAGATTTGAGGTATCCCCCAAAAGCTCATGCGTGAGACAAAAAAATGCAATAAAGTTTAGAGGTGAAATGATTGGGTTATGAGAGTCTTACCCTAATAAGTGCATTAATCCCTGATAGAGATTAACTGAGTGATAACTGTAGGCAGGTAGGGTGTGGCTGGAGGAGATAGGTCCCTGGGGGTGTGGCTTTGGGTTTATATTTTGTTCATGGTGAGGGGAGGCTCTCTTTCTGCTTTCTGTCTTGAGATACTTTCCTCCACCACACTCTTCTGCCATGATGAGCTGTTTGCCTTTGGCCCAGAGCAATGGAGTTGGCTGTCTATGGACTGACACCTCTGAAACCATGAGCCCCAAATAAACTTTTTCTCCTTTAATTACTCTTTTTAGCTCTTTTTGTCACAGCACTGAAAAAGCTGACTAAAACAAGTACTATGAAAAAGGTAAGCACTACTGCAATGGGAACAATACAATAGAGTCCTTAGCACCATCCTTGGCAGAGAAGACAGTCAGGGAAGACTTCCCAGAAGAAATGATTTTAATTTTGTCTTAAAGCCTGAATATGAGTTAATCAGGCACAAAAGTGGGGGAAAGGAATAACAGGTGAATGGAGAAATGTGCAAAAACATGGAAATGTGAAAAGGCATGGCAAAATTTGGGCTGTCAAAACAAAATGCCAAAGATTTGGTGGTTTAAATGATAGAAATTTATTTTCTCACAGTACTGGAATCTGGAAGTCAGAGAGTGGGGTACCAGCATGGTCAGGTACTAGTGAGGACTATCTTCTTGGCTTGCAGATAGTTACCTTATCACTGTGTGCTCACATGACCTTTCTTACATACATGCATGTGCACAGATAGAGATCTCTATCCTTCTCTTCTTATAAAGTCACCAATTTTATCTGATTAGAACCTCACCCTTATTACTTCATTAAGCTTAATTACCTTCTAAAAGTCCTATCTCCAAATCCAGTCACATCGGGGGTTAGGAATCAGCATATGAATTTCAGAGGGGACACAATTCAGTCTATAGCAAAGGGTAAGGGAAGAAATCTTAAGAATGGGCTGTGTAGACTACTCTGAATACTTACACAAATATACATGTTTAAGTACATATAAACTGAATGCACAACCCCTTCACCTATTCTTTTCTTATTCTATTCTATATCCATCTGAATTCTTGGAGGAGCTGCTCTACCTCCTTATTATTTATGTTTTGAGAAGTAATTTGAGACCCTTGGTTAGCTTTCTTGTGGCTTGATAACAGCTTGGTGATAACCCTACTTGATTTTCTTCCACATGAGTGCAAACTATATTATATTCTGAGATCTAAAAGATGCAAAAAACAATATGTTTACTTTTCACTACATGTTCTGGCTATACAACTTGATGATAAACTGATGCATCTTTTAAAAAATGTTATTGTACTGTGGGTTCTACTTCTGAGTGCAAGCCTGTTTTTCTTTAGATTATCACATTTGCCATTTTTAAAGTGTGTTAGATTTATTATATTTTATTTTAGTCCCCACAAATGGAGTTTTAAATCAAGATAGGCACTTGTAGAGGGAACTCTTGTTGTAGTGAGTTGAGGGTAAGAACAGATGATAGAGTCTGTGTTAGAAATGTCAAGTTTGGTGTGCTTGTGGGTTAATTCAGGTGAGGGGGTCTAACAGACTTTTTTTCTTCTGGTACTGGGAATTGAACTCAGAGCCTCACACATGCTAAGAAAGTGCTCTGCCATTGAGCTACATCCCTAGCTCAGGTATTTGGATATACTGGTTTGGAGCTCAGGAGGGAGATTTGAGATAGAAAAAGAAACTTGTGACATATCATAGTATAGGTGGAAATGGAAACCATTGGATACCATGGTATAGCGCCTACGAAGATGTGTGGAGAGTGGAGAGAAAGGAGGAACATGGTAGAATTTGGGAGAACATTGACACTAAGAGATAGAAGAGGATACCAGGAAGCATATTAGCAGTAGCAGGGTTAGGAGGAAAACTAGAAAAGAGTGTTGTCACATAGGTCAAATGAATAGAGATTTCCAAGATGGGAGAAGTTAAGAGCACCAGATTGTGGAAAGAGGTCAAATAAGATGATGACTATCGGGGCTGGGATTGTAGCTCAGCGGTAGAGCGCTTGCCTTGCATGCGTGAGGCCCTGGGTTCGATCCTCAGCACCACATACAAAGCAATAAAATAAAGACATTGTGTCCATCTACAACTAAAAAAATATTTAAAAAAAAGATGATGACTATCAAGTAGGGTAAAGTAAGAATTGGGAAACTGTTAATGTAAAAATCAGGTAAGTAAATATTTTAGACTTTGTAGGTTATACTATTGCAACTAGTCCACTTTGCCATTGTATGGTAAAAGCAGGCACAGGTAATACATAAATAAATAGGTGTAGGTGTGTTTCATTAAAACTCTATTAACAGAAACAGGTGGTGGGCTGGATTTAGCCATTTTGTCAGCCCTTATTATAAAGTACAAATTACAGTTTGTTGATGACTTTGGCAAAGGAAGTTCCTGCAGAGTGATGGTAGCAGAAGTCATATAGTAATAATTGAGGAGGTGGAGTTGGAGGGTGCATCCAGCTTTTCTGAAGCTATACTATAAATAGGGGGAAATGTGAGCCCTAGAGCATTTCACCAGGTTCAGAGAGGGTTTGTGGTCTCTTAGGGAAGATTTTGCACTCCTGTGGGGGAACACTGCAATATTGTTCGGGATTATTTTGAAAGTTGTATCTCCATCTGCTTATATTTAAGCTTCTTGTGAGCTGCCGCCAGTGCTTAATTGACTTGTTCAGGCTTAATGAATATTTATTAGGAAAATTGTAAATCAACCGTTTTGCTATAGGATTGAAGCTCAATGAAGCCACTGTGGGGTAATTTTGCCAAAGCTGCTGACATGGGGAGAGGATTATTTCTTAGTCTGTCATTGCAGGTTCTTTTATAATTTTATATAGGGCATCATGAGTCAACAAATAAGCAAATACTTTCTGCTCCGAGGGTCGGCAGGCTGGCAGAAAATTGTCATTGGGAGGTTCTCAGCAGCTAGAGACTTACAGGGGCCTGGTATGACTCCTCAGTTGGCTTTCAAGGAACAAAGAGAAACTCAGCTACACTCCACCCAATTGTGTTAGGAAGAACAAGTGGAAGTGACGGGGCAAATGGAAAGTCTCCCTTTTGGGTTCTTTATGGTGTTTTCTCTGAGCAGAGAATTAGACACAAATGGACACAAATTCTTTCTAGTTATCAGCTACACTGTCACCAAGACTGCAAGCCCCATGAGGGCAGGTACCAAGTTTGCTTCTTCCTCATCTGGGAAGTAGAGGAAGATAGTATATGACTTCTCCCCACCATATTTTCCAGTTGATGTTTGGTTACAATGACAATAGCTGCCAAAAAGCTTGGAGAACTTGCCCATTCAAATGGGGCTTGTGAACCCTCACTGTTGAGGAGGTGGCATTAGGTTTGAGATATTGACAGATACCCCCCAAAGCCTCCTTTTATCTTCTCTTGAAAATAGTGCTCTCCTAAGGGTCTTTTAAGAAGTGCTAAGTGCCCTCTGTCTTCACTGAGGATAAATGATTCTTCCATGACTCCTAGTCTTACATGTGTGAGATGCATCCTCACACTTTATACCTTCACTTTTAATTCTGAGGCAGCTTTCCTTAATTCTTAAAACTCTTGCCCAAGAATGTGCTCTTTCTTCAGTTCAGTGACAGGGGCGAAACTGCAAGCTCTTCTAATGCCCTTTGATTCAAGAGAGATTTCTTGATGGGGTGTTAAGTTGTGTTCTTCCACAATTGCATGTGAGTATATTGTTGCTGAGTTTCATGTCTGCCAAGTGATCTGATGATAAATTGGTACCCAGGAATCCTGGTCCATCGGGATGAAGAGAAAAGGAGAGGGATATAGCCAGAGTAGCTGAAAATCTGACTCCAATTTTGAAAGAACTCTTCCACTAATAATAGGTTTTGGTGGTATTTGTGCTTATAACTGGATTTTGATCCTTGTGAGATAAAACGTTAATGCATCTTTTGCTTGATTGAATCTGAATATGGTTTTGTTTTTTGTTTCCGTTTGTTATTCCTTATGTTCATCTCCTCAAGTCACTGTCAACTCTTTCCCCCATCCAACTGCAAGGAGGCAATTTGAAGCACGTTTTTCCCATGATCCTACCAAGATTTCCTTTAAATGCATTTGCCTTTTCTGTTTGAAGATTGTTCTATTGACAGAGTGTGGTTAGATGTGAGTGTTAACAGGGCAGGAAAATCAAAGCAGAGATCAAGAGTCATTCTCCTTTTGTGCACAGGGGTATAGAGTCACTTGAAGCTCAAGGCCTTTTTGGAGACCTGGTTGGCAAGGCTGTTCCTATATGTGAGCAAAACACATAGCTACCTAGAATCCAGTTTTATAAACAGTACTCCCCTTTGCTTCTCTCTTTCTCCAAGGAGAAAAAACCCTCAAACTCCACACAAACCAAAATAGTGCTTTATTCTCATTTGCCATAACACCTCAGATTAGCTTGTCCTTTGGGGTAAGGAATCAGTTTCTTTTAAAATAGAAATCTATTATTTTGGAAGATCTGGAGACATCTTTTGGTACTTGAACTGGTTACCTCAGCCCCCAAGAGGACATCGGTCTAGTTTAGTCAGTGCATCTTCTCCCTAGATAATCACTTTTCTTTTGGTAGAACTATCACATGTGTCTTATTTTTTTAAAAAAGAAAAGCAATTGAAGAGTTACTGTAAAGCGTAAGTGATTCAACAGCTAATCAGCATTTCAGAGGATGGTGAAAGTGACAATAATTATGCAGGAGCCTATAGGCCAAGTTGACCACTGTGTGATTATATCAGACTTTTCTCAGAGTCTTCTTTTTCCATTTCTGTTTTTTTTTCTGCAAGATCTTGTGTTCCTTGCTTTCTTACTCTATAGCTCCAGATGTTTTTCTTCCTTGATCTCTCTAGCATTTCAACTACACTTTCCTATTTTCTGGCTCTGTTGCAAATTATCCTTTCTTCTTTTCATCTATCATTGTCTCCTCTTTTCTATGGTGAGCATATATAAAACTGGTCTGCATTTAAACAGTTGCTTAATTTATTGGAGAAAGTTGTATTCCATGTTCAGAATCTACAGATCAGACTAGATCTTTAGTCTTTCATTTTTGCCTTGGAACTATTCTAAAACCTGTAGAATCCTCAATTCGTTATTTATTCTCCCACTCTACATCACCCTTGGTGAGATAAAGGTTTGCCAGTAGAGGGGGTTCCCAAAAGGTAGAGGAGACCAAGAATGGGAATGGAAGGCCCCAACATCGAACTACTCTAAGGTTTAGAGTATGGTTCAGTTTCAGCTGAGGAGTCTGAGCCTGACTTTGGTTGCAGTTTGGGTGGGGAGAGATGAAATTCTTTGTGAGAAACACCAGTAAGGTGACTGTTAACATCGTTGGCAAAGCTTCAGGTGGGAAGTCAATTAGTGAATACTAACTTCTTGGTTGGCATCTGCATCCAGGTAAATTTTAAACAGATAGTTGAAGCACAGAAAGCAAATACTTTCTTTACAATTTTATTTACAAAATGTATTAAAACTTTGTACAATACCTCATGGCAATGAGGCTCTGTAATTATGCCCACACATGCAATTTATGCTTTTACGGCCATTAGTTTGCTTGGCAATTTTTCTGTTCACTGAAGTACAGCTTCAACAACAAAAAGAAAAGAATTGGAAAAAAATCCTCAAGTGACTATTGCCAAACTCCCATAGCTTGAAGTTAGTAGCAGAAATTTGAAGCAATCAACATTTTTTTTAAACATGCAAGTTTTTTTTTTAAATAACAAACCAATTTACCCGCTTCTTTATCCCAGTGAAGTTTTCTCTCTGAAAAACTGATTTGAGTCAATAAACATACATTTTTCTTTATACAGTGCCTATGAAAACATTGTGTGTAGGTTGGTTGGTTTGTTTTATACAACTTCATAGTCACACAGCGTTAGCTTCCCACACTGGGACATTATAGCATTCATAAGTTGAAAATCACAGTTTCATGAAAACAAAACAAAACAAAAACACAACAGCTTTCTTTTGTGTTCAATACCATTTAAAATCTGACAGGTGAGTTATTCGCTTATGACACCATTTTTGGAATGAAAGTTTATATTACACTTTTCTGGAAACGTTTCGTTGGAACGAGACTTCTTCCTTTCTTTTCTGAAGACAAGAGCAAATATGCAGCAAGTCAACTAAGCATCTAAAGGTCACACTTGGGAAATGAAGGCGAGCTCCTAGTTTTTACAGTCTGGAAACTTCCCAATGCACGTTACTGATGAGAGCGAACTACTGAACTACGGAAAGCGAACGTTGTTATATAGGAGGTAATTAGTGAGCGGAGACTGTTTCCTCTTACTGTTCTGATGATGCCAATGGCAGGTATGCAATTAGTTACTTGATAGCCCATGGAGCAGTGGAGCGATCTTCTGAGAGTCAGTAGAGAAACTGCTCCAAGCAAGGACCTAGGAATGATGCTGAGGCCCTCAGATTAGCAGTAGGTTTGGGAATGCATTTTAGTCTTTGCAAACTAGAAAAGGACACATGCAGTCTGATGGAGAGCCACGGGCAGTAACAGGCAACAGCTGGTAAGACAGACCGAGCAAGAGTAAAGTCAGATTGAGAATTGTGGTCTGAACCCACTGGCCCACCTTGCAACGCGGTCCTGTCTCCATTGTATACACTTGAAAGGCATACTTAGCAGAGAAAGCAGAGCTAAACACAGTGTTGTTTCTGAGAAAGATATTCTAAACACATCTGGGAGTATAGGCAGCATTTCCCTCACCTCAATGCTAAATACTCAGCTATATTGACTTAAAATGCACACTGAAGCAAGAAAAACAGATCTGTGAGCTGAAATTCCAAGCTTCTGGGAAAGCCCCGGGATCTGTTTTAGGAAAGCACCGATAGGTATGCCTGATAGTGCCCCGTCCCTTGCTATACACATAAGACAATTTTGAAAGCTCTGTTCATCCCTTTACCAAGTGGGAAGTTATCAAAGTATTTTCACAAAACCATGTCAAGAACACAGAGAAATCGCCACTTAGTTCCTTTTTCAAAGCATTTGAATTTTCTTAAGTGTTGCATTTACAGTCTAGAGATATACACATTTCAGCAACATTGAAAGAAAATAGGGTGCACAGAACATCACCACCAACAGGAAATACCAAAAACATCTGATCAGCAGATCCTAGAAGAAATGCCAGTCTGTCTTTCCAAACACTGGGAGACAGAGGGATTTTTAAATTTTTTTTAATCAGGAGGAACTAATGTTTTTTTAGCTAAGATGGGCCTATTTGCTTAATTGGGATTTAAAATGTGTATGTGTGTGTGTGTGTGTGTATGTGTGTGTATTAAAGAACATGGTGTTTGTATATTGTGCAGTGGTATCAAAGAATGGCTTTTGTTGAATTGACTTTTTAAAATAAGACTTTTTTCGCATACTGGAATCTTGCACGTCCATTTTTTTGTTGGTTTTTATTTTAATTTTTTTCAAGCAAAGCAAAAAGATTTCAATGATGGTTTGCATTGTCGTGAGTCTTAGAGTGTTCCATAAGGCACTGAAGGAAAAAAAAATCAGTTTTTCCTATTGAAAGGTCATTGCACCATCAGCAATATTCGTGTCATGCCCGACACCAAGGAGAGTGAAATCTGGCTCAGGATCCTTGAAGCAGCCACGTTTTCGGTGATTTCCTCTCATCACATGCCTCCAGTGGGAAGGGATCTGCAAAGGCAAGGGGAAATTTAAATTTGAAGGGGTTTTCTATTTGGAATTGAGAAGTTTATTAAAGCTCAATCTATCTTGCACAAAAATGATGGCTATTATCTCAAATTGGCATTACTGGGGCTGCAGCCCATTCAAATGGTTTAGACAACAGGCCTGGTTAAATTCTTCAACTTGATGCAAATGCTTTGCAGTAGGTTAAATTAGGATCATTCTCTACTATATGGATTGATTATACTAAGGAATATACAGGCAAAGTCTATTGCAAGATCTAACTCAAGACTTTAATCACTCAGGATGTAGGTATACTAGGAAGTTGTAGTGGTATTTAAATAGAGATATTCAGGAGAACTATATGGTAGAGTGTATTCTGATTGCAGAAACTGTGACAAAAGACTGTTCATCTGGGTTGGAAGGTAAACAATCTTTTACGGCTTACTGAATTGGAGTACATTTTGACTGTGAGAACAAAATTTCCTGCTCCTTGCCAGAAAGGTGACTGTTTAATTTTTAAAAAAAAATCCCTACAACCTTAGCTTTTAAAGCCTGAAAATAGTACAAGGACTTTAAAGAGACAGCACATTCCAGAAAGAGGCCAGAGCATGATACCCATGAAAAGGCCTGGAATCCACGGGTGTTTGCCCTGAAATTATGAGCCTGATTGAGATGCTGCTGGTAGCACTCTCCTTTTGAAGGCATCTAGTAACTGGTGCAGGGGATTCATTCGCCCCAACTCAGAAAACTGAAGAACACTTTCTCGCTCCTTTTCTAGCTAATACCCACCTCTACATCCTTTCCTTGTACACTAATGAGATACTTCTCTTTCTCCTGAATGAACACCAAATTGATCCCAAAGGAGTGATGTAATCATTATGTCCTGGAATGAAAGTTATCTACAAGAAGAATGTTGAAGATGCATGCACCTGAAGGCTAAAAGACTATCATGGAAGTGGGCCAATCTTTGAAACCTCTAAGTCCTGGGTCATATCTCTTTCAGAAGCTTAGAAAAAATTGATATCTCTAGCAGAAAGATCAGAGTCCACATTTCTCTATTGGTTATGGGATGTCACTACCTAGCTGCATGACTTTGGGCAAATGACCTAACCTTTCAGTGACTTTGATTCTTGCTTTTATTTTATATTTCATGGTTCTTTGGATTAAACCTAGGGCCTCACACATGCCAGACAAATGCTCTACCACTGAGCCACATGCCAAGCACCTTGATTCCTGCTTTTAAATGAGGATAAAGTATTATTACTGAGGTAAAATTCTCTGGAAAGAAAGAATATCACTGCCTCATTTATCCAGGATTTGGTCCCCATTTCACATTAAAATGAGCTCTCTTATGCAAGAGAACTTCTCTAGCAAGAATACTTGTGCATAGGCAGCAGAAGGACAATTATCATTCTGAAAATGGGTAACAATGTGAATAAAGTTAATATTTCCTAGGAAGACCCAACAGAAGAGTCTCAGAAAAAAAATGGAACCCCTCCCAAATTCAGGCATCTTGAGGTCTTGCATATGAGAGAGATTTCAGAAATATTCTTAAAGAAGCCAAAGGAACCTGAAGTAGTTCTGAACAGCATTGTGGAAATTGGAAAGAATTTCTAAAAATAATTAGCAGAATCAACCCTAGGGTGCAGTGAATCTATGACAATGGAAGGTCAGTCACTTGTGAAGGGAGGGACACACTTCCAGTGGCTGGTCAGTAATCCAGAGATGCATCAAGTAATCAAGGTACAATCTTCTCTCTAGTGGGCGCTAAACATGATCTGAAGTTGAGGCACATGTTCTCCTGAGTCCAATAATCCTGATGCTACTATCACCCATAGTAAATGAGAGGTGAATTCCTCATCTTTTAAGGGTGCTCTTTTGTTAACCAGATTTCACTGGGTCATATTCTTGCAGGTGATTTACCCTGAGTTGTCCTTCCTGAACAATTACTAGTAATATCAACCCTCAAGGCAGGCTCTGATAATTAGCAATAAATGTAAAATCTCAGAGTGCCTTTCCATCTCTGTGCCCCTGAATAGACCCTGATAGATCTAGGTCAATACAGAGAACCTGAAGCCTAATAACTATGTAACAAATTAGAAGTCACTAGGTGATATTTTAGAACATATTTGGAAATAAAAGATGAAAAGGTGAAGAGCTCACTCTTCACCTAACCAACACTCCCCTAACATCACATCACCAAACTGGCTGAGGACAACACAGAGGTTTCTATTTCCTATTCATATTCAGCCTGCTTTGTGCCTCTTGATTGACAGATGTGAGGTTTTCCTAGCATCTTTTGAGGCTTTTCCTTCTTGTCTGGAGACTTTGCACAGGCTTGGAGGACAGATTTGTTTACAGGGGCTCCTCCAAGATTGTCTTATCATCCCAAAGATGGCTGCCAAGGTGCTAGCTAACTGGGCTGTAACCACAATGGCATCAGTGTTTACTGAAATGTGACTTTTGTCTCAATTAACCTGAATTTTACTGCACAAATGTGGATTAACCAAGATGAATAAAAGAAAACCAGAGAGCCAGAGTTGTGGCAAGTTAATTTATAAGGATTTTCCCCCATGTTTTATGTCCTGGGCCTCCACTTCAGGACTGCAACATTCTGTTCAAACACCCTCTCTCCCTCTCCCATGTCTTCCTTCCTCTCCCATGTCTCTCCTCTTTTGTCATTTCTCTGCTTTCCTTTTTTTCTCCCCTCAGGTTATGTTCTCTGAGATTATTTTGTCTACTATCTTACTACTCCCTGTACCAGCACCATCTGCATGACCTAGGAGCTTGTGATAATGTTGAATTTTATGCCTCATTGTTGATCTGGTCAATTAGGATGTACATCTTGCAAGATCCCCATATGATTCACATTCACAGTGATGTTTGAGGGGCAGTCTGGAGCTTTAGAAAAACTGAGGCTACAGTAGTTGGGAAGTAAGGACATTGATTCTCAAATAGAATGTCTGATAATCCTAGAGGCTGTACAACTATGAACCCTGATATACCTGTTTCAGAAAGATTCTTTCTGAGGAAAGTAGGAATGGTTATAATCTTGTGTGGAGTGCATAAAATGTGCCATATGGAGGTTTCATGAAGTTCCTCCAGACTTTTTTGTGCATGTATGGACAAGTGGGACATAAACTTAAGATCTGTTCCTCATTTGACGAGACCTAAGTAGGGTTTCAAGTTTTCTGGAGGCTACCAGGCCATGAGTGCTTAGAGGAGGTATTGTTTAGTAAAGAAGACAGTTATAGGAGGAAGAATTGGGCGCTAATCCCAGAATGGCAACTACCTAGTTGTGTTGTCTTGAGCAAGTTCACTTGATGTAGCTGGATTTTAGTTACCTGAAAGGCAAAATGTGACCTGATCCATATCATCTCAAATGAGGGAATAAATGTGATAATACTTGGAAAGCTGCTACACAGATTTAAAGTATATTATTTATTTGGATGCCAGCATCTCAGGATTTGGGATAATTAAGCTACATGAAATTAAAATCAGTCATGTGCTATCCTATGAAAAAAGCAAAAAATGTGCCCCTGATTGTAATGGGCCTATATCACCTACTCAAGTAAAGGATTTTAAACATACTGGGACATTAAATGCTTGTATGAAAACAGTGCTAATTACAGTGCTAACACAGTGTTGAGCTGTCACCAATGTAATGGGAACACTTTGTCAGCAGGCTAGCTCAGTGTACTGAACATGTTGTGGCCAAAGGTTGTAGTCTGCAGGAGTTGAAAGGACAGCCAGCGACTTCATCAAATAAGATGTTTTCCATGGTAGAGACAGATGATTTATTTGGATGAAGTGTTTAAAAGTTGCTTGGATTCAGATTCATGATGTAAAATATAAGAAAGTCAAAACATAAATGCATAAATAAAAATTCCAGCACATCGACATGAGGTCAATCAACCCACCTAAAATAAGGGGAATAAAGGGAATGAAGTTGCTAATTGTTCTGTTCCACTTTATTTTTTAAATTTTCTGTTCCACTCTAGATAGGCATGTTAGTAACAACAGATGCACTCCAAGACAAAAAAAACACTATATTCTTTTATAAACTCTTACAAAGTGAAGACATCATCCTAAGACAAGCTTGCCTTTGAACATATGCAAATTATTGGTGGGGTTTGGCTATAGCTGACAGAGTCAAGGAGACATCAGTCAGGTTCACCTAAGTATAGTTTGAGTTCGGCCAGTAGCTTAGAGCCTAGACTGTCCTTCGAGAGATACTTACTTACCTGAGCATCTGTTCCATGGAAGGGACAATAAAGTAATCCAAAGATTCAGAAAATTGTCTCAGGTTTATGCTGCTTACCTAAAAAGACCATAACTCCCTAATGGGAGCACTATACTATACTAATTTGCTAAAATTCCTAATTTTAACATAATTTCCAGAATAGCTGCTTTCCCTAGAGTTACACTGTCCAACATGGCGGCCATCAGCCACACATAACTATAGAACATTTGATATATGACTAGTATGAATTGAGATACAACCTAAGTATAAAATATATGCCAGATCTTCCAGATTAATATGAATAAAGGAATGTAAAATCTCATTAATTTTTAATGTCTTTGTTTGATTAACATATCAATATGATAATATTTTGGATATATTGGCCTACATAAAATTAACTGCACTTGTTCTGCTTTTTAAAATATTATTTCTAGAAAATGTAAAATTATATATGTAGTTCATATATGTGGCTCATGTGATCCTATTGAACAGTATGACTCTAGAGAATTTTTTTCCTTTTTGGTCACAGACGGCACTTTAATTATAACTATGCTATCAGAAAAGCACTACTGCCTGACAAGAAAGCACAATCAGTACTCAAAGAATGCAATGGTTGCAAAGAAGAGACAATGCTTGAAACAATAAACCAAACTAAAAAATAAAGAAAAAAAATACGGATTTCACATACAGCAATAGAAAGCTGATTAGTTTACTAGACCTTAACCGTACCCCTAGATCTTAACACTTTCTGTTCCATACACGTTGTAGCCTTCTCTGTATGTAGCGTAATTCTGAGTGTTGGTGGCAGGAGCAGGCTTAAAGTTTTGGGTGTTCTTTGTGAGTTTCATGCGTTTGGATTCTGCCCGTGATTTGTAACAGAATTCTATCAAAGCCACCATCATGGCCAGCCCCAGACCTCCGACAAGTATATAGAAAACGCCTGCCACATTGCTCAGGCTCAGAGCGCTGGTCTTGTCCTAAGAGAAATGAACAACGTGATTAGTTCTTGGGGAAAGCAAAGGTAATGGGACATTATCATACATTACAACAGCGTAGGATAGTTCTAAATTGTCAAATAACTAAACATTGATGTAAGTGTTATGACTCAACTCTGGCAACTGGCTAATGTTTCACAATAACCAGCAAGATGGTAGATTGTGCTTCTGTTGAAAGTTTTGAGCCTCACCTAAATGTCCTTTTATTTTCATTCCTCATGTCCCTTAGTACCTCAAAATGGTGTTCAACAACTATATACAGCAAAAGAGTAAACACAAGTATAACTTATTCCTCTGCTGGCTTCAATAAACACCATTTTCCAGAGTTGAGCTGTGACATAATCTCTACAAATGTAACACTCTTCATTTGGGAACTTGAAGCACTCTTTCCCCTCTCTGCCCCGCAACGCCCCTTTCTCCCTCATTCTCCCTGTGACGAACTTTGTTGACAGCTAGTCTTTAAGATACCAGGGGAGATTATTAGAGGTACTTGATATTATTGTCAGGGAAGATACTTCATGAGGGTTTGTTTAAAAAGAGTTAAACATCCTCTTTCCCCCAGTGGTGAGAAATTGCTCCCCCTGGGAATTGGTTACTGAATTGTCATCCTAGTGAAAATTAGGGCAGCAAGTCTTTGTGCTGCTGGGACAAGGACACAGCACAAAGAATTGGCTCCATTTTATCTTCCTGGAAGTTTATGGGAAGTGTCAGGAGGACCCATTGAGTCCTGGATTGGCTCTGTACAAATCAGAAAGCTTTCCAGGAGGCTGATGATTTTTTTTAAATTGAGCTCATTTTTAGTTTTTACTCCAGGGAACACAGATAATATTTTTTTCAAAATACTACATTTATCTGCTTTCTATTTAACGGGGAAAAATTGAGGAAGCCGGTCAGTGACTTTCAGGTCAAACTGCAAATCTGACTAAGCTATCTGACTATATGAAAAAGCAAAAACTGAACTACTAAACAACGGAAAGAAAAAGTTGGTGTCTTGAGCCCTACCTTGAGGTAGGACACACCAAGGGCCAGGAGTCTTTCTTTGAAAAAAAAATAAAATAGCATTTTGTAGTCTTTTTAGAGGGAATGTAACCATTTTGCTGCTGAATGTAATTGAATGCAATATCTAAATTGTTAAGCCAGTGAATTTGAGCATCTTATTTAAATGATGATACCATGAACAGGTGATGGCCATTGCTGACCCTCAATACTATGGTTCAGCTAGTTCTGGCATATTTAAATAAGTAAATGTAAAGACAATATGGTCTTTTCCTTCTGATCCTTGAAATTGAATCACATTCAGGGAGGGGGTGTGGGGGTGCCTCATGTTCACATCAACCTTGCAAATGGCCACTCTTCTAGGATGAATGACAGCTAGGTGGGTAGTAAGAATTTTTATCACTTATGAAACAATAGGTCATCTCCTTAGGAGGCTGGTGAGGCTATCTGCAAGGATGTTCCACAGTCCATTAGGAAATGGACTAATTTCTGGTACCCCTCCCTCTGCCATCATATTCATATATGTATGTGTCATTTAAAGGGGGAAAAGGCCTGTTAACATAAACTATGTAAGCTGTGGCAACAAGAACAGTTTTAAGTTCCATGTGTATAAGTTTCACAACAGTTGCAGAATTCCATGAAGTGGGACGTAGAAAACCAGTAGCAAAATGGTTCACTGCACGGGGAAAATGAGTGGCATTTCATGAAATGAATTAACTGATACCACAATATTAGTTCAAAAAAAGGAAAAGGCAAAAATTGAAACTAAAAAGAACTTTCTTAGGGGAGCGAAGGGGGGCAGGAAGGAGGCGGGGAAGAGTGTTTCATGCTTATCAATGTGATGTTATCCTGACAATGTATACCCTTCAGGAGCATGCGACTAAATTTTAAAAGTATTACGTACAGAGATTCAAATGACACCTTTGAAAGAGAGAAGTGTGACAGACTTAATGAGATTCAAGATCCAAATAGATGCTGAATTCAATACGACAGCAGCTGGGAGGGAGCTAATCATTCTGTTTACAGAGACCAGTCTGTTATTTGTTTTCATATGGGACAGATGTAATATATTAATAACCAAAGGTTTTTACAACTACAAAGTCTCTGATACTGTAAGAAGTTAAGAAAAAGTACTGTCACAACTGGATCTTTTTTCGTTGTTGTTGTTTTCTCTTTGAACTTTCAAAATGTGAAATACAGCAAAACCCCCTTATAACACAGCTCATTATTTTATAGCTTTGGAAATGCAGTGGTCCAGATCAAGTTCCCTAATCATAACAACAGCTCTATAGAGTCCAACGATTGATGGCATGTGGCAGGCCTCTGAGGCTGGCATTTGCCTTATTCCTTTAGTGCTGGTGTTATAAAGGGGTCCCACTGTGTCAGGGAGTGTGTGTTGGGAAGGAAAGCCGTTTTGGGATAGAAAATAAACAGTGGGTCAAAATGTGATTGCTAATCAGTACAAAAAGACCTTCAGCGACTGACCTTACTCCCGGAGTCCTTGGCTCCACATTCCCCCTTATCGTACCACCATTTGTTTTTCAGCTTGTCTAAGATGCCTTGTTCACTGAGTTTCAATACTGCAAGGTTTACAGGCGTTCTTCACGTGGGAAATAACATAAATAACATTATATTATGTTATTTTATGTTATTCAAGCTTCAAACTACTTTAAAACTATAGAAAGCGATAAAGCAGGGGGCCCTGGCCACAGAGTAATTTTAGACACTGCAGGCAACCTGAGCATTACCTTATAAAAAGTTAACACTACAGCAACGCTATATTTACCAGGGCCTGCCCATATCGCTTTGAGTAATCGGCACACACTGTTAAATAATGAGGATAGAAAAAAGGCACTCCTCAGATAGGCTGTGTGTGGTGAGGAGGGTCTCCCCTCAAGTGACAATAGTCGGCGGCAGCTTGCAGTAGCTTTGTGACGGAGGTGTGTTAGGTTTGATCTAACCGGGTGTCTTGTTGTACTTCCAGACAGAAAGCAAGTTTATGGGAGAGTTGGGAAGGAGATGGGGCCAGAAAGGGAAACATTTCCATATTGTGGACTTACACAAATGGATGAATCTGAACGGGAAATAGACCCTACACAAACAATGTGCCTTGTTGTGTCCCGTGTTACACAAGTCTGTTGCCCAGCTGAAATGATTCCAGAAAGAATTATACTGCATACATGTCCTCATTTCACAAACATGTATTCTAGATTAGGCACACATTAGTCCTAGTATTAAAAGTGTGATGTGCATTTCTGAGTTTTGGAAAAGAGAAGTATTTTCGGTGATGTAAGAACTGGCCTATGGATTGTTTCTGCATTATTGGCTGCCTGCCTGTCTGTTATGGTCATATGACTGTGGTCAATGCAGATCACCAGACAGTGGACCAGATTGTTTTAAGATGGAATATTAATATGGCATGATGTAAAATGGCAAACTGATTATGCCCCTGTTGGTAGCATTGTAGAGGAATAGTTCCTACTATGAGAAGACTCCTTCAACAGAGAAGCTAATATAGCACCAGGAGGCCAGGCTACTGCTCCTTAGTCCTTCACTGCTGAAAGGATAAGGACTGTATTTGGAGCCACAGGGCAGATATATAAAACCCATAGGTCCTAAGACAAAGATCTTTCCCTTTTAGAGATTTTTTTCAGCTGTAAAATAGGAATAATGACCTTTACCTTGTCTTCTTAGAGCGATTGATTTTTATTTTTTTGGTTACAGGGATTGAACCCAGAGGCACTTAACCACTGAACCACATCCCCAGCCCTTATTTATATTTTATTTTGAGACAGGTCCTTGGGCTGAGGTGCTTAGGGCCTTGCTAAGTTGCTGAGGTTGATTTTGAACTCACAATCCTCCTGCCTCAGCCTCCCACGCTGTTGGGATTATAGATGTGCACCACTGTGTACTGTGAGCTATTGAATTTTAAATGAAGAATCTCCAATAACAGACAAAACTTATTACATAGGGAGGGTAGCATAATTCCATTATGAGGCAATAAACAGTGTGTTCAGATTTATGTAAACAATATTGCCAATATTAGTACATGTTGGACTGAATGTAAACTAGCTTAAAAGAAGAAAATCAGACAAATTTATGTAACCATGAACATGCATTAAAATGTCTTAGCTTAGTTTGGGTAAGTTGGGCCCATTAACATATCCAGTTACTGACAAGACTGCCTATGGGCACAAACATCTGGCTTCTATTATACCAAGTTCCAAAGCCTATTTCCTTTCTTACCCATTTGCTGTTGAGAGCAAAGAGGCCATCTCATCTTGAGATATTCTAAGATATGTATCATTATTTTAAAGTAATATGCAGTTTCAGAGTACTTAAGATTTGAAAAACAATAAACCTTTGGTGTCGGGGAGGTGACATTTTCTTGGTTAGTGCAGGGCCTGGCAGCCAGAGTATCTGCATTTGGTATCTCACAAGGAAATTGGGGTCCTTTTATACTTTACACAAGTTCCTTCAATCAATGCTCAACATCCTGGATTCCTCAAATGCTAACCAGAGTTACTTGAAATACAAAGCAACAAAAGATATTCAAATCTTTGAGCTTCTGTAAGAGATTATTGGCAGTGAAAGTTAAGTCTTAGATTTTTAAAGGCCAGACAAGCCATCTATGGCCCTGAGATCAATGTTGTAGCTGTCTTCTTCTCTGCTCCTGACCATCTGATCTCCCTTCTTTATCTTCCTTCCCCAATTATTATCTCATCACTACCACTTGTCCCCTAATGCTATGCCTTAAAGCCAAGCACTGACATGAGACTCAGCAATGTGAAAGTTGGCTCAGTATGAAGGGAAATATTTTCCAGTGACACACAGGGGACCTAAGCACATCAGGACCACAAGAAAAAGAATAAAACATTTTCTTCCTCTCTTTTTTTGTTTCTGTTATGTTTAAATGGATCTTTTTTCTGTGCATATCTTTTATTTATTTTCCTATTTATTTTTTTTTACTTTTTTGGTACATTATAGTTGAACATATTGGTGGGAGTTGTACATATATGTATGTGCTCACAATATAACAATACAATTTGGCCAATATGACTCCTTGGCACTTCCCCGCTTCTTCTTCCTTTCTGTCTTTTTTTTTCCTGTTTCCTCTTTTTTTTTTTTTAATTACAAAGGGCATAGTGCCCTCTCACTGCTCTCTGACCAAGTCCTTAACAGGCTCTGTCCTCCTTTAAAGTCCTATGTTATTGAACTAACTTCATTCAATTTCTTCAGAACTGTCGTTCAATTTGGTGTTAGGAACAGAGCAATTGAAGTCTGATAAAAGGTTCTCACACTGTGGTCCAATGGAGAGGTTTTAGTCTCTCTAAAAATTGTTTTTTTTTTTTTTGGTACTAGAGATTGAACTCAGGGGCACTCGACTACTGAGCTACATCCCCATCCCTATTTTGTGTTTTATGTAGAGACAGGGTCTCACTGAGTTGCTTAGCGCTTCGCTGTTGCTGTGGCTGGCTTTGAACTCGTGATTCTCCTGTCCCAGCCTCCCAAAGTGCATCGCGCCCGGCTAAAATCCTGTTTTTAAAAAAAAATTTTTTTATATCTTTGTTTTTTATTTTTTACATGGTGCTGAGGATCGAACCCAGCTCCTCACTCATGCGAGGCAAGCCCTCTTACTGCTGAACCACAATACCAGCCCTAAAATCTTGGTTTTTAAAGACATTTGTCAACCTTTAAGTGAGCTAGATTGTTAAGAGTATAGCATGTTGGTTTATAGCAGTGGTTCTCAAAGTGGGGTCCAGGGACCCCTGAGGCATCCTTGAAACCCTTTTATCAGAGGGCCTGTGAAGCCAAAACATTTTACAATACTACTAAGACATTATTTGCCCTTCTCACTATTACTCCTTCATATCATAGAGTGGAATTTCCTGGAGGCTACATGATGTATAAAATCACAGCAGATTGAGTAAAGAAAAAGAAATGAGAATCCCATTCTTTTATATTGAGCCAGATAATAAAGAAATTTGTAAAAGTATAGGACAGTCCCGCTATTCTTACTATTTTTGACTGGAAAAATATAATTGTGTCATAAAAGTATATTATTTATGCTAACATATTGGATTTATTATTTTTAAATGAATAAATGAATTCATTCTCTAAAAATTCTTCAGTTTTAATTTTTGAAGTGTAAATATTAATGACATAACACACATAAGCAAAACTCTTTTGAGGGGCTGGGAAAATAGCTTAGTGGTAGAGTACTTGCCTAGCATGCTCAAGTCTTTGGGTTCCACCTCCAATACTGAAAAAAAGGACCTTTTTGGGGTCCTAATTATTTTAAAGAGTATAGGGGTCCTGGGGCAATAAGTTTAAGAGGCACTAGTTTTAGAGGAGGAAAGGCTCTTTTCCTGTGCCAGGGATTTATTCCGGAATGTCTACCATATAGTCTTGCCAAAATTCAGGCTTAGTATGTTGGCCAAATCAATCCTACTTCTAACAAATGGCCTATTCCTGCCTTAGGCCATCCGGTATTTTTCACAGAATGGCTAGTAGCTTCTCTCTGCTCCCATGGCCTCCACAGTTACAATGGAGGTTACCTTAGAGCAATGGTTTTCACCTAGGAGTCTTTCTGTTCTTCAGAGGACATTTGGCATTATCTGGAGTTGTTTTTTTTTAAATTGTTGTTGTTGTTGCCACAACTGGGTGGGGGAATGCTACAGGCATCCAGTGGGTAGAGCCCAGGGATGTGGCTACACATCCTATAATGTACAGGACAGCACCCACAACAAAGAATTATCTGGTTCCCAAATGCCATTAATGCTGAGGTTGAGAAACCTGGCCTTAAATCATCCAGATCACCTCTGAGATACCCCAGAATGTGAAAGAACTCTGACAAATGATACACCCCAATAAATTTAATCTTTGATTGAAAAAATCACAGGGTTTATGAAGTCTGGCAGGGAGCCAATATGCATTTAGGAACTTCTAAATAAAAATGAGGGAGAAAAACAAACATTTCAAGCAGCAGCACAGCTAAAGAGCATAAAAGCTGTAATCAGAAATCACAGATAATACCACTTAACAAGGTTAGGATAGCTGCCAAGAAAAGAAAATACTTTAAAAGGCAAATCTCCTAGAACTCTATGTTGCTGTGGGATACACTAAATTTCCAAGAAGGTACAGAAAAAACTGCTTTTATCCCCATTGTTTTCTCTTTCACTGTATCTTACAGGATTGCATTACCTAGTCCAACACAAATCAACCCAATGTACTGACATCCTTTCTCCAACTCACATGCGTATGTGCACATGCACGCATATACACCCACCCCCACACCTCCACACACACATTGATATTTTGAAGAAGAAGGAGTTTGGTGGACATTTGATTATTTAAAATGTCATTTTTTTCTCCAGGAAGCCATTTTTGTTTCTCACTCTAATATTTTCTCTTCCTTCCATCATTCTCTACCTTGCCTCGTTATTTATGTCCGTATCTTGTGAGTCCCTCCACACCATGTGCTTCTCAACACAGGGATCATGGCTTATGCATATGTATCCCCATTTAGGATGCTTTTCTCAATAAATACCTGTTAAATTGATAACTCTCTTTTAGCTTTTTATTTTTCAACCTGGCACCTTCACATAGCATAATAATTATTATAGGTCAAGTTTAATGATCATGCCAAGAATGTAGACTTATGGTCTCACCTTTATATGTAGAGAAACTGAGTCCCAAATAGATTAATCAATCCGTTTAAGCCTCTACAGCAAATTATGGTACAGGCCAGAAGGCAAATTAGTATGCAGTGAACTTGGTACTATGGATTCACCAATGTAACACACAAAAGGGTAAAAGCCCTCCTTATTTTTGCTTTTCAGAATTAGATGCTCCTAATGATTTTTTTCTTCAGGGATCACCATTCTCCAAATAACTATCAACCTCACAAGGGCATATTTTGCAACTGGGACCTTATACTGTGATGCAGCAATACAGGGTAACGTTTTGAGCAATTACTGCAGGCCTTTAACTTGTACCTGAGAGAATTATAAGTCAGAAATATTTATTGTACTCACCTCAATAGAGAACAGAAAGAATTTAACAAAGTGGGTCAGATTCCTATTGTGGAAATTAGTCAAGCATTCTCCCTCTGAAGGGCTTGCTATGAACTTTGCTGAGTACAGCCCTCCTAAGACAAAGACACAGGTCAGCAACCTTAGGGGAGAAAGTAGGAGGGCTTTATGATGTCATTTCATGGAGTCTGGGAATGTCACCTGGCCAAAAAGTTTTCCTCACCTATATATGAAATTCCATCATGAGAATCTCACATCTTTAAGTTTGAGCAACATGCTCTGTTGAAATTTTTAAAAAAATCTTCCTGAAAAGTGAGAAATGAAGCAATGAGTGGCTATTTGCAAACTACAACTCTGCATTCTATTTTGTTTAAAAAATGTTAGATGGTGGAGAAAGAATATTACGTTATCCTAAGAAAAAATGTTTTATGGCATGTAAGTCATATAAATCATTACTGATCAGATGGAGAGGGCACAAGCAAATGTGAATTAGGTAGTCCTTTAGAAGTATGTGAAGGTAATGCTGACTTGTGTCAGATGTTGATTCTTGAATGGAGAAGAGTCATGGAGTGTCATCTGTTTATTTATTTTTTATATATAGGGGTAACACTGTGATTCATAATGCTTTGATAAGGAGTTCTATTTTTGAAGAAAAGATTATTGGATGATATAACTTTCTGCTTATCTCTGTCATTCACACCTGGTAATAACTCAGCTGCAAAGGATAGTGCTCACAGCCCAAGGCATCAATCTGCCCCAGATGTTGGTTGTCTAGATTCCAGGCTCAGTTGCTGGGATGTACCAACCAGCCACTGCAAAGAATCAGTGTTATTTTAGTGATTATAAACCTTACATATAGAGACAGCTTTAGGATAAAACATCATTGTTGCTGTTTTTTTCTGTGAAAATAGAAGTTATTTATTTAAAAAGTACAATAAATAAAACTTCTGAGATATTTCAAAGGAACTACCCAATTTCTTTTGAAATTTTGATTTCAGAAAATACTTAAAAGTAGTAAATAAAGTAGCTTGGAACCATGTTGGGTTCCTTATTGTGGACAAAGAAACTCTGACAGAATGATGTGAGAGTGTTGAATTTCCCAACCTGGAGGTGGGAGGAGAAAACTTGGGTCTTGTGAATGAATTACCAAGTTGATTTTTTCAAATAATCTAGTGATCCTGGAAGAGTTGGGAGAGGATGTTATACAATGGATATGGCTGTGGAACTGAAAAATATAGGAACTCAGGTATAGTATGATTTATCCACCTGAGAGACTGGGATATGTTCTGCTCTAAATGGCCTCAGTTTCCTTTCTGATCAGGGATACCTAAAAAATGCCCAAGTAATGATACTTCAATGGAAGATCCCTCAGGAGGGATACATGCATGTGTAAGTATGTAGGTTATAAAGACAAGATCACAGAGAAGCAGAAGAAATATATGAGTATGAATAGTAAATTGCATCCTTTATTAGAAACCTGCTCTGAAAACACAGTATCTGGATGATAAGAATGGAAACTGATCACAGCCTGAGTGGGAATCCCTTCCCTCATGTATCCCTTATCTAAAGCTCTAAGTTATTAATGCTTGCTTCTTGGTACATAGGGATTTTATGAATGACTTCAGAAATATCTTTGGTCCAGTGGTGAAAGAATGGCCATACTCACTTTTTATGGTGTTTTTTTTCCCAGAAGGTATTTCAGGTTTTCATGATGACAAGCTGCCTTTCTCAATCACTAACATAGTGACAAGTTATGTTAACTTGTCATAACTTATCAATAACTTATCTAACTTTGCATGGAGAAGCCCTAGCATATATACAGGATATACAGGGATGTGTGGGTAGGCACATACATCCCTGTCTAGGTTGGTCTTGTTTTATGAGTTGAAGCCACTTGATGATCAAGCAAAAGAAGAATCATTGTTAAATATAGGATTTACTAATTCTTTTTTGTAGGTTAACTTGGATATGGGTAGTGAACAGATTTCTCTCTATATATAGCAGCTATAGGAGGCTATGGCAGTTCAAAATATGCCCTAGAATACTCTACTGTCTGGAACTCTTTTAAGAAATCTCTACCCACATCTCTTTACAGGGCTTCCTTCATGCAGGATTATAGGAAAATGAAGGTTTAAGTCATTTCAATATTTCTACCTTTGGATTACCCTGAGCTTTCTCCACAACCTGGGAGTATGTGCACACATGACTGCTAGCATTACTAGACTCTGGTCACCCAAGTGACCCTACTTCCACAGGGGCAGTTACAATGATTTGCAGTGTCATGTAGTGTTAGGCTGCTAGAAGTCACTGCTGAGAGAGTATTTATAACCATGTAGTTCACAAATGTAGCTCAAACCTATTTAACTCCTTGCTAATGGGATCATAATTTAATATAAGTGCAAAGAGCAAATTCAATAATGCATGCATATAACATTAGGAGTTGAAAGCTATGAGTCATTTTACTAAAGGCCTAACAATGCTTGTGACTGAAACCTATTGAAGAGCATTTGGGCTAACAGAGCATTCCCAGAATCAACTTTTGAGATATGTGGGTGAATCCAGAGGCATTTCCAAATGATAACCTCTCAAATTTAAAGAAATAGAACCTTTGATTCCACAGACTATGAATTTCCCTGAAGGATTTTTTTGCCAAATTAGACCTCTGTCCAACTTCTTCCTCTAGAACAGGAATCAAAAACTGTTATCAGTTGTAGACTATTTCACATCACATCATTAATTTGTCTGGGAAGACTTCTTACCAAATTATCCCTGACAAAGAAAAGGGGGTCAGTAAAGATATTAAGATGGAGAATCCAGTTTTGGTTAAAATGTGTCCACAGATATTTTCACAAGTATATAATTAGTATGATTCACTTGAAAATTTGACTTTAATGTCCATTCAGTATTCAAATTATCAACTTTGGTTGGGTTTTATTATGCATAAGTGTATTTTCTTAAGAAAATGGCACCAAGAGAGAACAGAAACTCAAATGATGAATATTTCTGAAGACATGTAGGTCATTAGACCACAGCTTTTAACTTCTGATGTTATATGCAAGCATCATTTGAGTTCACCAGGAACTCAAATGATGAGTGTTTCTGAAGACATCTAGCTTATTTCCCTCATTCTAGGCAAAATATGCATTGACAGTTCAATCTGATGTGTGCCATCATCCTCTTTTTTCTCTAATAGCCATTTTTATCATGAATCATAGAAAAAATCAGTCTTAGCTTATATTCAAACATAGATTGCAACAAATGGTGTCTATATATCAGATCAGAAAGCCAGCTACTGGTTGCCATGCCAAGGGTACACACCACCCTCTTCTATCACACATTCTAGCATTCACACATCACATCTACATTTCCAGCAGTGATGCTAGATAGGACACATGAGCAGTCTTACTTTGTATATGTATATATATATGTATATATATGTATGTATATATATAGCATGTGTATGTATGTGTATATATATGTACATATACATATATATAGTGTATATATATATATATTTAAGAGTAAAGTGTGGATGCTATTGCCTTAGGTCTATATTTTGAGAAATAGTTGCTTTAGTGTCAGATGAAATTAAGCAAAAAGGTTAATCTAGCACTTGGACCACACTTTTGCCATCTCTGATCAGTAGGTATTAGCCTCATGTGCCAAGGGCCAAATGCTATACCGCTCTCTAAAATGTCAAAAGAGAATGGATTTCAATTGTTTTCCATAAAAGAAAATTTCCCCCACCCTGCTCCACCAACCCCATCTCCCACCCTAACAAAATGTATTTCAGTTAAATAAAATCTTCATGTTTCTTTTCCATGTCTATCCTACCTTTCAGACAGTGGTTCTATAACCTCTCCAAATCAAAGGAAACCAAATGCTTTGGTCTTCAGGCGTCAGGAAGAGCATGGAAATATACCATCTCAATCTTTGCCACTGCAACGGCGTTTTTCCTCTTGGCAATTGTATAATAGCATTCTTACCTTCGGGCTTTTCACTCGTGCTGCTCTTTCTGTAGTTCTGATGTTGGGCATTTGCTCATTATTTGTCAATAAGAAACACATTCATGTTATCATGATAACACCAAAGGCAAACAATCATGTCCTAATCACAGAAATCATGTTAAGGCCACAAAGTCAATTTTTAAAATTCACAGATTGGAATAATTAAAAAATATTTTCTTTCTGGATTACATTTTTTTTCCGGTGGTAGAATTTATCCTTTAACATCATTTGGCAAAATCAATGGTTTTGGCAGCCACTGGACTGGTACAGTTCTCAAGACAACAAGTCCCTTGCTTGAAGCAGCCATTTGAGAGAAAGTGAGGATTTGTTCTTGGGAGGAAGACCTAGTAAGTTCAAGCAGCAAATTTAATCACTATCAGGAAATAAAACTGTCAGGTTCTTCGTACTTCCAGGAGGTAGTACCAGCACAGAAACATGCAAATCAACGAAGAGCATAATATACTCACCCTACTCCTCGATCCCAAACCAGAGTCTTGGGGATTCACAGGAACATCTGCTAAGACCCAGGAAGTGCCATCGATCTGTAATGATTCTTGCCTATGCACATAATAGTGTCAATAAAGAGTCATTGGGATCCACCTTAATCTTGGGCGTCCAAAATGTCTACCTTTGGGAATGGCTCCTGCTAGTAAAAGGTCCATTTTTATGTAGGTAAATGTAGATGCAGATTCATATCCATTACTTAAGGCCCAAGAATGTCAGAGTATTCTGGGTGTGGAAAAGAAGTGATTAAGAGGCGGTGGCACAGTAAAGGAGAATTGTAGACATACAGAGAAGAAGAAGAAGAAGAAGAAGAAGAAGAAGAAGAAGAAGAAGAAGAAGAAGAAGAAGAAGAAGAAGAAGAAGAGGAAGAAGAGGAACAAGATGAAATACACACAAAACTGAAGATCTCATTTATACATATGGGAAATATGGTCACAACCTTATTCATCTATGTACCACTGACTATGAAGCTGAGGGAGTTTGAAAATAGGCTGTCTCAAAGTATCATTTTGTACTGTCTTTGAATAGAAGAATTGCTAAAAGCAAATGCATGGAATTAAAAAAAAAGATTGCTAGGGATAGGGAGGAGGAACATGTTTGAATTTCTTAAGAGAACAAACTTTTTAAGGTACTTTTAAAGGCACCCACATGAAAAGAAACAGCTAATTTTAATTGCAGGCAATTTTCAAATCTATTAAAACAAAGTCCCTAAGTTTTCCCCCCAATGTATGTGATGCACATTGGTTCATTTCTCCTAGTTCCTATATATTTTAACTGCATTTCTCTATCAATATTCTGTAAGTCATGATTGTCCTATAATTTATTTAAATATAGAGGTTTAATGGCATAGCCCTTCTTTGTTCCTCATTTCCCCATATGCCTTACAAGTTAAGAAATCCACCTACTGCACAATTCTCATTGCATTCAAGGGGTTCAGAATGGTCCCATTTAAACATTTGATTCCATTGTTCCACAAAGCACACAATATGTGCTGTTTATACCTTGGAAAATATGGCACTAGAAGTCTATTTAAATCCCTGGAAAACTAAAGCCAGGGACAAATCTAGGGTGAGGTAGGGTAAGGCAACAACTTGTCACCCCAGTCACAAATAGCTTGTTTCATACATCCTTCTCCCTTTGGTAAGGCAAAACTAGATGGGAAAGCCAAATTGGCACCCTTTTCCTGAGAGTAAGGGAATAAATATTGGTGGGTGGAGGGACCAGAAGAATTTGAAAGTTTGAGGCAATAGACAGCTGTGGAAGGAGGCTGATATAGCTATCTGGTAATTCAGCAGCTAAATCTCTGAAAATCACTGCTGTGATTTACAGTGACAGATTTTCACTTGCTCTTTCACAAATCCCTGGTGATGTGCGTTTCTGGCTAAAACAATCACTGGCTTTTTTTTGTTTTTTTTGTTTTTGGTACCGGGGATTGAACTCAGGGACATTCGACTACTGAACCACATCCACAGCCCTATTTTGTGTTTTATTTAGAGACAGGGTCTCACTGAGTTGCTTAGCCCCTCACCATTTCCCGCTGAGGCTGGCTTTGAACTCACGATTCTCCCGTCTCAGCCTCCCAAGTGCTGGGATTACAGGCGTGTGCCACTGTGCCCGGCTAACCACTGGCTCTTAATTGCTGCATTTGCACACATGTTGGAATAAAGCCCTAATACAAAAGGGTGATTTTCAGGTTAAAAATTCCCAAATCACAGCTCTCATTTCCATGATCTTTGCCTGTGCATTTATAGTCCATTAAGGAAGGATCAAGTCTGCTTTGTTTAGGCCTTATTAGCCCAGGTCTGAGAAGTTGGTAAATCTAAACAGTGTTTTGGTTCTAGTCTGTGGGTCTGATTCAGGTCTGCCCCAGTCACTGACCTTATTCTTAACTTCTTGTATTCAGAAAAAAATATAACATAAATAAAATATCTGTTGCATCATTTTAAGTACTTGCACATTTACAACAGCTTGAAAAGTTGCTGGTTCTTTTGCTAGTATAGTAACTTTTCTAGAATAGGCTCAGAATGTATAATAGCTCATGCCAGAGAGGAACAAAGTCAACAATTTAACATAATTGCCCATTCATCATTATTTAAAGGTTGCAGGAGTGAGACTGAGAGATAAGTAATACAGGTATTTCTTCCCCTCCTGGTTGCAGAGATAATAGGTGTGAAAGTGTTTTTGAAAAAGTAAAAGCGCTTATAAATGTCAGGCTTTGTGATTATTGTCATTTTTAGTAATCAGTACTGAGTGCTGGAATGGCTTAAATATGCCATTTGCCTAGTAACTAAGCTAGTTGAGAATGAACCTGATTCTTATGGAAACATATCACATGCAATCAGATTCACATTGCTCATTGGGTTGGTAGATACAATAAATTGCTGTCTGCAATAATATCACAAGAGGTGACTGGAAGTCAGCAGACATTTGTGATAGCATTAGCTGTGTGACCTTCTCAAAGTCACCACCATCTCTGGGTCTCACTTTCTGTGTGAAATGATGGTATATTTAATAGTCAATTGTCACATTAACTGGGAAAAGGATATAATAAAGAAGTGTAACTCTTAAGCCATTTTGCTAATGCAGTAAAACCTCACTGATTTGGACTAACAGAGGGGAAGGATTTTCTGAATGAGTAAAAATCAAGTCGTGAATTTCAAAATATGTCTGAAGAATGACAGTTTTATTACTTTGTCTATTTTGTGATTCAAACTGACTCTAAGACATTGCCTTAGTGGAGGTCCTTGTGAGAAGTATTTTAGCAGATAGATTTGTAATGATTATTATTATATCTAATAAGTGCTTCCAATGTTTGAAAAAAGGTTTGTTCTCTTAAGGACAAATTCAACTGACAATATAGTCTAAACTCTTCATTTGTTTAACAAACCTCCCTTGTCCCCATACCTAATAATGTAAAGTTAACTTGTAGACTGGTCCCAGTCTAGTTTATCCCAAATTATTAACTAGAGGGCTGCAAATTTATGAGCTTCACTGCCATTTTTCTCTCCTTCTCCACCCATCCATGTTTAGCAACACCACTAAGTAGTGGTAAAGTGGAGTCAGGTTCATCCCTTGCTCCTTCTCTTGCTCACTCTCAGAAAACAGCAGATAGCAATAAGGAAGAAGATAAAGACAAGCTCCTCCATAATCCAGAAATGGAATAAACATTCACTGGAAATGCAGCACTGTTATCCACAGTTGAGAAAGGGGTTGGTTTATATCAAGAGGTTGACTGGCAGGTAGGACTATGGTCAGAGAAGTCAGAAACATTTAGGATCTGCTGAAATCTTTTCTGTTTCTATATCAAAATTCAGATAATCTGGAAATTGTGAACTGGCAAGAAAGTTACTTGATAAACTTTGTGGCGGTACTAACTGAGAAAAAAAGAGCTTGATTGTTGGTTGTAATTACAAAATAGTTGGTCTAAAGTTTTGGGGTCTTCACAATACCAAAACATCTGATGAAAAGTAAAAATTCAGCCAAATATATGCAGATTTTTTGTTTCTATAACATCAAACATCTGGTTATTTGAAAGCTTCTGGGCATTTGGCACCATGTAGATTGTTTAGAGTCATCTTGATAGAGTCCATGGCTCCTTTTTAACCGGGCTGAGTATGAATGATGAATTCATGAGAGCAATGTATCCAATCCAGCTCAATTTTCTTTCTGCAGCTTGCTTCAATGATACAATTAAGTTCTCCATGGCCTGCTAATAACATGAGAAAAAGACCAGGAAGAAGGTGCTAAATACTTTGGGCATCAGGTTAGCCATTGTAAAACTCAAATGAACCAAAAGCTTGGCTAAATTGTCAATGTCATCAGTTCACATTGGTGAGACAGGAAGTTACTGCGTTTTGACACATAGTAAAACCTTGATTAATTGGAATCCATAAGGGATGAATGGAATTTTCAATAAGAATACTCATTTTGTTTCATTCTTGGCTAGTAACATGTTTTCTTAAAATGCTTGTATCCACTTTCTTGCCTCAGAGAAGCAGCCTTTAATGTTTGAGGGTCAATCCAGATGGAGAGACGTTATAGGAGAAAGAGCTGAATATGACCTAATCACAGGTTATCTCTTGGCAAGTGATTAAAAATATCAATTCCTTGAGGTCTTCTTTTTTTGGGTACTACTGAGGTTTTCTCATCAATGTGAAGTTCTGAGGGGGTGCAATTCAGTTAGTTGGGACACTGGTGAGGAGCGTTCTCGTTAATCAAGGTTTTACAGCAAAAGACCTTGTCAATGCCTGGTGAGATTATAAACTGAAGTTCATTGCTTTTAAATTTATTTCTTTGGAAGTACTCTGGATCAGTGTTTCCAAACCCATATTATACCGCAGACTGGCAAACTAACTTTTCCACTCGGATCCTGAGGGATGGAGAGGAAAGAGAGGAGCAGAGGTACAACCATTGTCTCTGAAGGAGAAAAGTTTTGACTTGCCTGTCTGTTGCTCTGTGGTTGGGAAACACTGTTCTTCACCTTAAGATGCCCATGGTATCATGTTTGTTATAAGAGCTGATCTCACATGCTTCAATATAATTCTCATGCCCCTCGGGCCACGGAGGATTCTGTTTTCAGGTCCTCTCCCGTACTTACCCAATGTGTCTTTCCATGACTTGGTATCTTGACTTCTGAGTGAGGCCCTATTTCATGTTGCTTGGATGATTCATTTTAGCACCGAAGAGTGTTAGGAACCAAAGGAATGCCAAGTAAGATGGGTTTTCTCATGGTGGCAGCCTGGATAACAATTAGACCTACCTGAACCAAGAACATGGCTAAAGAGAAGCCAAATCAAGGATTCACACACAAATAGTACCACAGGCGACGCACTTGTTTAAATACACAAAATAACTTTGCAAAGTCTCTATATGTGGTGACCTATTGAAGGAAGACCCCATTTAACTTGAAACCCATCTTGTGCTTTGGTTTTCAAGTTAAGTGGGGCCTGCTTAAACGGGCCATTACATACAGAGAACAATATCTTATCACTCATACACATAATTGAAGAAGTCATTCTACTCAATCAACCAACTTGTGAGCAACCATTGCATCCTAGGAAAAAAAAATACTATAACCTGACTTTTCAATAGATGAATCTGACTTCTCACACCACTCAAACGGAGGCAGGTGGGAACAGTCTCGCAGGAAAGCTTTGGACTCTTGAAAGCCTAGGGCATTGAAACCCATGTCATGGCCTTCATAAGGTAGCCAGTCTGGTGTGTGACAGGAGGGAAAGGGTGTGGAGAGGGAGCCTCTGTCTGGGAGTTTAAGAAGGGACCCAAGTTAGATCAAAAATATGGGCAGTGCCCTAAAGACTTTCTGGTTCCCAAAGCTGCCAGGCAGAGGAATAACCTGGTCATTCCACTTTATGTGTGAGTCTTGTGCTCTTTCCTCAATAATAAAATAACAGTCTTGCCGATTACTCGTCACTAAGGGTACCCGGTTGTGGTGACATTGAGGCTGACCTTGGAGTCACCGCCCCCGCTGCCGCACTCTCCTTTGTCGTACCACCATTTGTTTTTCAATTTGTCCAAGAGGCCTTGCTCATTCAGTTTTAATACTGCCAGGTTAACAGCATTTCTTGAAACGATAAAACATAACTTGTAAGAAAATGCACAAATGCTTAGGAAATCGTTAACGTATAAAAAGGAGCACAAGAGGACAAATTGGCTAAATTTCACAGAACGTGGAGCTATAAAAATGTCTGTACAGCAAATACAGGGTTAAATATTGGAAGGTGGCATGGAGGATAACATTTGCTCAAAACTGAAGTGTGCGGGATGGGGAAATTGTCTTTGAGAAAAAAAGTAACAAGAACACCACATCCATGCAATTAACATTCGTCACATATGGCACCATAACTTGGCTTTTACCATTTAAATTGAAAAAGCCGTTGAACTGTAAAATTAAAACAGCAACAAACAGTCAGAGAGGACAACACAGAGAGAGAACATTAAAAAAATGGATGCATTAAATAGATGAAACCATAATTTACCGTCTTATTTAACTCCATGGAATATTGTAGATTTTAAACTTTTAAAAGTTACCTCAAAATCCACAAGAAAGAAAATGACAACAAAATGCATCAGGGTAGGTGGAATACTATAACAACACGGATATTGTTATATTATTCCACCCACCTTAATGCTGAGCCTTTAGGGGTTGCCACACCATAGCCTTTGGAATCCAGATTTCCACCAACTTTCATCGTATCACATGGTTTTCTCTGCTCAATGTACTCATTCATGGTTGACTCCAGCAGGAAGGCGAACTTTCCCTTGGACTTCCGCACTCGGGCCACCCCATCTGCTGTTGTTTTGGTAAACACAGATGGCTCTGCCGATTTCATGTAAGACCACATTTTCTCATACACAGCAATTTTGGATCTCTGTAACAAAGACATAAGAGTTCTTCAAACTGTCAGATATGAAATCTGAGAGAGGCTTTACTGCAGGAGTTTCCAAACATTTTTGATTGCAGTCCACTGTAAGAAAAATGTGTTCCATTGCAACCTAGCAGACACTTTCAGAAATATGTCAAAGCCTTTCTAAAACATGTTTCTCAAAATACTTTCCCCCTTGCAACGTGTGATGTCCTCTGATATTTTCTATTCTAATTCATTTTGAAAAATGCTGGTCATGAGCCACTGAATTGATTTCATGACCCCACTAATTGTTTACAATCTGGTTTGAAGAACACTTTCCGATTTCAATCTTCCTCTCAATGAAGAAATCTTCCCCCTATGACACCCTACTATTTCCTATGTGTTAATCCTGTACTTGCCTGAAAAAATGTTATTGGAAGAGTGTACAGTCATTTTAGCCCATCCCAGCATGGGATATCAATTATTGCAAGAAAGTACGCCCCTATTCTGAGCTGATCTTTGTTTCTCTATAACTTCCACCTTTTAGCACTACTGCTAGAGCTATGTGAAGCAGTTCTACACATTCTTTTGCATGGTGACCTTTCAGTTATTGCAAAGCTTTTATTATGACCCTTCTTCATCTCTTTATTAGAAACTCCACTGACTGATGCTGTTTTCATAACTCTCACATCTATGGAATCCCCAGGTGTGTGACCTAATAAAATTTAAAAAAAAGCACTTCTTGTTATTGGAGCATTATTTTCTATCAATGTTGCCTGAGCTTGTGTCAATGTATTTAGTCATTCATTCATTCTTTCAACAAATATTTATTGAGCATCTGTTATAGACAAGCACTCTACTGGAGGTGTGAAAAAATATTATAGAGTGAATAAAGTACTTTTCTCTATTCAGGTTGAGGCCATATCAAAATTGTGCTTTTTGACCAAACCAAGTCTCCCTCATCTTTACCTTTGTGAATTTTGAATTTCATCCTATTAAATTTCATCTCAATTCAAATGGCTCTTAGCATACATATTAAATGCTTACTGTGTCTCTACCTCTATGTTAGTCATCCTGGAACATTAAAGGAAGAATAGTCACAATGACCCCAGAATTCCCAATTGAGTTGGGAAATAGGTCTTAAGGAATGCAAACCCTGGAGGGAAATTCTAAGACGATATTTGACCAAAGATGAGACAGCATGGCAAAACCCACAAATATATACCATATTCCAAGTGTCTTTCTATGAGGTTTCCTGGCACATACTCCAATTGTTTGATTAGTTATTTAGCTGCTATTCTCTGTACTTTTGCTAGATGGCATTGCATTTTTCTTGAGTCCTGCTTGGAGTGGCCCGAAGAATTCCAGGAGGCTGCAACGCCCAGAGCTATCACTATGGAAATTAAGCATAATGGCAATCAGACTCTCATTGAGGCCCTTACTGAGTCACTGAATCTGTTCACTGAGATAGAAACATGCTTAGTTTGCATAAAGCCCAGCAAAAAAGCCAGTAGGTGTGAAGATGAATGAGCCAAAGTGAGAGTGGTAGGAAACGAGCTTAGAAAGATAATCAGAGGTCAGATCTTATAGGGCCTGTTGTAGGTCATGATAAAAAGTTTGGATTTATTTCTTATTGATAAGAAACCAAAGGAAGATTTTTGAGGAAAAGTGTGATAGGATCTGATTTAAAATTTTAAAGGATTACTCTGACTGATGTATGGAGAATAGACTACAAGGTGGGCCAGAGTGGAGGCAAGAAGATTAGCTGGAAGGCTGTTCTAATAGTCCAGGGGACAGATGGCTGTGGCTTGGACTAGGGTGGGAGCAATGGAGGTGGAAAATAGAGGCTGGATTCAAGATATGCTTTTGGGAAAGAGCAAACAAGTCATGCTGACAGATATCTCCAATGGATGGACCTAGAGATGCTTTCAGATTAAACACTTTCAATCCTTACAAAGTCTGGCTTCCTTCTCTTCCTTCCCTTCCTTACAAAGTCTGGCTCTTCTTTTACATCTTACCAGTAAACTCCTGCCTATCCAAGCTAGGTTTGGTTTTACTCTTCCCTTGCTCCCTCATTATGCCATGCTTATTCTAGTATAGAATGCCTGCAGAATCTGCCTTTTCTTTTTCTTTCTATTCTCATGATCATTGCCCTCCCTTGGTCAGACTCTCATCACTTGTTTTGGACTCTATTGCCTCCTGACTGACAGTTTCACTTAATTTCTCTCTTCAATATATCCTCCAGTGATCCTTCCAAAATACAAATATGCTCATGTTACTTCCTTCTTACATATCCTCTGATAGTTCCCTAATACCTGCAGGATAACATCCAAACTCTTCTGAATGACATTCAAGAGTGCTTAGGATGTTAGATGCTCTCCTGTACTCCAGTCACACTGGACTACTCATTGTTTACTGAAATAAGCCACATACTTTCTTTTTTTTATTTTTTAAATATTTTTTTTTAGCTATAGATGGACACAATGTCTTTATTTTATTGCTTTGTATGTGGTGCCGGGGATTGAACCCAGGGCCTCACGCATGCGAGGCAAGTGCTCTACCACTGAGCTACAATCCCAGCCCCCATACTTTCTTTTTTATTAGTTCTAATCAGTTATACATGACATCAGAAAGCTTTTTGATTTGTTGTACACAAATGGAGCAGAATTTTTTACTTCTCTGGTTGTACATGAAGTAGAGTCACACCATTTGTTCAATCATATGTGTACCTAGGGTAATGAGGTCTGTCTCATTCCACCATCTTTCCTACCCCCATACTCCCCCTTGCCCTGTCCAAAGTTTCTCCACTCATCCCATACCCCCCTCCATTATGGATTAGCATCCACTTATTGGAGAAAACATTAGGCCCCTGCTTTTTGGGATTAAGCCACATACTTTCATGTCTTACGCCTTTGGTTATGCTTTTGCTTCTGCCTGAATTGCTTTATTCATCCTACAAGATCCAGACCAAATGTCACAAATTCTGTGAAATCCTTCTGGACTCTCTCCTGCGACCACAGAAGTGCATCCTTGGTTGTTCTGCCAAAGCACTTTGCTCATGTCTTTGCTATAGAACTTCCCACATTGCATTAAGATGAATTGTCTATGTATCTGCCTTTCCCTCATTACTTGAGTTTTTCCTGAAGACAAAGTTCATGCCTTATTCATTTTGGTACCATCTTGGCAGTCAGCAAAATGCCTGATATATGGTAGCCCATAAAGATATGTTTACTTAATCACTGAAGCTTAGGATTGATTAGTGTGAGAGCCAGATTGCTGGTTGAAGGTATCAGAAGGTTGGTCAGAAATGGCTACCAGCACTAGCTTTCTAGCACTGTAGAATTATAGAGGTGAAGTTCTTTCAAAGATCATTGGGTCCAGTCACCTGATAAACCAACCAGGATGCATGCTTTGTAATCCTCTTTTAAAATCTTACTTTATCTGCATCTGATGCCCAGACCAATAACTACTCCCTTTATAGACCCTAATAATCAAAGCATGAATAATCAAATAATGAACTCAGTGAGACCCTGTCTCTAACTAAAACACAAAATAGGGCTGGGGATGTGGCTCAGTGGTTGAATACCTCTGAGTTCAATCCCTAGTACCACAAAAAAAAAAAAGAGAATGAAGTCTCACCCATAGACATTTATGTTTATACCATACATTATCCTCATTTGACACATAATGAAATAAATTGTCAATGACTTTATTTCAACAAGAATTTCCTAGTCTCTTGCCCAAAGAAGTAAAAGCAAGTAATTCAGATACACAACAAAATGTAAAAATAATGTAAGAATTCCTGTGTACCTGCCAGAAAGCTTAAGAAATTGAACATTATGAAGTTAGTTTAAATCTATCTTCTCCTCCCTAGTTGCATACTCCCTACTCACAAAAAGGAACCACTATCCTAATTCATCCTTTATAATTCCCTTGTACCTCTTTATTCTTTCATTAGAGTAAACATATTCTCTTTGTAATGGTTATATAGAACTTCAATCTATGGATATACAATACTGTATTTACCAAATACCCCTTTGAGGGACTTAGATCAGTTCCAGTTTTTTTTTTTGTCATTACAGATAATACTGTGTTTTGTGTGCTTATAGAGAGATATTTTATATTCTTCATCTTGGCCCAATCAGACTGGAGTACAAGATGGGGTAAAAAGGAGGAGGTTTCTGACCAATTTGTCTCTAATACTATTTGCAAATAGGCCATTGATTCCAAAAAGAAATTTATAAGCCAGGGGCAAAGGGATCCATGAATTCTGATCCAAGTGTAGTATAATTTGGACTCATTTACTTCATCATTTACTTGAGCTCTCTGATTGCTGATACAGGTTAAAAGGTTTATTCCTTTAGGTAATAATGCATTTCTAGGAGAATAAATGGCAGTGCTTGAAGTGGGCACTTTAAATGTGTGTGGTGTGCATGCAGCAGATATTAATGAACACAGTGAATGACAAGTTACTTAGTGGCAGAAATGATTGAGCCCTTGTTGATAACTGAATTCTGAAGGAGGTTAGAAAGGGGAAAAAGAAATGACTCCATAAGTGAGAAAAATTAATCCCAAACATTTATCTTCCTAACTAGTATTTAAGTGACAGTATAACATTCAGACCAAAATGAAGAAAAAAAATCACTAGAATTTTCTTTCTTTTTTATAGTCTGTCTTATTTTGGTTGAAATATCAAAGGCAATAAAAAGGATTGAATCTTAGTTCAATCAACTGGGAGAAATTTAGAAAATTATGGGCAGGATGTGTAATAACAAGTTCATTTTTCTCCAACTTGCTATGATTTTATTCTTTTATCCCACAGAGCACCACTTTGTATCAAAGAAGGAATAAACAACAGTTATGCAGAGAGACTGTGAGAAATTCTCATAGCACTGACAGATAATTAGCAAATGAAATCAAAAGAGAAATGCATGATTGAAGGAGAAACAGATTAATCCACAATGGAAGATAACATTAAGGGAGTCAACAGTTGTAATTCCAACTATATGTAATGAATCAAGAAAGTTAAAAATATAGAGAAATTTTTCTTTTTGTAGTGGTGAGATCGTGAATCTCAGGCCCTGTTAGTCTGGTGCATGGAAGCAAGTGCTGAGTGAGTCACTTGGTCCAACACTCAGATTTTTTATCTCTTTGTGATGCAATGGTGTTGGTTACTTCTAGTCATTGTGCAAATGGTGGCTCTCTGGTGATAAAAGTATTCTTCTGTAGATCCATATAAGTACAGGGCAAATTAATAGTGCTGTGGTTAAGGGTGTGGAGTCAGATTGCTTGGGATTGAATCTTACCTGCTAGGTCCATAAATTATCTAATCTCTATGTTTCAATTGCCTCATTTCTAAAATGGAATGATTTTCTTTTGTAAATAATAATGTCTACTTCAAAGATTTATTGGGAGAAATTAAATTTATTGGGAGAAATACATTCTTAGAACAGTACCTTGAACATAGGAAGTAGTGAACAACTATGTATTTTATATAATATATTGAACATACATTTAACATACATATGTATTTTACATATGTATTTAACATAATGTCTAAAAACTATGTATTCTATTGTAAAGAAAGTTTGACTTATATTAGAATTAATTTTAAATTAATAAATTAATTAGAATTTATTTTAATCACATTGTAAATTACTTTTCCCCACATTTATGGAATCATTTCATTTTATGAGGGCTATCATATGCTAAAGTATTGGTATATTTGGGTCTCCAGACATTCTTGAAGAATTCTCATGGACTGTCATTAACAAAAATTGTTATCATTGGATTTTGCATATTTAGAATTTTGTTGGTGGGGGAGAAATGGGTAAAATGGCAAATTTTCCTTTTTAAATTTATGTTTTGTAGTTTTTGGGGATTTCTACAGTCAAATCCTCATTAACCAGAACACTGTTTCTGGGGAAATCTGCTGAATGAAATTTTCTGTTTTCTTATGAGTTGAAACAGAATATCCACTTGGTCAGTAGAACATCCAGTTGGAGTCTACAGAATAATACAATATCAGGGCTAGAAGGTACCTTCAAACTCATCTGATTCAGCCTCTCACTCGGTGAAGCAATAGCTTCTTAGTTCTAATGTTTCTAGCGCACAGACGTTTTGGAGGTACCTAATGCCATGGGGTAGTTCAAGTTGATAGAAAGTTCTTTTTATTAGGCTGACATCCTTAATGAAAGTGTCTCCTATCCAATCCTACTTTGGTTTTTGATTGAGCCAGGCAGTCACTACTTTTGGCTTCTGTTTTTCTGGTATATGTAGCACAAATTTTATTGCTTACTAATGGTGATCCCAGCCAAATCTGAGGTCCTTCAGAGTAGGGAACATGTCTTTTTTGTCTCTGCATACCCAGTAACTAGCATAATGCCTGGCATGTACTAAATTCTCAGTATGTGTCTGTGGAATGAATGAATATTAAAATTGAAGTGCCATAGCTAATTCTAATTCTTCATTCTTTAGTGACTCAGAGTAAGTATGCTCTCTTTCCCATGCAATGTACAGCCTGAAGTCTGCTACCACAATGACCATCACAATGTCACCTGTTAATTGCCTCTTTTACAGGGCCTTCATTTGTTGCTTGTATGGCATGAATTCTAGTCAACTCCCCTTTTCTGGGCATGATCTTCTAGATGCTTTTTAACTTTTCAAAGTCTCTTCGAAAATGTGCCCTCAGACTTAATCACAAATATGCCTGATGTAGTGGCATTAACACAAAGGGCAACAGAACCATCTCTTCTCATGATTTGGAGATGAACATAATTTTCCCCTTCAATACTTTTCCAAATGTTGATAGTCCAGAATTAACTGAATTAACAAAATAGACTGATAAATTGGAAGCAAAATTATCAACAGAAGCATAGCATAAACAAATTCATTTTATGGTATTAATTTACTGTTAGAGTGCAAAGTATTGCATTATTTGCAAAGAGAGCAGTATTGGTGTTTGTGACATTTCTATGACCCAAACATGTCCAATGTTTTCTGAATGAATAGTTTGAGAGAATGAAATGAAGGCAAGGTCAGGGAAATATGGCTTTAGGCACTTTGTACCCCAGTGTCCTCAAAGAGGACAGAGCTTTATTTATTTATTTGGCCACTGTTCCTACTATGGCCTGTATAGTCCATTTCCATTACTACCTTGTACATATAACCAGAGGATAGATTTGACTTTGGGGTTCTCAGCTTCCATCCCACTCTCCCTATTGCACTGTCTGCCTTCCTCAGATATATATCCTGTACCCCCTTTTTAGCATCAGCAGTCTTGGTCCTCATGGAGATGTTTACTGAGATTATAAGGGTTTCTGTTAACACCAAACAAGAAATCATTTTATTTGGATAGGGGATTTGTGTCCCCAGAAGGAAAATGGATCTCTTGGCATTGTAAAAGGGGCTTTTAGGAGCTGGAGAAGTACAGTTCTGTGTATAGGACACTAGGAGAAGAAAATATGGTGAAAGGTCCAAAGAAAAATGACTTTACCTCTCTCATTTTGCCTTGCTACGTTTATTTTGGACTACTTATTGCTTGACAACTTAGTCAATTTCTTCTCTAGACCATACCTTCAATTAAGAGAATATAATTATATAGTATGCTTTGTCTTCTTAGTCATTTAGCTCCTTCTGCCCTTTAATAAAGGTTCAGGTGGCATTGCTAGCTTGTACAAATTACAAAGGGTGGCTTTGGGCATCAGTCTGCCTAAACTGAGCAGTAACAGAACTCCTATGTGCCTTATGTGGCCTTTTGGACATTTAAGAGCAAATGCTGGGCTGGGGTTGTGGCTCAGTGGCAGAGCGTTTGCCCAGCATGTGTGAGGCACTGGGTTCGATTCTCAGCACCTCATATAAATAAATAAATAAACAAATAGTCCGTTGACAACTAAAAAAATATTTTGAAGAAAAAAAAGAGCAAATGCTGCCTCACAGAGTTTATCAAATACCAGGATATGGGATAGGTGATCCTCAGAAGGCAAGCTACTAGAAGAAAAGAAAGCCGATGATGCAGCTGCTCTGGAGAGTTCCTAACTTCACCTATTTATAACCCACATTCTTTGCCTTTTGCAGTATCTGGGCTTGTGTGTTCTAGTCAGGTGGGAAAGGTAGGAGAGTAGGAGTTTAAGTTGTGGATGGGGTAGGCCTACTCTCAACTTCTTTAGCAAAGTCATAAATCTCAGCTCTATAGAAATTTTTTTTTAAGTTGTGACTCTGACAATGGAAATTTCAAATACTTGCTTTAGACCCATGAATGTTGCCTATTGTACAACCTTTCAGGTATTCCTCTTTATTCAGATATGCCTCACATTTGTCAAACTAAAAGCTGGAGATAGTTGAGTATTATTAAACTTTTTGTTTGCAAGGTCTAAAATTCTATTTGCAAATGTAAAATTTCTATTTCTGGTTAGCAAGGTAATTTTGCATATACCATCATCAAACCCCTACAGTATCCCTGTGAGGTAGGTCTAGCAGCTACTTGTTTGTTCATTGCTTAAACACCAGCACCAAGAATAGAACAGTGTCTGAGCACAGTAATGCTCAGTAAATATTTGTTGAATGAAAGGTTGAATTCCTGTTTTATGAATGAGGTAATGCAGGGTAAGAGAGTGTCATGGTTTAGATGTGGTGTACTCCAAAAGCTCCTGTGTGAGACAATGCAAGAAGATTTGGAGGAGAAATTATTGGGTCATATCCTGAATCTAATCAGTAAATTAATCCCTGATGGAATTAACTGAATGGTAAGTAGAGGCAGGTGTGATGTGGCTGGAGGAAGTGGTTCATTGGGGCCTTGGCTTTGGGGTCCATATTTATGTAGCAAGTGGAGATGTCTCTCTGCTCTCTGATCATCATGTGAGCTGTTTCCCTCTGCCACACTCTTCCTCCACAATGTCCTACCTCACTTTGAGCCCTGAGGAATGGAGCCTGCTGTCTATGGATTGAGATTCTGAAACTGTGAGTCCCAAATAAACTTTTCCTCCCCTACAATTGTTCTGATAAGATCTTTTAGTCACAGCAGCAAAAAAAGCTGACTAAAACATAGACAACTAAGAGGTGCCCGAAAGGGCTTTTGCCCATTTGCTCATTTCTATCCTTATACCCCAAAATCACCACCAATAGACAAGTCTGGGAAAAACTGTGTGCTTGCTGGTGAGCAGTTTCCAGTTAAGTCCTGACCAGAATGTCACCTTGAAGGATCTCCTATGTGGAAATTTGAGGATTTGCCGTTGATTCAATAACTTGCCCCAGGTCACAGAGCTAATGAGGAACAATGCTGAGACACCTCTTAAGTCTGCTGAATTGAAGGTTACAAACAGATTTTCCCCAACAACCCCAGCCTCCTTTGCTTTAACACTCACAATATCGTTTTTTGCTAAAAGAGAACAACTCACCTTCAAAAACGTTTTGCTTTTACTTTCTGTCCAATCTTTTGTTTTAGAATTAGGATAAATTGTAAATTAATGCAAGGTCCCTCCTACTAAGACACTAGAATTAATGAATATTCTTGTCACTCACTGTAACAGGCCCCTAGTGTCCCTACTTCACTACAGGAGGGGTAAGAGCAATTTGAGGCAGAAGAGGAAGAGCACATCTGGCTTACCTAATGCATCTGATACATGTTATTTTTTTCCATATGTGCGTTGAAGAAATGAGTAGCTCTGATGAGGTGCATTTGGAAATAGGAATCATGGAATTTTACATTTTCCCCCAAAGCAAAGGAAATGGTTTCCATTTTGATTTGGAGCAAGGCACACAGGAAATGATTTCATTTCTAAAGCATGACTGAAACCCTGATTTCATTGTCTTTCCTTTACTGAGGTTTGCACATTTTTAAACATTCAGACAAGTACTGCTTGTCAGTTTCCGTTGGCTTCAATCAGCGACTGTCTTGTGACTGTGTATTGGTGAAAGCAGGGAAGAGGGGAAAAAAAGGTTGATTTCTATTCTTAACTTTCCTATTGGCATATTATGATCCTGTCTGAGTTATTTTGGGGGCTGGGCTCTTAGATAACTTTAGTGGAGCTGGAGGCCACTTTTGCCTAGACCTTGAGAGTTGCCCTAAAATGTCAAGTACTCACTCCAAATGCCTTTGTCTAACATTTTCAAACTGTGTTCTAAATTCCAGGGACATATTTTTAAAATGCAGAAACATAGTCACAGAGAAGTTAAGTAAATTGCCAAGGCCACACAGCTGGTATATGGTGGAACTGGGAATCCATGTAGGCTTCAGTGTGTGTTCTTAAACACTACAATACACTACATTTTCCCCAGACAGGCTATTGGATGATTACCAGTCATATGGTAGGACTGGGCTTGGGCCCACCCAAATTCTGCTTGCACTGATGCCTAATTTCAAAGGACATGGTATTTTTAGTATTCCCACCCTGAAATGTGAGCTTGAGGACAAAAGTGGCTTGCCCTTAATGAACATATAAATCCAACATTTAAAACCAGAGACTGACAAGTTATATTTTTCTCCTAATTTTGAGAATGAAAATACATTCTCAAAAACAACAACAACAACAACAAAAACACAAACAAAAAACTCTCATTTCCCTTTGAGGGTTTTTATCAAGTAAGACTGAGAGTAAACTTTTTAAAAAATACTTTTTAGTTGAAGATGGACACACACCTTTATTTTATTTATTTATTTTTATGTGATGATGAGGATCAAACCTAGTGCCTCACATGTGCCAGGTAAATGCTCTACCAAGCCACAACTCCAACCTATGAGTTAACTTTTATTGTTGCAGATATTCCTCAATTTTCAGTCCCTCTCCTGGGCGGAGCCACCTTTTCCCCATTTACCTTACTAGGCACAATATATCCTTCCCTACCTCACCCTGCTATCAGAAAAAGATGATAAATATTCACACTGAGGTATAAATGATAGACAATAAAGTGTGATCCCCTTATAGGAGAACTTGCATTTTAGCAAACAAATAAACAAACAAACAAAAACACCCAAAGGAATGATAGCCTAATGGTGGATACATCAATTTGGTAAAGAAGGTGTGTGTGTATTGAAAAGCTGACTTTGCTGACTATACGCCTTCATGTTTAGATTGTAGAATCTATTTTCTAAATAGAGAATGAGCCACAGAGAAAGTGTGCCTGCCATACCTTTTTACTACTAACTAGACTAAAGCCTTGAATTCCCTGTTTCCCAAGCAATGGATTGCCTCTAGGCCTGCTATCGCTATTGAACACTCCAGGGTCATTAAAAATTTTATCTTCTGTAATCCAGAACCTATCACCCCTGACCAACTGCATTTTTACTTTCTATAACTAAAACATTCAAAAGAGATGTTCAATACTCTTCTTATTCTTGAATCAATTGATTATAGTGCAGAGACCAAACCTGACAATGTGCATCTTGAAGTGAAAGGAAAAGATGGTATTCTCTTAGAACAATCTATCCTGAAATTGCAATATTTTGTTTCCATGTGGCTATTTCTTCTAGGTTTCCAGAGAGAGAATTATTTTTGTATTAAGGGAAAAAAGCAATGAAGAAAAGAAGGGATTTGCTTAGGAATATTTAGAAGAGCCCAAATTTTCTACTAAATGTTTTAAGGAGTGTTATTTACCTGAAAGGAACTAATTGGAAGAAAAGTTCTGTTAAAGCTAGCTCATATGTTCTCCATCTGCATGTAATATATACCTAGGAATCTATTGATTACTTCTCCAGTGATTGATTTAATTGACCCAAGGTGGGGCCAACATTTAAAAAATTGCTTCTTAGGTGATTCTACTCTGAGCTGAATTTAGAACAATTAAGGATGATCCTACAATAGTAACAAATCACTTCCAGTTATTGCAATGAATACTCACAATGAGAGGGCTACTATTTATTGAGCACTTACACACACCAGGAATGGTGCTTCACATAGTGTGTAAGTATTGCTAAAAGGCAAGATGATCTTGTGCCAGCCATGGTGGTGCTCACCTCTAATCCCAGTGGCTCAGGAGGCTGAGGCAGGTGCATTGTGAGTTCAAAGACAGCCTCAGCAACTTAGTGAGGCCCTAAGCAACTTAGTAAGACCCTCTTTTTAAGTAAAATATAAGACTGGCTGGGATAGGGCTCAGGGGTTAAGCGTCCCTGGGTTTGATCCCTAGTTTTAAAAAAAGATGATCTTGTGAAGCCAATATCATGCCCATTGTCTTGAGGAGGTAGTTAATGCTTATAGAAGTTAATTTACTTGTCCAAGATGACACAACTGGTTAAATATCCAGCCTTGACATCACTAAGCTTTAGACTCATTTATCCAACTGCCCACCTGAAACCTCTACTTGGATATCTCATAGGCATCTCCAAATTTGCATGGAAAAATGTAACTCCTGATTCTTCCCATCTATGCTGGCTACTCTTGCCAGTGTTCTATAGCCAAAAAATGGTACCATCATCCAATTTGTCTAGTTGCTTGAGCTCAAATCTTACTCATCCTTAACTTCTTTCTTTGTCTCATATTGCACACCTTGCCAGCTCAGTCTTCAAAATATATTCAAAATACAACTGCCTTCACCCTAATCCAAGCCAATCATTGTTCACCTGAAATATTTCGATCAATTTGTAAGCAGTTTCCCTACTCTTCAAATTTTGTATTTACATAGATGTCTGAGTGATCTTTTTGTGCATAAATTAGATAGTGTCATTCGTCTGGTCAGTCCTCTAAATGATTTCCTATCAAATTGGATAAACCTCAAAATATTTATCCAGACTTAGAAAGCCTAGAACAATAAGTTCTGTACCATCTTCTTTGCTGTCCTCATTTCTTACCATTCTTTCCCTTTCACTTCTCTCAAACCATATGAGAACTTTCCTTCAAACCAACCAAGTCCCATGTCAGGGACTTTGCTTGGGCTCCTCTGTCTGAAGTCTTTTTCTGTCTATATACACTACTCCATGTCTTCATGTCCTGCTCCCTCACTTCATTCAGGTATCAGAAAGGCTTTCTTCAATCAGCTGAGATGAAATAGCATCTCCAATATTTTGTCTCTTCACCTGCTTTTTCTCCTTTGCACTTAACATTAAACAAAACATGATATATACATTATTTTTGTGTCTCACCATAATGAGCAAAAGGACTTTGTTTTCAGCACTGTTTAAACAGTGACTGTCACATAGGATATATTCAATAAATATTAACTGAATAAATAAATGAATAGTTGCAATTTAAACCTGGATAATTTGACACCAAAGTCTATTTTCACTCCCTCTCTTTTCTTCCAAAGCTTAGAGAAGAAAAGTAATTATTCCAAGGTTACATAGATAAGGTGACAGAATTAGCATTCAAATCTAGGTCATTTGGCTTCCAAAACCTGTGCTTTTCCTAATATTCCACACTGCCTCCTAGTGGACAAATTGGTAGGCACTACACTGACCATAATGTGAACTGGTTGAGGTTTATTTCTCTGATTCATCTTTGGACATGATTTTATAGAGCCTAATCTTCATTGGTTCAATTTGAAAACTCTGCAACATGATCTGAGGTGAAATTCATCAATAAAATGACCCAGTAGCCTGTTACAGGGCCTTAAATCCTACCACTAGAGATAATGTCTTCTGTTTGAACAGATCATTTAAATTTCTCTAGGTCTCTAATAATTATCTCAGCAATAAAGACAGAATATTAAATGAGATAATTCATATAAAACCCCAGCACAGTGCCTGTAGTAAGACCTTAATGGGTTAGATTATGCCCTCATGGCAAATAGGAAGCTAACACAACCCATATCCACCACCTTTGTATGAGGTAGTTCATTTGATAATTTGTGCCAGAAGAATCTGGGGGAATCAAGATAAGTTTTGGGGAGGGAGGACAAGATGGAGTGCCACCCTGATAAGTCAGGGGCACATGAAGACATATGCATATGTGGGTGTCAGGAAGAATTGTGTCAGGGTATGTGCTGTCAGCGTTTTGGGGGTACAGACTAGAATCAAAGCTAACTCACTACATACTTGGCAGAGAATACCTTATAAGGCTAAATGGGGCCCCTAAAATGTTCAATTTCAATAATTCACACTTCACTTTTTCCCATGGCTCTCCATTTTGAACAGTTGGGCTTAGATTTAAGTCTTTTCCTCCTTGCTGTGTTAGGAATGGTGTGGTAAGTATTATTTCTAAAGGTGCTATGCTGATTAAAAAAAGTGGCTGGCTGGAGTTTTGTCTGGCAAACACACTGACTGTGAAAGCTGCAGGAAAATTGATTTTCTGGCATTTGCATGCCCTGGCACAAGTTCTGCTGCATGGAGGCTCAAGTTACAGAACCTTCTGGTAAGTGTAGCAAGTGAGGGTGACTTCATAAAATGATTTTGTTTCACTAATCTTCAACATTTGGGTCAAGGCAATGGCAAAAATGGCAGACAAAACAACTATTTTGCTGTTAGTTCATTTAGAGAAGTAGTCAAATAGCCACCTAATCTGATAGTCACACATAAATAGAAATCAACATATTTCACACCCAAACCCTGATCCCATACTGTGTTTATTTTTGTCTTGGCCAGCGTGAGTGCTGTGGAGAAGCCACTTAGTCACCAATGATCTGGGAGATACCTGCCTGTCCATGATAAAATTTGCAGTTAAGTGATGTCTTCTTTTGGTATACAGAATGGGTCCTGACATTCATTATAAAGACCTGATTTTTGTACTTATTAGCTGTGTGACTTTGGGCAAATCATTTACTCACTGAGCCTCAGTTTCCTCATCTGAAAAATGAGGATGGCAATAGTTTCTGCCTTATAGTATTTTTGAGATGAAATGAATTTAGTTTAGCTCATGACAACACTAAATTTCTCCTCTATTTAATAGTTGTATCAGGCACTGTGGTAGATTCAGTGGGGAATGGGAATGTATCAGATGTGGTCCTTATGGTCAAGAAGCTAAAAGAGATAACAGAAGGGTCATCCAATGGGACTTCTGAAATGTTCTTTATCTGTGCTGATATGCTAATTTCTAGCCACACACGTCTGTTAAGCACTTGAAATGTGGCTAATGCTACTGGAGAACTGAACATATAACTAGTGTGTATTCTCTTGGATAGCATAGGTCTCACAGCTTAAGTAAAGGAAAAGCAGAGAAGTGCTAAAAGGTAGCAAAAGGACATCAAGAACTACTTTGTTTGGTTTACTCTGATGGTGGAGGTGATGAGTGCATCAAATGGAATTTCTGCCTGCATCAGTTGGCGGTCTAGCTATAGCGTAGGTTGAAGAACAGAGGAGTTAGGGACATAATTCCTCTTCTTTTCAGAGCTAATCAGTAGCTCTGGAATAGCCTTCCCAGCTTGTGTTTATGGAAGGCCTCTCCAGAGAAAGGTAAACTATATTATTTGCATGGGCAAAAAATTCCTTAGATATATGCAGGGACTGTTTCCTTTAAATTTATCCTATTTGTGTAAAATTGAAAATAAATGCCCTCCTAGATCTAAGAATGCTATGAAAGAACATTCTTGTTATTCTTGTCCAAAAACCATAACTTCTTTCAAAGGAGCAGATCATTATACAAGAAAATATTTGTGAAAAAATACAGAATACTGCTTTAAGTCCCAACCAGTCTGATTTTCTTTCTTTCTTTTTTTTTGGCGACATAAGTTCCTACATCAAGTTGTTTGGGTCATCTCTCTCCAACTTTCCTTCCCAAGGGAAGAATTCCAACAGAAGTGAGCAGCCAGGTGATAACACTCACAATCCCCTCCCCCTTTTAAATAAACTAGTTCTTTCCTGTATCTGCTCTGATAGATGGGTTGAAGAATTGAGTATAATCAAAACTGAAAGTGGTATAATCTCCAGAGATGCTTTCTTCTAAGAATTCTAAATAACTTTGTCAAGTACTTACAAATGCCTTTGCCTAGCACTTTAAAACTGTGCTATAGTTACATTAAGGTCACAGCTATATATTTGCCTTATCTGAGTAACCAAAATGAAGAGAGGACCAACATTTCCAATGGTGGTAAAACTTTGGGAATTAGGCAGGTTGAATGTTACAGTCATTTGACTTGATTGCTGTTATATAGTAACTAGAGAACTGATCCAATGTATACCAAGAGCCCAAACTAAAACAAATGCTGCCAAATTACAGATTTGCCAGACTCCATTAGAAAACAAAACAAAGTTAAAAAAGGAATAGAATATACTCCACATATACTCCACTGTCATATATATAAAAAAAAAACAAGAAAAAAAATCATAAGCTAAAGCAGAAAATTTTTCCCCAAAGAATCAACTAGCAAACTAGGTTGTTTTATGTTCAGGCCTGTGGTCACTACCACTATTGGACAGAAATAAAACCAAAGTCTGAAAACTCTCCAAAGTAAACCTAATTACAACATTATTTCATTTGATTTGAGTTCCCAGTAGATACAGTCATCACTTCTATTTGGTAAAAATCAATAGTCAAACTGTAGAAGGAAGCCATGTTGAATCCTAAAGAACTTAGAATAGAAAAAGGAAATAGACTGGGTTGCCTTTGCAAATTTCATGCATTTTCTAGTGCCTGTGAAATTATCCTACCTGTGGCTGGTAGGATAATTTATTAGCAATCATTGGTTTGAAATGCGTTTTCCTTAAGTCCTTATTCCTATGCCAGTAACCTATCACCAAAGAAACATAGTAATTTGAAAAACAAGCCCTCTATAACTTGAGCAAGAATGTTATTATCTCTCATTTTCCAGAAAACTTAAGTGGGCCAATAATTCTTTTGTATATTTTTCCTTTAAGACTCTCCTGTTTGCCTTCTATTCTAACCAATCAATCAGTGGCAAAACTTTGTCAGGTGAAGCGCTAACTCTCCACTATGTCCCACACCCCAAACACACCAAGGGTGCTACTAACTGTAATTAATGCAACGAACTGAAGAATGCTTATGCAGGCCTGTTACAGCCATTAGGATAATCTGTGGCCAACAGTTATCTGGTTTTCTTCTCCATAAGTAGATGAATTGTTTCTATTAACCCAAGATTTTTAAAGTCACTTGCAAAATTTAATTTCCATTAGGATAACTTTTTCTTCACAGTGTGACATGTAAAGACAACAGAATATTTAATTAGAAGCCTTCCTATATAGTCATCTCTCTTTCAGACTTGATTTCTCTACCTTTAGCCTCAAAATTGCTTGTCAGTGTTGTGGAGAAAATGGATTTCCTCCCCCCTACTGCACCTAGTGGTAATCTGCATTTTTACTGATTTTTATCCAAGTCATTCATTATCTACCTGCTGAAAAGTATGTTATTAATGAGAAGCAAGTAGGAGTCATGCTGTCCTCCCCAGGTTTAAATGAATCTTTAAGATAGTACAATCAAAGAGATATGCAAAATAGACCATTAATGCAACATTAAGGTTACAAATCTGAACAAAATCAAGGAATGCAGAACTTTTAAGTTTCTCACTGAAACGTCTTTGCAACATGGCACATGCTGCATATATAGTAAAGCATTAGGAAGATGTAGATCCAAAAGCATTGAAAAAATGATCAGTGTGTGTAAAGTAGACTCCCAAATTAAGTGTCAGATTACCGGAATGATGCAACATTACCTATGCAGATTGGCTCAATCACAGGAAGTAAGTTTCAAATATCTTTGAACTTCCCTTTCCCTGGTTTGTGCTGCTTTATGCTGCTTTGCCTAGATGAGAGTTTGCCTTACATTATGTAACATGACTTCCTAGAGAAAGGTGTGCCATAAATTAGATTCATTTTTGAAAATCAAATTTTATTTTTCTATCAATGCATGGGCTATTTTATGTTTATTTCTGAAAATCCTCCTCCTAGGTTTCTCTGACAAGTAATGATCTGTAAACACCAAAACGCACTAAGGGATTTCTGTTTTCCAGGGAAGAATATGTTTCTAATGTGAGTAATTACTATTAATTGCTTTTATCGCTTGTGGATTTTCTGATATATGGATTACTTAAGGTAGGGTCCAGCTGTGTTGGATACCCAGAGATTTTGGAAGAAAAGAAAGGAAAGCCTTAAAGATAACAAATGTTTTTAAGTAGTTCTTGTTAATCTTCGGGCTGGCAGAAGGGCAAGCTCAGAGATTGCCTGGGAAGACAAAAAACCAGTACAAAGCAAATCAAGGTGGGAGGTCCTGATACAATGCCTGCTGTGCAGCATCCCCAAAGTACCAAGGGCAGAAAGTGGTATCCATGGTAACAGCAAGGGTCCCAGTGGAATACAATGAAAAAAAAATTGGATTCAGCCTTACAAAAACTGATCTTGTCTCCATAAAAGACAGAAAAATGACTCTAGCAAGGGGGAAGGGAGAGGTCTCTTTTCTGCAGTAGTTGAGATGCAAACTTTTGCATGGGAGATGATGGCACTGCAAAGCAAGTTAGAAAGGAAAGGGTCCAGTTAAGTGTTCATCATATATATGAACAATTTGTGGTGGGAATATTTTATCCACTTGGTTAACCGTTCCAGCTTAACCCAGTATGAATCATAGCAATGCCCACAGCTTAGTCCTTAATCAGTAAATGATACACTGATTAGAAAACTGATGAATTGCTCTTGACCACTGGTTATAGATGAAGATAGTACAGTCAAACAAATATGCAAAAAAGTCCATTTTGCAATATGGTCTATTTTGCAGACCATATTGCAATCTGGGCTGGGCAATCTAGCCTCTGGGCTGGAAAACATTTCTCTCCTGCTTGAGCATTGGAATGCTCCTGCCACCACCCCAGTGCCCATATTAAATAGACACCTCATGCCCACTCCTTGGACAACATGTCTTTGATAATCACTCTTCTGTTTACCTAACAACCATATGATGTTAAAATGGGAATGGCAAGGTAGAACTAATGAAAGGGAGGGAGGAAAAACCACATGAATTTCATTCCTTCCTTTAAGGCCTAAGAGCCAGCATTTCAGTTTGGTTGCTATCCATACCAAAACATACCATTGTTTTCTGAAAAGATGCACCCTCACTGATGCTCTTTGATAAGGATACTAAAAGCATGGAGTCCAGCCTATATTTCCCTCATCAGTCACCTTCACTTACTCCCAGGAAACTTCATCTTGCCATCTGGGCACTTGAGACTGTCCACTCACAAATTTTCTGTGTGCTGAAGGTTGGATCCCTGTTCTCCTTAGTGCCTTTAACAAATGACTGCAGCTGCACTGGCTGCCCAATGTCCAGACCCAGCAGGTCAAATAGACAAAGGAAAAGGGAATAAGAAACAAGGAATGGTATATTATGAAAGTGTCTCTGGCTAAAGGGAAGGAAATTTCCAGGTTCCTAGTCCATCTTTTCATTCTGTACCAGTTTTAAAATCTGTTACTCTTTCTTTTTCCCTTATTTTATGGGTGCATAATAATTATACATAATAGTGGAATTCATTGTTACATATTTGTGCACGAATATATAAAACCCCAGTATTTCCCCTTTCTGTTCCTCTTTCTGATAGCATTTACATCCTCTGAATTTTGAGCTCTTCCTGATGACCAGCTTCATGTCTACTCAGCTATAGCCCACTAAGTTGGGAACTTTGAGTCATGAGTCTCCTGAAACAGTAACACAGTAGAGTTGCCTCATTATAAAAGACATGTAAAAAGACAAAGAGGGAAGGGGGATAACATGACAGTAGGAGAGAGTTTTAGTTAAAGGCTAAGAGTTCAAAGCTCTTGATGTAATTGCTCATTCTGTCCCTTTTCATTTTTTAAGACATTTCTTTTGCCCAAAACTCTGACTCATATTTTAATACATGAGCTCCCTCAGGTAAAGACCAGCTCTTTATGTCCACCTATTGTCCTCTAGAGTGGAGAATTTTGAAACTTGGGACTCCCTTTATCCTTTGTAAAACACCATCACAGAAGCCCTGACCACTTGAGACTCTGCAGGATAGACAGGGAAAGAGCTGGTAGGCCAGCTTGTGCATGTTGGCTGGAGTTTCTAAGCTACTGATCTATCTCCTCCTTTTGTATCATTTCCTTCCTTCTTTTTTATGAAATTTCATGTGCCCTGGTTTCATTGCAGGTTCAATGGCTTTTGTTTTTACAAGCTGATGAGCATCTAGGGATATTCACTTAAGTTGTTCTAGGTAGGAGCAGTTGAAGTAAGAGGTTCCCTGAAACCTCTGAAAAAAATGCTAACATAACAGCCCTGGCCACCCAAGACACAGCAGATAAATGAAAGAAAGAGAAGGGGAAGGACCAGTTAAAGGAAAGTAGGACAGAATTTCTTTTTCAACAGGTAGAACTTTCCATGCTCCTGGTCTATATTCAACTGTGTCCCATTTTTACTTAAAAATTCCTCTTATCTACAGCCATTACCTAGGTCATCCCAATTGAAAATATCCACTGATAAATAACCTATGTTTGGACCTGACCACCCAACCCACACTCATCTAGGATGGGAGGTTAGAACCATGGAGTTCCCTTCAGGGTTCATAAATACAACAGTCCTGGTCAACCAAGACCCATCCAGTAAATGTGCAATGGAAAAGGAAAGATGTTATCTGGATCACAGGAGAAAAAGGTAGGCTGAAATTACAAACATTTTGAGCATGATTCTTCTGCTGTTTCATTTTTTCTCCCACTTGTAGTTTTCAGGAACTTTGTTGTCCACATATTCCAGCCAGATACCATCACTTGAGCTTCTCTAGAGACCTGCACTTGGGGCTCTCTACGGCTTTCAAAAAGCATTAATGTGATAGTGCCAACCCAATCTTAGAACCTAGCCCTTGAAACAATCATCTCTCACTGGTCCTTGTAGATCAGAGGAAAGATTTTTCCTTTCTTTCCCTCCCTGACAAGAACACTGGAGGAAGAGGCTCCAGTTTAGTCAGAGAGCTGTGATCACTCTCAAGATACTTCCTGCCAGGTAGACTCCACCTACTTCTACTCAGTCTTTTTTTTCCTGCCCCACAGGCCCAGCATCCAGCCTCTTTCCTGCATCTTTTGCATAGAGTGAAAAAAGCAAACTGAAACCATCAAAGCAGAAACTCCTTTATATATTGTAGAGTTGAATGTTCCTTGAACAGTGGCTCTTGGTCTTCTGTGTTGGAAGCACTTGGGTGCTGGTTTAAAAATAATTATTGGAACCAATGGCATCATCATCTTGAAGCCCAAACATGAGACCTATTAATCTGTATTTTAAAATAGCTCCCCACCAGGGGTTGTGGCCCAGGGGTCATAGTCCTAGCATTCAGGATGCTGAGGTGGGAAGATCACTTGAGCCTAGGAGTTCCAGGCCAGCCTGGAAAACATAGTAAGACCCCCATCTCAATAAAATAAAACAACTCCCTAAGTGATTTTATGTACAATCACTGTTGGAAAACACTGACCATCTGCAGTCATTCATCAGATTATGGAGTCCCCTATTCAACATTTCTGACAAGTGGTCATTAGCCTATTCTTGATGCCTGTCAATGATGAACACCTCCCTATCTATGGAGACAGCCTATTTTATCTATCAATGGCCATATTAGAACATTCTTTTTACATTAGCCTAAAATCTCTATCCCTGTAATACCCACCCTGATTTTTGTTTTGTCCGTTAGGACCCCACAGAACAAGTCCAATCCATCTTTAAAATATCATCCTTCAAATATTTGAAGACAATTTTAATATATTCTACTGCTGCATATTTTCTTTAGGCTAAATAGTCTCAATTCTTGTGATGTTGGGAAATGATCTTGTAAAAGATTATAGAACAGTCCCAGCAGGTCAGCTGTTTGGGCAGTTCCAGATAGGAACGTTTTAAGATAAGACCAACAATGAACTATGACAAATCATGCTTGTCCTATGTATGTCAACTCTAAAACTGGAGGTGTCCTTTGATCTCCTGTCCCTCAACTTCAACAACTTTATATGGATCTATACTGCATGAATTTACCTTGGCCTCCTTGCATTTAGTTATATTTCCCCCCTCTCTCTCTGTGCCTTTCTTTTTTCTTTTTGGTGCTGGGGATGGAATCCAGGGCTGCATGCATGCTAAGTAAGGGCTTTACCACTCAGTTCCACCCCCAGACAGCTCCTCAGTTATACATTATGATATTCTCAGTGTTTCTGTTTGTATTATTGGTCAAAACCTCAGAGCAAGAAAATGGAGCAAATGTATTCTTCAGGATCGGGCTGGTGGGGCAGTTTTCTTCCTGCTGTTTTCACATATAATACATTTTAATAATACACTATTAGTACCCTCATTGTATGTGTGAGTGTATTTTTATGCCTGTTCTGAGGAAAGCAATGGGATACCAACATTTGGAAGTCAAATTTCAAACTTGGTGCAATGGAACTTTAGTTTAATTCTCTTTATGATTACCCCATTCATACTACCACCATGTTCAGGAAAGAGGCTGAAGCAATGACTGATGTAATGGGGTTGCTTTTAAGTATGAAAAGTTTTCTCTGAAATCTTTCTTCATTTGATATTATTTGCCAAAGCATAAATGGATTTTGCTTTTCAATGTTGGTTCCTCAAACTAATTTAAAATAAAGCAAAATATTCTTTGGAGGGTACCTTTTCAATGAACCTCATCTTCACATGCAAAATGTGAATTATGAAATTAGAAATAAGACAGTATTTAGAGCACCTTGGTCTTGAACAATGATTTCTAATTTCCCTTTTGTGGTCTATTGATTTCTACTATGATGTAATTGTTTCACAGCAATAATATTTTTTATAAATGAGTGGTTTTTTCCCATCTAAACACTCTCTTTTCCAAACATATACATATATATGCTATTTCACGAAAAAAACCTTTTAGTGTGAACCCTAGAGAGAACTAACAGTAACTTAGTCAATAGTGGCTGCAATTTAATGTGACTTAAAGCTATGGGCTTTTTTTGCTGTTGTGTTTTTTTGTCACAAATATATTCTTACATGCCCTTTGAACTATTTTTGAATTTTCCTTTATCTCCAGATATTTTAAAAAATGCCCCTTTTATCTAGGAACTGTTCCTGATGAATTCATCTGACTCTTTTATTGTCTGCATACTGGACTCAGGGGTATATATGGATGCTCCTATTTATTCCCAGACATCTAGGACAGGCTTCTTTACTCAGTGGGTTGGAAAATCAATGTTACTGACTGATACAAGAAATAGCCTGTAACCCAGACCAGAGTCTCAAAGGAAATAAAATTGAGTGTCAAATAATACAGGCTATGAACACACAAGAATTTTGATAAAATTGGGAAGTAAGACTCACTTCTGAAATTCATATTTCTCTAGGTGTAGAAGCTAAGCAACTTCAGAAACATCTTTATTGGGGCATCATGGAATTGTACAGATAGGAGATTAATTTTGAGAATACCTTACAGACAAATGCCTGTGATCAGAACTGAAAAGAAATGCAATAAATCATCTCTATCTGAGCCCTTCTCTTCCTATAGATAACATTTTAAACCATTTAGAATGGAAGGATGATCTAGCTATCCTACTTCTGGGTATATATTCAAATGACATGAAATTAGCATATCAAAGAGATAGCTGCACTTCCATGTTTATCGCAGTACTGTTCACAATAGCCAAGACATGGAACCAACCAAGATGTCCATTGATGGATGAATGTATTTAAAATGTTGTATATATACACAATGGAATATTATTCAGCCATCACAGGATGAAATCCTGTCATTTGCAACAACATGAATGGAAGTGAAGGACATTAGGTCAAGTGAAATAAACCAGACACAGAAAAACAAATACTGTATATTCTCACTGTCTTGTGTATACACACAGAAGTAGAGCATAGAATAGAAGTCACTAGAAGCTAGGAGGGGAAGAGTTTGGAGGATCATGAGAAGTGGATAATATGTATCAAAATACAGTGTGTGTGAGTGAGAGGAGTTCTAATGTTCTATAGCACAACAGGGCAACTATAGTCTACCATAATTATATATTTCAAAATAACTAGAGAAGAATTTAAAGATTCCCAACACATAGAAATGATAATATTTGAGAAGATAGAAATGCCAACCACTCTGATTTGATCATTACACATTTTATACATGCATCTAATTATAGAACTATACCCCTAAATAAGCAAACTAGTATATGTCAATTAAAAATAATAAACTATTTAAAACATGAAAAAAATATAGCAGAGACAACTTTATCTTCAGACAGGTAATGTTTTTCAACACTTTGGAAAGGTTCCTAAGCAACCCTAGTATAGCTTTTTAGCCCATATTACTACAATTTCACAAGTGTCCCTGGATCATTTAATGAATGTAGGACTTAAAGATTTCATTAGTGATTATCAAAAAGGGATGTAGGCCCAAAATATGAGAGTCATCTTTGGCTTTTCCCATGCGCTCACAGATGTTTCCCAATCCATAAGCAAATTCTGTAAATCTACTTTTAAAATAGATCCTTGATATGATCATTTTGTAAAATATCTATCAGTATAATGTGGGCTACCATTTCCTGGCCAAATGAGTTTTCCTTAACACATTCCAGTATTGCTCCTTATCCAGGACTTTCTTCTGTTTGGAATAATCTTCCATAAGATTTTCACATGGCTACCTCTATCACTCAGGTCTCTAATCAAAAGTTATCTCCTGCAGGAGGCCTTCCCTTAATCCTCCCTCACTCCCCAAACTCTCAGTTAAAACTGCCTTCTCTAACCCTAAGCCATTCTCTATCATAATGCCCTAGATCACTTAGTACCTGAAATTATTCTATACAACTATTTGATTACATGTTTATTGTTTGTCTTCTTCTAACAGAATGCAAGTGCCTCAGAGATAGGCATTTTGTTGTGTTTTCTGTACTGTAACCCTGGTGTCTAAATTGCTAAGTAGATGTTTAGTATTTATTTAGTCTCTACTAAAATGTAGATGATGTCAAGGACTGGAGTGAATCTAACCACAGAGCATCACCTTATATAACCTTTCTGGGAAAAAATTATATCAAGGTTTTTATTTATGTGAGTTGCCCTTTCTTTTTACAAGTGGAGTGCAACCAAGCACTCCAGTTAATTGTTCTTGTTTGTTGGGTCTCAGTAAGTTGAAATTTTACTTGATACTTGCTGTCAAGTAGTTAGGCTTCTGCATGGTGATGAAGAAGAATTGTAAATAATTAACTTGTGTGTATTTGCCAGGTGAACTCAAGGAAAGTCTAATTGAACAGATGGGCCTCATTCCTTTAACTGGAAGGCTATCAGATGATTTGACTTTGTGAGAGAAGAAAAGAAAATGAGATCTTAAGATGAGTTTTTCTAGGGAAGAGAGTTTGAGTTTCAAAGTTCTCACAAAGATCTGGGAGTCCTATGTGCTGTTAATTACCCTGAGGTAGTCTGAGAGAGTTGGCAGCCTCAAGAAGAACTGAGACTTAACCCCCTTAGGCTTTCTGGGCTGTGAAATGCTCTCATAAGCAAGTAGGTTATCTGGGAGGACAAACAGAGATAGGCTTAATAATATCCATATGGTTGGTTACTTTGGGCAGATGGCCTGCATGCCACCTTGGAAGCACCCGAATTTCTAGGTGGTCTTCAAGGACAGCTCTAAATTGTGCATGTTAAAATTGTTGAATCTGCAGGCCACAAAGGAATGGATGGATAAAGATGAACTGGTTAGGAGATGAGTTTTTCAGTAATATTTTATAGTTAGAAGTAGGAGTGAGCTCAGGAGGAAAGGGGAAAGAATTTAAATGAGTTTCTGCTCTCCTCCCAAAGATAAAGAAAAATCCACATCCTTTCCCCTAAGAAAGCAGAGATTTATCTTATTTTATTTTTTGAGAAATACCCCTCACATCTCTACAGAGCTTTGCCTGGAAAAGCCTTTAGGTTTTAATTTCTCTATTTCTAGAGCATTTGCCTAATGTATCCTACGATTGGAGAAAACTTCATACTTTTTAAAAATATTTTTAATTGTCGATGGATGTTGGTTTTATTCATTTATTTGTATGTGGTGCTGAGAATTGTACCCAGTGCCTCACACATGTGAGGCAAGTGCTCTACCACTGAGCCACAACCCCAGCCCCCCTTTATATTTTTAAAGAGCTTTTTTTGGTAATATTTGATGCGTTAGAGGTTTGACTCATGCAGAACACCCCGTGTTTCTGTGAATATTCCCATCATAATGGCACTGAGGTGGAACGGGAAGGGAACTCAATGAGGACTCCAAGAATTAGGGTCCTAGTTCTTGGTCTTCTCCATTGAGCTGAGTGACTTTCAGTAGGTCAAAATGTCATCTTGTCTCAGTTGTCTCTTCTGTAAAACATGAGTAATAATACCTGCTCTGGCTGCATTGTAGGATTAGTTTGTAGACTAAGGTAATGTATATGAATGTGTGTTGGAAATTGACAGTTCACTAGATTATGAACTTCTAAATGGTCACACCCTTTATTCTATGGAGAAGCATTAACCTGATTCTAGTTACCATGGAACATACTCACAGATTGGCTGATGCTTGGAAGCAACTTCAAAAAAATAAACAATCAGCTTCTCTGGAGGGATAATCATTAAGTTACCTTGGATACCTATATTTTAAATAACCTCTGAGTATGGTGAAGCAGTCTATTTAGGTATTTTAGGTGATTTGGCAAAAATATAGAAGTTAATTTTGTTTATAGAGATACATGGATCCTCAGTCCTTAGCATAGTGATTGATATATAGAATGAGCTCAAAAGGAGAGTGATTAGAAGAGTGATGGATTATCATGCACCAATAAAAATATGGAAAAATAAAAGTGATGAGTAAACAATGGAACCTAAAGTATTATTAGCCGGTCCTCTTTGCCACATCCTATCCTCTCTCTCTCTCTCTCTTTTTTTTTTTTTTTGGTACTGGAGATTAAACTCAGGAGTGCTTGACCACGGAGCCACATCCCCAGCCCTATTTTGTGTTTTATGTAGAGACAGGGTCTCACTGAGTTGCTTTGCGCCTCGCCGTTGCTGAGG
>CM053417.1:25816087-25896459 GCA_028644305.1 Xerus rutilus
TTGTTTGGTACCAGGGATTGAACTCAGGGGCACTTGACCACTGAGCCACATCCCCAGCCCTATTTTGTGTTTTATGTAGAGACAGGGTCTCACTGAGTTGCTTAGCACTCGCTGTTGCTGAGGCTGGCTTTGAACTCGCGATTTTCCTGTCTCAGCCTCCCTGAGTACTGGGATTACAAGCTTGCGCCACCGCGCCCGGCTGTAGCATATATTTTAATCCAGCTTATTTGACTTTTAATATTGTTTGCAATACATTTTGATGAATAGAAGTTTAACATTTTTATGAAATTAATATTTGTGTTCATCATAAAAAGGTCATGTGAGATGAAAGGAGGCAAATGAAAATTGCTCTTGTAGTGCTTATGTGGGCTTTAAACCCAAACATTATATGAATCATACTCTGTTTCTTGCAACTTATTTGATTTCCATGGAGTTTCAAATTTATCTTGCTTATTGTGGCAAAATAAGGGCATGGGCAAGCTCTAGCTGGAGTATGAAGCTGGTTTATGAGGCAGAAGTGAAGAGTGGAAAAACAGGCAAAGAAAGAGAGAGGTGATGAATCCCAATCAGTTATTTTGTCTTGTATTTTGCCATATCTAAGAAACTTGGCATATTAAAAAATATGAACTCAAAGGCAATACTTCAGGGGATGATTATTCATATTCCAAAGTGTACTTTCTTTCAACTCATGGAAAGATTCCCATAGCACATTTGAATCCACATTTTGTTGTTCTGTTGTTGCTTGTTTTTGTTTTAACTTGGTTTAAACACTTTTGGTTCCCATCAAAATCAATATAATGATTGTCTAAATTTGAGATGCTAATGTAGAAACTGTTCTGTATGTGAGGAGCTTGAGATGGGAAGATCAAAAACCCCTCTGTGTTTGCATATGGATGTTAATCTGTGAATTTTATGGAACAAGATAAAAACAAATATTCACCCATACCTAGCCCAATTTACCCTTGGCAAATTAAGATTTCCTTGAGGCCTTTATTCCTTATAATTGTGTTTGTTTAAGTTTTTCTTTAATTAAGATCTGACCCTCGGCAAATCTTCTCTTCCTCATAGCCACATTAGAATTTGTGTAATTTGTGTAATCAGTGAACATAGGAGCCCCTAGTTTCCCAGTTCAGTGCCCTTTTACCTCTTCCCTAATACAAGTCCTCCTTTAACTCAAATGAAACTTTTTACTTGTACTAGATTGTCCATGACTGATAACAGCTTCAACGATGACCCTCTCTATGAAGGATTTATGTTTTAACAATTAGAATCAAAGACTAAAGAAGCAAACTCTAATGAAGGAATTGTAGACAAGTGTGATAGGGCATTATTTGGCAACTTGAGGTATTCCTGATACCCCACTATCTCACTGGAGGAGACAACCACTACTTGTCAAGTCTAAGGTTGGCTGTGAAGCTGGCAGTTCATGTAATCCTGCCTTTTCCATTTTTCTCTTTCATCCTGTTCTTCATTATGAACTTTGTTTCCCTGCTGGTGAATTATGTAGCTTCATTCTCCTCAGTGTAAGCTGAGAAAATCTGCCCAATAGATGTGTCAGTTTTGTTGAGTGAAAGTAAACTTGCTTTGCATTGTCAGCTGAATGGAAATTTAGAAGACCATCTGGAGTGGATGTGCTTAACGTCTGGGAAAAGCAGAGTAGGCAAGCCTCTGATCCTCAACCACACCAGATCTGATATAAAAAATAATAATAAACCTGAAAGAAACTGGAGTTTATATTAAAGGTGTTACTACCATGCTTGCAAATAATTCCTTTATATTTCTGTTTGTTAGCTAAATAATTGCCCTGGGACAGATTACCTGCAATGTAAACTCACAGAGGGCAAGAGTTATGTCAAATCTGCTCTGTGAACAGTTGAGCACCTAGCAGATGTCATGTGATAAATGATTTTGCCCATTAATATTTCCTCACTTGGTTTATTTATTTATTTTTTTTAGGCTTACATGTTAACAGTGTAAATTGATTCATTATACATAGATAGAGGATAACATATCAATTCTCTAGTTGTAAGTTATATAGAATCACAACATATATGCAGTCATACATAACGTCACTTGGTTTCTGAATCCCCTTAAGCTTGGGAGTTCCAGCACTGATCACATGACTGAGTTCCCTATTTTAGCAAGTGGTGAGTAGGCTGGGTGTTAGCAGACATTATATGAACACCTAGGGGAGAGAGATGACCATAGATTTCAACCAGAGAATACACTTGCCAGTTCTAGTTGGGTGACATTGGGGGGAAGGCCTTACACATAAATAAAAAGGGGTTCTACTTAGGAAAGAGTGCTACTAATTAGCCACAGTACATCTTCTTCCCAGGTCTAATTCATTCCAAATGGAACCTAGTGATTACAAATAAGATGACTGCCCCCTCTGTGACCCTTCCTCCAGCATGGGATGAAATCTGATGAGATTCCCAGAAGTGGATATATTTTGCATTGAACATCCACATCCTGCGCTTCCCATTCATGTTGTGGCTTATGCCGATGTAATGGTAAAATGAAACGACCCAAGTAGGGCTCAAGTTTAGAAAATATGTGCTTGGGTTCCACTAAGCAAAAGCCTTCTTATCAGTAAAGTGATTTATCTGTGAATATTCTCCAGAATTTTTAATTTTTAGAAAGCAAGACCAACACAAAACTCTTAACATGTCTGTGCTTTTGGAGTGAGGGACGGATGATAGCTAATAGCCAGGAAAAGGATGGGAAGTGGGAATGCATTTATGCCAAAGACCAAAGGGGTCTGCATATGTTTGCAAAGGGATGTGACTTATTCTGCCTGGTGTGGCTGCCAGGAGTGCTGAGACTTTTTGATCCTAATACTATTGGAGAGCTGTCAAAGGTAATATTAAGGGCAAGATCTTGCCTAGAGGGCCAAAGATACAGTCCTGAGGACAAGAGGGAACAAGGTTTTGCCTAGAGGAAGAAAAGTTCCCTTTGACTTAATAATGTGGTATAAAACCTGCATGGGAAACACCCAAAATGAAATGTTGGAAACTGATGAGATAATTTCATGTGCTCCCCTATACTAAAAAACCACATAAAAGTACTCCCAAGTTCACCTCACTTTGAGGTGCTTTTTTTTCAAATACATATTTGCCATGGGGATAAGAAAATGGATTTAGTAGGCTAATGTTGTATTTTGTCCAGGTCTTGGGCTCCAGGAACAAAATTGTTGAGAAGTCAGTCTGTCTGAGATGGCTAGAATTTTCAAAGAATGAGGACCAGAATTAGTGATGACCCCAATGTCTTCATTGTACAAATGAGAAACTGAAGCCCAGAGAGGGAAAATGGTTTACTCAATGATAGCTCCTAAATTTGGCCACAACCATAATCCTTGTCTTGTTTTAATATTAATGTAAAATGATGTTTCTGCTGTGTGTTCTGGATAAAGATTCATTTTGAAATAGAGTAAAAGTTTAAACTCAACAGAAATGTCATGATGGATATATCCCTTGCAGCTTTACTGACAAGACTTCTGTGACTTCCTTAAGGGCTCCATTCCTTTTGCTCTCAATACCTTTGCTTGGAGGAGACAGAGAACCCACACACAAATTTATGCATTGAAGCATATCTTCCTCAATCTAATTACATTATTCCCTAAAAGCAAAGAATATTTTCAGCTCAGTGGATCAGAGAGATGTGATGTGAGAAGGACTTGACCTGCCATGCTGGCTTTGAAGATGGAGGAAGTAGGCTATGCACTAAGAAATGCTGGTGTCCTCTAGAAATTGTAGACCAAGGAAATGCATTCTTCCACTAGAGCCTCCAGAAAGGAATGCAGCTTTGCCCACAGAATCATTTTATCCCAGTGAGAGCTGTAGAGGACTTCTGATTTGCTATAAGATAATATATTTATGTGTGTGCCCTTTTGACACTCTTGTACATGTTGAGACTCCAATTTGGTACTGGGGCCCATTGTAATCTACTCAGGTCTTGGAGCCCATGGCTTGGCTCATCCTGATTAATCACACAAATGTTTGTGCAGGGCACAGCCTACTCCATCATCAGCAATTGCCAGTGGTTTTCTCTGGCTTCCCTTCTCTCACCTCCATTCCATTATCTGTTGATTATAAGGTCCTTAACCTTAATCACAATCCTTTGCCACCTAAGGTAAAGTCACAGGTTGTGGGATTAGAACCCAGATATCCTTGTGGAATGAAGGTAGGATGGAAAGGACATTACCATGCCTTTCACATACCTCAATCTAGTAAGACTCCCAAACATGTCTATTAGATTTCTGTGGGATATTAAAGTATAGATAGTCTTCAAGTTTTCCCTGGCTTTTACTCTCAGCTAGGGCATCTTCTATCTTCTCTCTCTGTGTGCTCAGTGTTCTTGCCAGAATATGTATATGGACTGTTTGTCAAGCTCATTTAGAACATTCTCCTTGTTAAGTTTCTGGTCAGTCCTTTAGTTTATCATTTGCCACAATCAGGACTGCAATATCAGGTTAGTAGAACCGTTGGTTGGTTTTCCCAATTCACTTGTCATGGAGATTGCTAGTTTTACTGACAATGCTGGTGGCTATGGGTTTTTTTCTCTTTCCATCCTAAACCAAGTGACTCTCCTACAGCTTTAAAGTTGCTGGTTCTTACAGGCAGTCCTACTGGGATAGAACTAGATAAGAAGGAGGGGCAGGATGAAAGCAGTCCCATCCCTAAGCACAAATACCATAGACTCTCACAGTTCATAATCAAAGTTGAATAGTTTTTCATGAATAAAAACTATTGTCGTATGGCTTTGGCTGATTTCCAAAGCTCTCCCATCAGTTAATCACCACCCTTAGAACTGAGCTTGAGTTACTAAGCTGGGTGGGTTTTATCATTGCTGTGTCTTTATTTCTCACACTGTCTCAGACTCCCTGTGCCTCCAAAGCAGCTGTTTTTTTCTGACTTCCCTATTTCTGTCAAATATCCTAGTTATAAAATCTGAGTATTAGCTTGGATTCTTTTCATTGCCCTCAGCATATGTGAAGTAAAATTAATTCATCTTTCTTGTGCCTGCTCCTTTCAGTACTACCAGTTATTTTGAACTTATTGGTTGATGCTTGGGTTACTACAACCATCCTTGCCCTTCCATTGAAACTGAAAAGAACAGTTTTAACCATCTCACTCCTTTGATGATACTATAGTCATGCTTTCTCTCAAAACTTCTGAACTTTTTCTTTGAGCATAGGATATAATTCAGAGCAGGCATTACAAACTTTTCAACTTATTTGCAATCTAGGACTTACTTTCTAAGAAAGTCTTGGGGAGCTCATTAAACTGAATGAGCTTGTGGTTGTTCCTGTCTCATTTTGGACCTCAGTTTCTGCTTATGTAAAATGATATTCTATATCTAGGGGTCTCCTAGAGATTATATAAATAGGTAATATTGGACAGAATTTGCAGGGTGGATTAAGAGAAGTCAATCTTGATAAGAGACAAATGGAGGCCAGAATACAAAGAAAATAAAAACATAATCTGAAGGGGGAAGAGAGATTAAATATGTCTGTTCATTCACCTTCACTCTTCCCAGGTAGTGTTTCCCTTGGAAATTGACACTTCATTTTAAAAATTTGTTGTAATTAGTTATATATGACAGTAGAATGCATTTTGACACATCATACATGAAGGGAGTATAACTTCTCATTCTTCTGGCTGTACATGGATGTAGAGTTACATAGGTCATGTAATCATACATGAACATAGGGTAATAATGTTCAATTCATTCTACTATCCTTCCTACTCTCATACCCTCTACCCTTACTTCACTCCCCTCTGCCTAATCCAAAGTAGAGATTCTTTCCTAGCCACCCCCTAATTGTGAATTAGCATCCACATATCACAGAAAATATTTGGCCTTTGGTTTTTTAGGATTGGCTTATTTTGCTTAGCATGATATTCTCTAGCTCCATCCATTTACCAGCAAATGCCACAATTTCATTCTCCTTTAAGGCTGAGTAATATTCCATTGTGTATATATACCATATTTTCTTTATCTATTCATTTGTTGAAGGGCACCTAGTTTAGTTCTATAGCTTAGCTATTGTGAATTGTACTGCTATAAACATTAATGTGGTTGTGTCACTGTAGTATGCTGATTTTAAGTCCTTTGGGTATGTACCTAAGAGTGTGATAACTGGGTCAAATGGTGGTTCCATTCCAACTTTTCTGAGGAATCTCCGTACTGTTTTCTGTAGTGGTTGCATCAATTTGCAGTCCCACCAGCAATGTATGAGTGTACCTTTTCCCCCACATCCTCGCCAACATTTATTGTTGCTTGTATTCTTGATAATTGCCATTCTAAGTTGAGTGACAAAATCTTAGAGTAATTTTGATTTGCATTTCTCTAATTGCTAGAGACGTTGAACATTTTTCATATTTTTGTTAATTAGGAAATTGACACTTATACTAGACTTATGGGACATAAAGCAGTTACATTTAGACATTGCCAGTCCACCATCTGGCCTAGTTTCCTTTGCCACCAATGGCATAGATAAAGATAACTAAAAAGATTGGCCAAAATATAAGAAACATATCTAGACCCATGGATTAGAAAAAAGCTAACTGGCCAGAGTTGTCATTAATGTCATGGTCCTGGCTTCATTTAGTCAGAGTATCTACCCAGCTGGACTAACTTTGCAAAGGATAAACAACCACATGACTATGACTGAATTTAGGAACTTTAGTAAAACTAGAATCTGGAGGGTTTACAGAGGGAGAGCCCTGAGTCACTTATATTTAAGGTGCTAACTGTGTTGATGAACTGCTGGGAAACTGCACTGGCTAGAAATTTATTTGTATAAAGTGAATGTAATTAGAAAACACATAGCTAGTCATCACAGTGATTGGGTTGGAAGAGGGACTAGTCAGCCATGCACCAAAAGCTTATATGCTCATTCAGCAAAGTGCTCAATAGAACTTCACAAAATGGCAAAGCGTGTTCCTTGTGGCAGGAAATTTGATCCCCCTAGCTGGTGAACTAGGTCTTATATATAATTTTGAGGAAAAGTTGGTGCTGTAGGATTCTGTATAGATGAAGGTATTAAGCTTTCCAGGAGAACAAAGTAACCAGCTTAAGAGGACAGGAATAGTAGACTAGAGGGAAACAGTTAATTATGAATACTTCTAGCTTGGAGACTCCACCAAAGCCAGCAATGGGCCAATCCAGCAAGACTTATTTATATGCAGCTTCTGGGAAGTGTATGTATGGGGCCATTCTGGAACTTCAAGTTGGCCTATTTTTAGAACTGTTTTAAATTTGCCAGTGTGTTTTAAAACACTGTTTGACAACTCCTTTAGGCCATAAAACATGTTTATATTTTAGAGTGAAACCACATAATCAAAATGCTGTGGAATCATCTTAGGGGAACCTTCCCATCTGCAGTGTTTAGCTTTGTAAATATCTATAAAAAGGAGCATCCTATCATTTACAACGACATGGACAAACCTAGAAGACACTATGTTAAGTGAAATAAGCCAGGTACAGAAAGACAAATATCACATGATCTCCACTCATATGTGGAATCTAAAAAAGTTGATCTTGTGGAAGTAGAGAGCAGAATGATATTTACCAGTGGCTGGGGTGCTTAGCAGAAGGAGAGTGGGATGGACATGTCACAGGATACATAGTTGCACTTGGGAGGAATAAATTTCAAAACATCTATTGTAAAGCAAGATGACTAGTTAATGATATTCTTGAAAAATGTAGAGTGGATATTATATGCCCTCACCACACAAATGACAGCTATGCGAGGCAATACATTCATTAATTAGCTAGACTTAACCATTCCACATTGTATATGTACTTTATAGCATCATGTTGTGCAAGATTAAGCATAATGTTATGTGTCAATTTTTAAAAAATTTAAAAATCAGATAAAATATTTTTTAAGGTTTATTAGCTATTCTGAACAGAGAACACAATCAGCAGCAATGCTAATGGGGAGAGGATTCAGGAATTACTTTAGCAGAGAAACAAAGCAGTCAAATTCTCCAGAAAATTTGTTTTAACAACCCCAGGAGTTTTATACCTTATACCTCTGAGGCAAAATGGGCTTGCTCTGTCCAGCATGGCACTGATACACTAATGACATCTGGGCCCTCCTCAAGGGGTACACTGCTCTCTGCTGAGGAGCTAAATAGTGCAAAAGACATATTTTCTATAACCTTAAAGCTGTGGCAACTGCCCAGCGTAACTGGCCCCACTTGGATAGAAGGTTGTTTTTTTCTAGCACAAAATAAATGGATTGTGCCTTGGATGATGTAGCTGCTTCCGTTGTCTTAACCACTGATGCAGATCACAGCATGAGTGATATGGTAGCAGCAGCCATGCAGAGCCACTGTGAAAGTAGATGCTATGAATGGAGTGGCTGAATGTAAAATGAGCTTGGCCTGCATGACTGGCTTCAGGAAGTAGGGCAGGTACAAAGGATGGCTTATTTTAGTAACCCAGGTCCCAAGAAGGATGGTCCATGCCAAGGTCCACTTTGCCATACTTCTGCACATGTCTGGCTACACACTAAATGATTCTTTCAGCCCTAGTAGGAAAGAGGCTATTGGTAGCTGCTAAGAGAGGTTGATGACCACAAGCTCTCATTCCAAGTAGCTCAGTTGGGTTTAACTCATTCAGAAAGTGGGTATATGTTCTTTCTCCTTAAAGTATAGCTCCTGTATCAGCATATCAATTATAGAAAAGATCCTAAAGATGCTGCACCTTTGCAACTTAAAGTGTGACCTGCGAGACAGCAACATTGGCATCATCAAGATTGTTAGAAATACAGACTCTTGAATTCCACTCAGACATCATGAACCAGAATTTTCATTTTAACCAGCTCCTGGGTAATTCATTAGCACATCAGAATCTGAGAAGTACTGATCTAGTCATTATTGTATAAGTACTGAGAATCACATCTTGGCTAATTAACATAAATGAGTGATTCAGGAGTAGGGAAGGCCTAGGATGCAGTGGGATTATAGATAGGAAGTAAACGGTGTAGGGGTAGGAGAGGACCAGGGCATGAATTGGCAAAGTTGGGAGAATGACTAATTTGCTGAACCTAGGCCCAAGTCAAACCTTAACAACATGCGGAGAAACTTATATTGATGATTCTGTGGCGTACTGAGTAGCAAGTCAGGGTCCTCATTTACTGAGGCTATTCCAAGGCTACAATCAAAGCAGATAAGGGGAAATTCTAGCATTTCTGGGCTGGAAGGAACTATTTCAGTACTTAGTTCAAATGGGCATCCCAACTTACTGGTTACCTGTTGTCACGCATTTCCTGTGAGCCATGGGGGCTCACAGAGGTCTGTAGCCAAAGAGTTAGTGGCATGAAGACTTCAAGAGAGAGCATAGTGGCTTCCCATACAGATAGGAAGGGCTGCATGTGGGGAAGAATGTGCACTAAATCTTGTAGTCGGAGGAAAAAAAGATCTGGAGGACAGTACTCAGTTCTATCTGTCTGGGCAGCATGGAGGCTATATTCCTTTGATAGGAAATTCTCAAACCTACTCAGAGGTGGGTAGTGGGCAGTTAAAACCACCTGGGGAAGAACTGCAGTATCATGACTGTTGAATTGTGTGTCTGTCCTACTTGATGTGCTGCTGTTCAATTCTGGGTTTTGAAATGCTCCGGAAGTTTTGCCCCTGGTGGTTATTTCCAAAGAATAAATTCTGTAAATCTCATACCAAATCCTATCAACTCAAAGCCATCCGGTTTTTGTTCTTCTTGGACCAACTACAACACCCACATGACAATACAAAGAGAAATTCTTTCTTATTAGATACTCCCTGTCTACCCCCCACCCCACTTCTGCTCCAGTTTATTTCAGCAAGTGCTATGGAATTGAGCAAAATTTTAGAGCTGATGAAATATTGATATTGATAAAATTCTGAAAGTAGTCTTCAAGGCACCCCAAGGTTGTTTCAAGGGTGAAGTTGCTATGATGATTTTGTTCTTGCTTTGCTTTGATGGTGGCTATATGGATTTGAAAGCCTTGTAAACTGTTTCCTGTCCCTAGAGCATGACAGTCCCCTGTGCCATTTTAATTTGATTTGTTTTTTGGATTGGAATAGAATGAATGAGCAGGGGAGCTTAATTATCCTAATTAGAAAAGAAGTGAAACCATGGCTCTTTTAGGTCAGGCATTTGGACAAACCTCTCCTGGCTCCAAGCTTTGGACATTGGATAGTTACTTGAATGCCAGAGGTTACACAAAGCAACCTCCCCAATCCTCTGCCAAAGTCTCTGGAGCAAGACAGAGGAGAATTCTTTTCAGGAAATGGTGTGTGATCAGCCTGTGCCCCAGAGACAGAGAGAGGGTTATCTGGAAGTGGCAGATATGGGTGCACACTTGAATGGGTAAAAGTGTGTTGGTCCAACCTTCAGCTCCCCTACTCTATCTGTGATGCCAAGAAAGCTCAATGTAGCTTAGAGAAATACTGCTGTTGTGTTCATTTCAGAAGATATGCATCCTTCCCTGGGTCTCTTGACACTCCTATCTTCAACTTGCTGAGGTTGTGATGGCATGTTTTTAGAAGGTAAACTCTGGGTAGAGGTTGTTGGTATTTCTAGGATCAATATTTAGTTGTTTGATTTATTGAATTCCAGACGCAATAGCTCTATCTGCTTCCACTCACCTATGCACTATCTATTCTCTGCTCTCAATACAGAACATACTTTAGATGATGCATATGGAAGTTCTTGGTAGTGTCTAAACATAGTAGGTGCTTACTAAAAGTTTGCTTACTCCCTTCTTTCCTACTAGGAAATAGAATGCCTAGGACACAGCCATGATAATCACCCATTATGCCTTGCATTTCCATGTATGTTATCTGGTCAATTTTCTGGTTGCATAAGAGAAGCATAAAGCCTTAGATAAAGCTACAGTAGTGACATGATATTAAAGATCAAACTGTCTAATTAGTTAGACAGACTCAACAGATATGTCTAGTACTTGCTTTTGAATTATCTACACACCCAAGGGATGAATAAGAAAAGAACTTAAGTTCCCTCTTTCAAAACAGGCCTCAGATTGTCGAAGGATCAATCTGTGTGTCCATTATAATTTGCCTTATTCATACAGCATAGTCCAAGAATGTTAACATCAATGACTCCTAATGGAATGATGGAGCAAGTGGAGGTCTCAGTAGACATTTAGACTACAAAATTCTGCTTCCTCATGCCTCCCATTTCCAGTCATTCTGTCTGCCTGCCTGCTCTTTAAAATTTCTTCTTTGATTATTTGCAAAAGGAACAGGGAACACAAGGTTTAGAAAGTACCGAATAGTAGATACACTTAAACTCACTTGTATTTAATTTCAAATATTTTTATACTTGATATTTGAATGTGTCTGTATGATATGGGAATGAATTTAACTCTACATGCATGGTGCTAAAGGAAATGGGAAATGGTTCCACTTTCTTATACTTATCTCTTATGCATTTTCTATCCTCAACTCTAAACTCTCTCCATCTTCACCTCTCAGACTTAAACAAAATACCCACCTACATAGAATCACCCTACCTCAAATCTTCCCTAGAGTGGAGAGTGGTTGCCAGTTTTAAAAGATGAATGGAAAGTAAACAGAGAAAGTTTACATGTCAAAAAAGTAATTTAGAAAAATGGATGTTGATGATCAAACTCAAAAGCAGCACTGGCATTGCAGATAACTAATCCCTTATAATTGGACAAGGATAATACAGGAGAAAAATCTTCCAAAGTCTTGATGTTAACTTTTTTTTTTTTTTTGGTACCGGAGATTGAACTCAGTCACTCGACCACTGAGCCACATCCCCAGCCCTATTTTGTGTTTTATGTACAGACAGGATCTCACTGAGTTGCTTAGGGCCTCAGCTTCCTGATATAGCATGCCTTTTAATAAAGAAGCCCAACAGTTATCCCCTTGTAGCCCAGTGAAGCATACCTTCTTTTCCCTCCATAGATATATATATGTTTTAAGCTCAAAATTTTAATCTTTCACACAATCACAGACTTCATAGCACTGGAATGGTCCCTAGAGATAATCTAACAAAGCCCCTTACTTTGCAGATGAGAATTCTGGGGGCTTGGGTAGAAGCACTCTTTTTTTTTTTTTGGTACTGGGGATTGAACTCAGGGGCACTCGACCACTGAGCCACATCCCCAGCCCTATTTTGTGTTTTATGTAGAGACAGGGTCTCACTGAGTTGCTTAGCGCCTCGCTGTTGCTGAGGCTGGCTTTGAACTCACAATTCTCCTGTCTCAGCCTCCCTAAGTGCTGGGATTACAGGCTTGTGCCACCGCGCCCAGCTTGGTGTTAACTTTTGGTTTGAGAAGTATCTTTGGATCTACGTAGAAAATCCATTCATTGGGAGATAAAACTTATATAGACAATACAGTATTTATGCAGTCATTGTTCTTATTTCTTGGTCTTTTTGTTTGCTGTTGTTTTGCTTTTTTTCTTAGTTCCTAAGTCTTCGCATTATAATCTTTGGTAAATGGAACAGGTCACTCCCAGTAGTCAGAATTGGTAGCAGTTTTACTTTGTGTTTTGGTGGGCTTGAGTTCAAATTAGGTCAGCGGGCATAAACTTGATTTGAATGAAAGTTTTTTTCTTATACTTCTGTAAGCCAAATCCTAGTTTTAATAAACATGGATCACACAAGCAGCTAGAGCAATTATTTCTTGTAGGAGAAAGTATCCAGGTGCTAGCTCTATTTAGGGGGCAAGCTGTACACTCAGAAATATTTGACATAATAGAATTTCCAAGGTTTTCTTTTTGTCATTTTAGCATTATACCCCACTGTGGGGAGAGAGGACCTAGAAATGCATTTTGAACCTGCTGAGAGTTGGCAAAGAAAATCTTAAGATAAGGCATTTTGAAGTCAGCCACCAAATCCCAAGACAGCCTGCAGTATTTCTGACAGTAAGTAAAATCATCATTTTATTTTTTATCTGATTTATTCTAAGACTTTCTTCTTGCCTTTCAATTAATAATACAAACTTAATTTTAAACTAGCTTCAGGCCAGCTGTAGCCTTTTGGAAGCAGTTGCCAAACTGTCCTTTATTTAATTCTTCAAACTACTGCCCTATGCTTGACAGATGGGCTTCTGTTCTTGGTGTGAGTTGTCCTCATCAGCCCTCTTGAAGATAGTCACCAAAGGGGCTCTAGTGGCCTTCCATAGATGGGATCAGAAAAACCTCTGTCCTTAGCCAACTTGAGCTAATAGTCCTGACACTGCTACCTGGCCCTTCATACTTCAAAGACACAATGAGAGATGGAGCTTGGTGGAACTGTTTTTCTTTGATATAGGCTCTGCTGGAATTATGCACAATGCCAAAAATATACAAGCCAAGCAAGAAATCATAGGGATGATGATAATCAGATCAGAATTGAAAGGGACCTTAGATGCAATCTAATCTAGTGTTTTTATTTTACAAATGCACACACTAAGGGCCAGAGGGCAATATAACATACTTGGAGAATTATAAAAGGAAGGAGGAAGGGGGAAAGTGCCTTCCAGTAACATATATGGAATTTGATGGTTACTTTATTGCTAAACAGAAAGTCTTTCTATTGTTATTGCTATTGAAATTCTATTATAAGCATCTCTGAAATATGTAAGTTCACTTTCCTTCCTTAATAAATACAATCAAGTGCATACTGCAGAATTTTCTTTGGTGCCTAAGGACCTTGAATATCTCAGAATCATCATTCTGAACATAGGTATTCATTGCCCAAGACTGTATAAATCAAAAGTAGATGCAATTAGCCAAATGTGTACTGACCCTGGAGCAGCCCAAGGAAACTGTCACTTTTACTAAATCCCTGATATCACCTGATCTTTTTGTAATCATTTATTTCTTTTTTTAAAACTGGGTAGAAATTCTGACTATTTGAAGATTATGACCCATTAGACTCTGGTTGATTGAGATTTTACTATAAAAAGAAATCAGACTGTTATTTTAGAACTTAAAATTAGGACAGACACATGGTATGGCTTCACTGGATTCCCCTTGGACTTAGCACTAAAACTGGAGCCTTTGGGGCTGATAGGATATCCTTCCTACAGAGCAAGCATTTGAAGTGAGCCAGGAGGCTGATGGGGTATGGAAATTAGAAGATGGGATAAAGAGGTCAAAGGACATGGCCGTATTGCCGAGTGACAGTGGACTAGTACTGACCCTGCCTGAAATCAGCAACAACACAAAATAAGAAGCATAGCAGGATCTTTAGTGAAAGGCACAAACCTTTAAACTACAGCACCTTCCTAGACACATTTCCTTAAAATGTTTAAATGGTAGACCATGTGATTCTCATCAATGGATTATAAACTATTCTCAGTAGTAGAGGTTCTGTGGATGAACTGTTTTAATTCACCTTAACAGCTTTTCCTGTATACATCACACTGGCACCCAAACCAAATTGCAAAATATTCCTTGGACATGTCCTTTTATTTCTCTGAATGGTCCCTGGCTAGAGGGAAATAAGCCTTCCTATGTGGACCAAAACTCTGCTCTGAAAACGAGGGAGTGATTTGATGGCTTGTTTGGTTGGTCAATGACAAATCCATAGCTTTCCAAATGACTGATTAGTAGCTTGGATATACTCCTGCTAGATCTTGCAGGCTACCTTTCCCTTGAAGTACCACAGGGCATTTTGGAATAAAATCTAAATGCATTCAAATTAATCTGATTTTTAAAGAAATTTTGCAGTAGTCCTTGAAAGTAATAGGATACACTTCTGGGGTAAAAAATGGTGAAGGAGTTGGCAGTGGAAAGTTTATGCTTCAGAATTTGGATTTGAAATAGTCCCTGGGAGCCCAGGCCTTAGAAAAGAAATCCGATTGTGGGTATGTAATATTGAACACTTGTCCTTTAAGGCTTAGACAGGATGGAACTGCCAAAGGGAAAACCATGACCTTTGTAATAGCTACTTTCATGGCCTTTCTGTGACTTATCCAGAGATTAAAGCCCCTCAATGGAAGCTTCTGGCTTATAGGGAAATATTTCAGTATTAGAAGAGTGCATGGGCCTATATTGCCCTTGACATTTCTCAACATACAAGAGTGGCACAGTGGCAGATAGAGTAGCAGACCCATGTAAGGATTTTCAAAAGTTAGGAGAAATCTGCATTGGTAAACTGAGTACCTTCTACTATCTACAACTCATAGTAACCCCTCTGAGGTGGGAATATTATCTCTAGGAGGCGACTGAGGCTCAGAAAGAGGCATGGTGCTAGGAGCAAAGAGACAACCCCACTTGTTTTTCTGGGCCCCAAACCTGTGCTCTTTCCATTTCACTAGACACAAAAAGGAGAAAAGCAGTATGGATAAAAGACAATTATCAAGGTGAAAAGACATTTAGAGACCATCTAGTCAGTCTTACTTTACAGATATGGAGATAGGTGCAGAGAAGGATACTAATTGACTAGTGGTCACACAGAAGAGAGCATAACCAAAATTTTAGCACAAAATTTATCTCATTCAAATAAGAACCACATTCTCTAGTCTAGAGACATTTGATTTCTTGTCAAGATCTGATTCCAAACTATCCTGAAATTATTCAATCTTTCTTTTAGAGATGTAGTTTATCCAGAAGCCTCACTTATTAAATAATGAGCTCATAAAGGCCAGATAACTGTTGTACACCTTGGGTACAGCCTTTATCCTTTACTCTCGTCAGCCATATAAGAAATCCTTGTCACTGGTCATAATGTTATCCAGGCAAAAGAGTGTAGACTGTTGGGCAAAGCCAACCCACTACTAGAAAAACAAAGTTTTGATGAAATTTGTTTCAAATAGTATATCTGCTCGAAGTCTTATGTGAAAACAGAAAACATATTTTCAGCTCATTATCTATTTTTTGTGTAAGCTCAGCACCCATGGTAGAATGGAACTCATGGTAACTTTGAAAGTTTGGATTTAGAATAGTTTTTTTTTTTTTTACTTCTTTAGGCATGTTTTAAGTTATGTAACATTCAGTTAAGAGCATGAGTTCTGTATCACACAAAGCAGGGTTCAAGGTCTAGCTCTTCCAGTTACTAGCCATGTGACTGAAAAAGTTGTTCAACTTCTCTGTGTGTAATTTTCTGCTGAGCATTTCTCTAAGCTTTTTATACATATCACCTCTTTTAATTCTCAGGCATTTACCCTGTGAGGGTAGATCCGTTTTATATACGAGGAAAGTAAAGCACAGGGAGTTTAAATATCCTATCCCAGGGTCACAGAGCTAGTACATAATAAAGGAAGGATTTAAACTCAGTCCATCTGATTTTAGTGATGGCACACTTACCACCACAGTATACCTAACACATTGAGTTATGTGAAGGTTAGATGAGATGATATAGGAAAACATTTAACCTAGGGCTTTGAAAAATACTAACTACTTGATAAATATTAGCTATTATTACCAGTTTTCCCCACTTCCTCAAATACTGATTAGTAACTTGTAAATTATTCCATTTCCCAAGAGCTTTTCCTCAGTAACACAATTCTCTTGATCTTCCATACAATTGTGTTGTGACAATGCAAACCACGCAATTTGGGAGTAGATAATATATTGTCCTGGGTGAAAACTATGACTTTTGTGTTCTCTGAAGTGCCTAATGAACCCATAGGTGCTTAAGATGTGTTTGTGGACTAGAATGTGCAGTGCGACCATTAGTATTAAGTGCTATGACTAACGACTGTTACCAGCATGGAGCTTCTAAAGCTTTAATGTGTGCATGAATTAGATGAGAATCTTATAAATGTGAATTCTAATTCTGTAGGTCTGGGTTGGGGCCCGAAATTCTACATTTCTGATGAGCTACCAGGTGATGCTGATGCTTCTAGTCTATGCACCACACTTTAAGTAGCAAGGCTATGGTGGAGTGTCTTTAGGGTCCTCTTCGTAATTGGTATGTTTGGGAAAGATATTCTTGAATCTAATTAATACACTAAGGTATATATCATTACATAAGGTAAAACCAAGCATTTTATTCTCATGATACAATAATATGGAAATTATGGACTGGTTATGAATAATCATTAATTGAACAGGCCCTCATTAAAAACCCTATTATATGCAAGACCTTGTGCTAACATTTACTGTGAACAATGTAAAGATGAATTTAATGTATGGGCTGCACATTGCTGTGTAGCCTATCAACTTTGGTAAAGGCTTCCACTTTCTGTTCCAGTGAACTAAGTGGGCTTTGCATGTCCAAATTGAAATTTGGAAGGAAAGTAGTATAATTATTTATTTTGTGCAAGAATTAGTAATGCCAGTTAAGGCCATTTAGATTTTCTGATTGTATTTAATACTGTATTTTCCACCATTTATTATTGGAGTAATTGTTTTAGTCAAAGTCATTTCTGAGGGAACATAGCACAATGTATCTCAAGTCCCATTTAGATGAGCCTCTTGAATAGTATCAGGAGATACAGACATTTAAATGGTGTACAGAGGTTGGGGTCAGGGATAGGGAGGATGCTGGTAACATGAAGAACAAGTTTGATTCACAAACACAGGGTAAGAAGACAACATCCTAAATGTTTTTTACATACCTCTCTCAAAGTTAATTAACAAAGGTCAGCAGAGGCTGTAGATAACACAGTTCAGTAGTAAGAACATTGGGCCACAAGTCAGGAGACCTGTAATCCAAACCATCTTCTATATTGATCTGGTTGTGGAACCTTGGAGAAGTTGCTTCCATTCTCTAAACATGCCAAGGTGTAGTTAATCATAGTAATGTTGGCATTCAGATCCAAAGACATTATTTGAAGAGAATAGGTTGACAAGCAAAAATGGTATAAAAAGTCAATTATTTAGCACACATTTGAGTAAAAAATGATTCTTCCAACTCCTTACATTCTGATGAAAAACCAAGGGTCATTCTCCTTTCATTCCAAGGTGACCTACTGGTAGAATACCTTTTAAGCCAGAGAAAGAATACCTATAATGCAGGTTGCTTAACTTAGTGATACATTCGAACAATAGAAAGGATGGAGATAGAAAAGAGGTGTAGGAGATTGAATCCACTCTTACCAAAATTCCACCAATTATGTCCTTGATTGAAGTTAAAATAATATGAGGCTTATGTGGCTGTACATGTTATTTGCCTCCTACATCTACAAATTGAAGTGTGCCAAAAATGCAATCAGAACCAATAAAAGTTTCTGCTCAATCTGCTTGTAGTCAACCAGGGTCTTATTGGAACAATTATTCGTTTCCATTTTTATAGATCTTAATTCTGAGTCAGCCAGCTGTTCACTTCAGCAATGGGCCATGACACTTAAATCATAGTGTACTTTAGATGGTGCCCCTCTTTTAGGGTGACCATAACTCAGAACACTTCCAGAGTATGCTATTTAAATATCCAACTCAGCATCCTGCAACATAAAGAATCCCTGTATGCCATTTGTTATAATAGGAGCTGTGAGGCATGATTCTGATTCTGGGGGCTCAAATGCACAATAAATCTAACTGCAGTCTGCTGGCAGTGCACATAATTATAAAATATGCAGAATGCTTGTTATTAACTAGTCTCATGGAGAAGATCTACCGTGCAATGCAGGGTATATTTTGGAATGGAGCTACAAACAGTGATTGATTTTTTAAAAATTCACATCTCCCCTATCCTTTTAATCATTCAACCTCTAAGAACTAGCAAACATTTATAGACATTTAATGAATGGGAAACAAGGCCCATTCACAAATGCTGATAAAAATTATTGTTTGCCTCTTAAGTGAAGATTAAGTCCTGGTTTTGTTTTTAATGAGAAATTATTTAACATAGCATTTTTATGGTGTCTGTGCAGAAATTGAGACCAAGATATAAATCAGCTGGGAATTATCAGGGGAGCCTCCTAATAGTTATAAAACAATGAAGGCCATTTGTAATTTTTAACCATTTGAATTTCAATTGAATAGACTATCATTTTTTTTGGCCAATAGTTATCCCCAGCATATAGGCTTTGTGTACATTAAAAACAAAACAACAGAAACACTAAAAACATACTTCTGCAGTGAAGGCACAGAAATTAATTATAGGACATTTGTAGAAGAAGCAATGAGCATAAGAATCCAGGATGCCAGACTCTATAGGGAAAGGCTGCAGGCATATAAGAGTCAGAAGTAGGCTTTGCTCAATTGATGTGGGCCTCATGAATGTTAGCACAGTGCTTCCCAGGTGATGCTGTTTTCCTCTTCTAAGAAGTAGTCTCAGCAGTAGCCACAGAGATATATTCATCATAATTTCTTCCTTTTCCTCTTTGAAAGGGAGTCTTTTTGGGCATAGGAACTCCTAGAGCTAGCTTCTATCAGTGCTAGGTAAGTCCTCACTGGAGAGTCAAGGTTGCATAGCATCAGAAATACTGGTTTCCCAGAGTGAGAAGCCCCTGCACAGATGCTCACCTGTGTAGCATCTGATTTCTTGGAAATATGAAAGGACGGCTAGAATTGTACCATATCACTCATTAAAGAGAACACTTGGAATTAAGTTGCAGTCAGTTTCCACTATTCACTGTTGACTGGTAAGATGTTCTGTCTGAAGATTAGTATAGTTGCTATAAGTCTGGAGTCTGGAGTCAGACTGTAGTTTACCTCCAAGTTCCACTACCTATTAGCTGCATGACAGTGTTATTTAAACTTTCTGTGCCTCATTTTCTTCATTTTCAAAATAAGGATAATAATAACAGTACCAAACTCATTGAATTGTCAGGATTAAATTAACTCATGTATCTAAAACACTTTCACCCACTATGTTGTCCATGACAAAAAACTGATATTTTTTTTTAATTGGTAAGGGACTCCTCAGTTGCAAGGGAAAGAAACCTGACTTAAACTGACTTGGGAAAAAATGATGATTGGGCTAAGTAACTGAAAAGCCAAAAGAGAGACCAAATGGTGTCTGTCATCCATGGCCTCTGTTTTACAAATATCTAACTTTGATTTAAACTCTATGGCCTCAGTATCTTAGTGTGTAAAATGGAATAATAAAAAGAAATCTGATTCATAGGATTATTGTGAAGATTAAATGAATTAATGCATGTGAAGTGCTTCCAATAGGGCTTAGCACATTGTCTTATAAAAGTGTTAACTATCATTACTGTTATTGTTGATACTATTTATTAATATTCAATGTTTTCTTCCTGTGTTTTCCTATTCCCTCTTGACACCTCTCTCCCTTTTATCTCTGCCCTTTGCTACTTCTTTTATTCTCCTTCCTATTCTCCTTTCCTTACATATTCTCTTTCCTCTACTCCACATATTATCATCACACTCCCTGCCTACCAATTCCAGTGACTTATCTACAGAGGTGTTATGTTAGGTGGGAGTTCACATCAGGAATGGGAAAGCAAACGCACAGGGGATGGCCTGAATGGTACAGAGTGTAAATGAATATTTACATTTATTCCATTGAAGTTCTACCCTTTCATCAACCTTACTCTCTCTCTCTCAAACTTCTTTGAAATCATTCATGGTTAGAATTAATCACACACTTTCTGTAAGCATCTGTAAGACACTGTACTGGATGCTTTAGGACACTCTGGTTTATTTCAAAAATGGTCTAAATTATCCAGTCCAGGAGCTTTCAAACAGGAGCACTTCAAGGACAAACATGATTGTCTGACTCATTCCAGGGGCCTGCCACTCTCCTGCTCTTCTTTTAGTATCCTCTCTTCCAAGGGGTCTAGTGATCAGCTGTTCTTCTTTGCTTAGACTGGACACTCTCCTGGGACATCTTACTGCTGTCCTTCCTTTCTTTTCTTTTTTGTGGGGATACTGGGAATTGAACTCAGGAGCACTCAACTACTGAGCCACATCCTCAGCACTATTTTGTATTTTATTTAGAGACAGAGTCTCACTGAGTTGCTTAGTGGTTCGCTTTTGCTGAGGCTGGCCTTGAACTCATGATCCTCCTGCCTTAGTCTCCCAAGGTGCTAGGATTACAGGCATGTGCCACTGTACCTGGCCTCTCTTCTTCTCTTCTCTCCTTCCTTCCTTCCTTCCTTCCTTCCTTCCTTCCTTCCTTCCTTCCTTCCTTCCTTCCTTCCTTCCTTCCTTCCTTCCTTCCTTCCTTCCTTCCTTCCTTCCAATTTCTCTCTCGTTTTTGTTTGAGACAGAGATATTCATTTAGGAAAGCAAGGAGTACACATTTAAGGGAGAGAATACAGGCTATCTTGAGAGTGAAAAGCTCATCTTCTTCAGTTCTACTTGGTTGTAAAATACAAACCATCCCTTTCCTGCTCCTCAAAAAGATACAAAGAGTAGTACCACAGACTTTGGACTCTGATCTTTTCCAGGCAACAGCAGGCCAACCAAATAAATTAATCCTAGACAATGTATTATCCTTCCTTAGGAATCCTTAGCAATGGAGTACATCTATAAGCAGAAGGCCCTTAAGAAGCAACATTAATAAGACTTTCACCATGATATAGGCTAAGGAAAATGAAAACTTTGGGCTTCATATTCCTTTTCAAATCACATTTTGTAGGACATTGGTGCCAACATGCAGAAAGTTTGATTTTGAAGGGTCTATGCTACTTACTTTCTCAAAGTCCTTTTTCCTTTCTGACTAAAAACAAAGTGCTACTGAGCTAGGGTTTCACACTGCAGGGATTTCCTGGTTGGTCCCATTCACATCAAACCAGCAAAGACCCTTTCTTTTCTGAAAGCCATTTATTCATCTATATCCTTGGAGAGAGAATTCCCAGGAATAAACTTTTAACATAAATTATTATAGAGCTCTGAATCATTTCATCCTTGCTTTTTAAAGATATTTTTTAGTTGTAGATGGACATAATATCTTTATTTTACTTATTTATTTTTATGTGATGCTGAGGATCGAACCCAGTGCCTCACACATGCAAGGCAAATGTTCTACCACTGAGCTACAATCCCATCCCCTCATCCTTGCTTTTTAAAACACACACACACACACACACACACACACACACACATAAAAACACACACATAATTGTTTCTTTTTAGTTATACATAACAGTAGGATTCATTTTGACATAATTATAAAAGTATGGAATATAATTTACTCTAATTTATTCCCCAGTATTTCCCCTTTCCTTTCCCTCTATTCTCCTGATCTTTCTTCTATTTACTTTTAGGGTTTTTTTGTTTGTTTAGTTGCCCTTGTTTTTTTGGTGGGGAATAGGGCAAAGGTCTTCACAGCTCATTTTCTGGTTATAAGAAGTCTTTTGTATTGATCAGTCAATAGGATGAGATTGGAAGCTGTGTGCAAATAAAGGTATGGAGGTGAGCTGGCACATAAAATGCTTGTGTCATTGTATTGCTGTCAATAGCTGGAATCTATTCTACAGTCCATCTTCAAAATGCAATTTGTAGTACATCCAGGCACAAATCCAATTAAAAAGCAGAAAGGGATTTGCATGCATAAAATAACTTGGATGCATAGTTTTTAAAAATGACTCTGATAGCTCAAATTCTCAAAATTCTTTGTACAGGTCCATATATGGAGCCAGGTTAGTGGATGTTTGAGTCTCTCCCCCAAAGTGTCTCAAGAAATTGCATCCTCAAAACTCAGTGCAGCTTGGTGGTTAGGAACAAAATAAAATTAGACACATATCTTGATATTTGTTTTGGTAATTGACCTTTCTGGAGAAGATTTATTCTTTGAATTCTGGTTAGCCTAAGGCAAAAGCCAGATCTTGAAGCACATGACACAGTATAGGTGCCAGGTGAATATTTGTTGAACTGAATTAGAGCAGTCAAGATTCTTCTTTGGTCTTTGGCAGGCATTGTTTTGTTGCTTACCTAATATTAATTTCCTTCTTTGCTAACACAATCCTGGTTTTGTTTAAGGTGACAGTATGCCCACTTAAATACTCCCTTTCCTAGGCTCCCTTGCAAGTGGTGTTTAGCAGGTGGGGCATGCAATATGGTTCTGGCCAATGACATATAAATGGAGGTATGTTGGAAGGTTCTGGCAAAGTTATTGTTTTCCTGATAAAAAGAGACAGATGTGATTAGTATTGTTTTTTTTTTTTCATTTTCTGTCCTCTTGGTAGCATTGATGTTATAACTGCCTTGTGACCATGAGGTAACAAGAATGCTGATGAAAACCAGTGTACTAAAGATAGGGAAGCAGGAAGGAAGAGGAAAGGCCTTTGATGGAATTTGCCAGAAGTCAGACCAATACCTACTTGGAGGCTTTTATTAGGGGGAAAAAACCCTATTTGTTTAAACCACTGATGGTCAGGTTTTTATTACTTACAGCCTAATATGATCCTAAGTAAATATATATCTCCCTACCACCAGGCTTCTAGGACCTTTAGGTTAGTCCCTATTATTTTGTGCTCCTCACTGAAGCACTTTGTCCAGATCAGTCTGCTATGGCAGTGTGCCCAGCTTTAGGTCTTTTCTGACCTCCATCTAATACCACCGATAAAATAAAAGTTTACCCTGTTCTATGTCCTATCCCCTCAGGGCCTTGCAAGTGATAGACCTTAATCAAATCAATGTCTATGTGTGAAAGATTTAACTTATAGCAGAGTTCTCTAGCCTCAAAGGTTCAAGTGAACTCTTTGTTTATGATAGTTGGGTGTTGATCCTGTAGAAGGCAAATCAAAGGACACATTTTCGGTCAGAGAAAGATTTTCAGTGTCCAGAAACCCCATTGTTGGAAGTAGCCACCTTCGAATCTCTGTCTCCGTTTGGAAGTATTGAGATGATGACTTTTAGTATTTTCAAAGATTTTATTTAAATTTTCAGTAATATTTGCATTATCCTGAAAAGTCAAGGAAGAACAAACATTGGATATGACCTTCTGCAGAATTATAAACATTACTGTGCTGTATATATAGAGAACAAGCTTATGTCTAATGCAATGAAATTTTTAGACAGACTTTCACATGTGTATGTATATACATATACATTTACACACATACTCCTTGAAGAGAAGAAATAAGAGACACAGAAATTAGAAGCCCATTTAAACCGAGCATTGATAAATTGCATGTGCTGTGTAGCCCTCCCATTTAGAGGACTCACTTTTGGTTTGCTTCTGTGTCCTGACAACTCAAGCTCCCATAGTATTTTCTGACCTTCATTAGTTACTCTACTTTATGTGGAATTGTGTTAAGAATCCTATAATAAGAAAATTCAAGACATACAGTGACTATCCCAGGAGACACAAAATATATATTTGGTATAACCTGACAATGAACCAAAAAGCAAAAATTCTGGCAGAATTATAGCTACCAAACCAAGTAAAAGGTTTGCATTTTATCTCTAAACTTCCAAAGTCTTCCCCCTGTAGAAAGATAGGAAGAGGTGTATGGGAAGCAATGAACTGATAATATTTTAGTTCTGTGGAAAGAGTGTTCTAATCCTTGTGTCTGACCGTTTTTCTAATCGATGTTGCTCTCAGTTATTTTTCTCAGCACTTTTTTCTCTCTTTTAATGTCTCTTTTCTCTCATATCTTAATGTATCATTTCAATATAAGCTATGGCATTTCTCAGAACATCAAAAAGACCAAAGTCAGTATGGAATATAAATGGATTTGAAATATCTCCAGAATATGTCATAAAGAAGCAGCAGAGATAAAAATTTTAAAACAGAGAAAGAAAGTAAAATAAAAGAATCATCCTCACTGGGTGGAATTTGTTGGGGACTTAGGTGTGTATACTTTTGTAACTGGAGAAATGTCCCAGACAAATGGATTCACTTGAGTTGGGGTGGGGGCAAGGCATTAGGTGTAAAGGTTAAAGACAGAGGGGCCTGGTTTCTGTCCTAGTCTCACAAGGCTTTTTATGGGATGTGCAGATCCAATCAAAGGGAAATGGTGGTCAGTTAAGAGAAATGAGACCTTCCTTAGAGTTCTGTCTAAACCAAACAATGGGGAAATGTTTTTACTAAGGGTTCTCTAATGTTAGTGAGCCTCAGAAATGCCTGATGACCTAAGGTACTTACAATGTCAGATTCCCAAGTCTTCTGGAAATTCTGATTTATGTGGTAAGTTCCCATAATTTCTGCTGTGAGTTCCCATAATTTCTATTCTTAATAAACAAGTCAAGTGATTCTGACATTGTTCATCTGGGGATGAGCCTCTCAGAAGCACTGTCTCATTTAGTGGGAAGAGAGGTGTCCCCTTTGTTGCTTCCTTCTAGAATCCAAAACATAGACAGGACTTTTTCAGTGCTAGAGAAACCAGGCGATGAAGGAAGCAAATCTTTCTGTTTGAGATGGTGCTAGCCAGTGCATTTGTGGTAAGAAAATGGGATTATTTTTCAGAAGTCAGGAAGATTTCTTTCTGTGACTGAGGTGCATGGACACATGACCCTGTATAGACAGTGAAGGGAAAGAGGAGGGAACACAGGGGAGGGAATAGAACACTACATGCCATTATGTTTCCTTTTACTTTTTTTCACACATATATTCTGAAATCTCTCTCTCTCTCTCTCTCTCTCTCTCTCTCTCTCTCTTTCTCTCTATACTGTGGATTGAACCCAGGGGTGCTTTACCACTGAGCTACATCCCCAGCCCTTTTCATTTTTATTTTGAGACAGAATCTCACTAAGTTGCTGAGTCTGGTATTGAACTTGCAAGAACTTGCAATTCTCCTGCCTCAGCCCCCTGGGTCACTGGAATTCCAGGCATGCACCACTGTGCTTGACTGAAATGTCTCTTATAAACCTTAAGATATTCATAGAATTTTAAATGATGACTAGGATGATGGCCCTCAAAGTATGTTCCTTGGACTAGTAACATTGGCATTGCCTAGAAACTTGCTAAAATGCAGATTCTTGGGTCCTTCTAGACATATTAAAGCAGAAATTCTGGGGCTGGGGCTCAATAATTGGAGTTTTAACAAGCCCTTCAGATGAGTCTCACACATGTTAGAGTTCAAGAACCATTGAACTATGCAATTAGCCACCCTATAAACTCACCAATGCTGAAGTTTGAGTCCTTTGCATCTTTTGTCTGCATCTCCACTCAACCCTTCAAAATGGGATATGATACTGATTACAAAGTAGGTGATCATGAAATTGTTGCACAAAGCAGCTGCCATTCTTTAGTATCTTAATTCCTTCATTTTCAGTAATAAAATTATATCAATAGGTAGAACAGACAAGTTTCAGTATGTGTGGGAAGAAGCTGGGAAAGCTGTATTTGTAAAAAGCTCAAGCTCTCACAGCGCTGTAATGATCAGTGAGCTTTGGTAAGCACCATATGTGATAAGGATGAGCAGCCACCTTTTGGGTACCATGACAACCAGCTGAACTCCAGCACCCACTTCTGTAAAGTGGGGTCATGACTCTATCAACTTTGTTAGATTAATGTAAAGATGAGATGGTTATTTTTATTACCTAAAGGGACACACAAACAATCTCAGAATACACTTTGCTCCTTTTCAAATATTAGCATTCTTTAGCCACTCAGAAGTCCAGCAGTGTATTGTTGGAAACACTAAAACCTTTCTGAGGACAATTTATCCCCACAGAAAATGATACCACAGATAAGTGTCCTCAACACAAGGATGCAAATGAACATTTAGTATGCCAAGATCATATTATGCAAAATAAATGGCTCTCAACTGGCGTGCTTAAGGACATTATTATGGCAACTGTTATTATCTTAGTCATGACTTTCACCTAAGCTATTCTGAGTGCTACTAAAGTTGAGTACACATTCAGATATTACTCCTACTGTGGTGGGATTAGCTGAGCCCAGCATGGCTTTCTTGGGAGGAAGTCAATACAAATATAGTGAAAATAGAATTGATGGAGATATCACAGTGTGGTGTACTGAAAGGAACACTAGACTGAGCTTTCAGAAGCTTGATTAATGTTAGCATTGGGCAACTTCCTTAACATTCTAGGCTTCAGCTCATAAAATGAAGAATCTATCTCCCAAGACTATAATGAAGATCAAGTGAGTTTAGGCATAAAAATGTTTGGAAAAGTTGAAAGTATCATTACATTAAGTTTTTGTAACAAGAACCTTCAATTAATAGGATTGTCCTTTTCCCATGGCATTGACTCGAAAGAGGCAACAAACAATAAACCACTGAAATTGGAAACTTTGGAGCTGAGTTCATGTTATAGCCTTATCCATTTTCATTTCTAATCCTGGACATTGAAATAGGTGTCCAAAATGATAACTCAAGGGCCCTGCAAAGGCCTCAAATACACAACAAAGATTTAGTGGAACCAGATATTTCAGAAAATTTTCTACAAGTAGACCAAACTGAATGAATTGTTTCAACATTCTTTTCCTTTCAATTCAATTGTTTGTCAGATTCTGTTAATTTGAACAATCCGTTCCCTGAGAATTTTGGTGGAGTAATCCTCAACTGCCTTATTTTAATAGTAAAATGGTGAACATATTTAATTTGGCATTTTGCCATGAAACCTGTTTGATAGCCAAACTCAAAAACACCACACAAAGAAGGAGAATTTTTTCTATACAGTTTAGGGGCAACGGCTGAGCAAGAAATAAAGTGAGAGTGTAGTGGAAACAAGAAATGTTTGCATGATCTGGTTTGCTTTTGGCATCCCAACTCTTGGGCCGTCTGTTCAAGACAAACTCAGGAGTGTGCTGTGATTAAGAATCAAGGCAGTGATGATGGATTTGCCTTGGGAGCCCTTTTTGGAACTATGTCATTCATTTGGGAAGTGAGAGCTCCTGATCTCCACTTGATTCTTTTTCTCCAGTTGCACGATGGAGTTACAAACACCTGCAATCTTGCAAATGTTCAGTTTGATGAACAGTTGGGAACAGGGTGCCTTGATTCATCAAATAGTTTGGTTTAACAGAGTGCATTTCTATTTACCCTACAGAGATTTGTGATTTTTATGGAGTGAATCTAAAGGGAAATATAAGTACTAATATTGTATCAGGTTGAGAATGGTTTTATCTTTCTTTGGTAATTTAAGGAGGTACTTCAAGGCCTTGAAGGATTTCTGGGCCATGAGGTGGAACACCAGGTCTCCATGTGTTGTTGATGTACAAGAAAGATTGGGTAATAGAGAAGTCTGTGGAGGATTAAAGGGTTGGGAAATCAGAGTTTGCTATGCTATTCTACTCGGGCTCAATAGGATGTTATCTGAATTCATTAGAATATTCCCCTCCTATTATTTTCTCTCCCTCTGCTGACTCGTCTCAGCCCTCTTCACCTTGCATACATGCAGACTTCATCTGCTTGCTCTTTTGAAATTCCCACTTCCTTCATATAAAGCAATTCCATGTAATAAGAAAATTCTTTGAGCCAATATCCAAACTAAATCAAATGACTCCTTTTAAAATTTTATTGGCCCTTTTTAGTTATACATGACAGTAGAATTCATTTTGATATAATTATACAAGCAAGGCATATATCTCATTCCAATTAGAATCCCATTCTTATGGATATACATGATGGTGGGATTCACTGTGTTGTTTTCATATATGTGCATGAGAAAATTATGTCTGATTCATTCTACTGACTTTCCTATTCTCATCTCCTTCCCTTCCCTTCATTCCCCTTTGTCTAATCTAGTGAATTTTTTTAAAAAAATATTTTTTAGTTGTAGATGGCTATAATATCTTTATTTTATTTATTTTTATGTGGTGCTGAGGATCAAACCCAGTGCCTCACACATACTAGGCAAATGCTCTACCACTGAGCTACAATCCTAGCCCTCCAGTGAACTTCTATTCTTCCCTCCCCACTGCCACTTATTGTGAGTTAGCATCCATCTGTCATAGAGAATGTTTGGCCTTTGGTATTTTTGTGATTGGCATATTTCACTTAGCATGATAGTCCTCAAGTTCCATCCATTTACTGGCAAATGCCACAATTTCAATCTTTTTTATGGCTGAGTAATATTCCATTGTGTATATATACCACATTTTCTTTATCCATTCATCTGTTGAAGGGCACCTAGGTTTTGTGCTGCTATAAACATTGACATGGCTGTATCCCCATATTACACTGATTTTAGATCTTTTGGATATATACCAAGGAGTTGGATAATTGAGTCAAATGGTGGTTTCATTCCTAGTTTTTTGAAGAATCTCCATACTGCTTTCCAGAGTGGTTGCCCAATTTGCCTGCCCCAGGCTTATCCAGAGGTTACTGGACACAATAAATTGGTACACGAATGATGCCCTGTGACTAACAATTTTTCCATGGTGAGCTGAGGCAGGAGCCATTTTGAGCTGACTGCACTGTGGATATAGGAACTGAGAACTTGGATCTGGGAAAACAGGGCTGGCCCTGACATACAGTACAGGCAGGCACCAGCCCCATGACGTTGTCTGAGCCTAGCAAAATCTGGAGAAAATTAGGCATGAAAAGTATTTTGCTTGGGTGAATACAATTTGCGGAGGCTGGGAAGAATCTGGCTCCTTCCCCTTTTGAGACAAATGAGTATTTTAAATTATTAATTAAATAAAAAGGGCTGGGGATGTAGCTCAGTGGTCAAGTATGCTTGGCTGAATCCCTGGTAACAACAACAATAACAGCAACAACAAAATGGTAGTATAGTTCAGGACTGGGGATTCCGGTTATGTCTATCACTTGGTGGAGAGGGACTCTGTCAAGAAGTCAATACTAATTCTGCACCCTCTCAGAGAGACTGCTTTTCTTGGAAATCTGGGTTATCCATGATAGTTGACACATTGCCTGCTGAGGAAGCCTGCAGCCTGCTGCAGCCCTTTTTATTTATCTAGACTTTAACAAACTTACCTAGGTAAGTATTTTGTCCAACTGACTGCTGACCTTTCTTATGTTGGGTCAAGATTTTAATTTTAAAGCTGGAAGGGACTTCAGAGATCATTTGGTTGGATGAGTTTCAACCCTTGCTTGCTAGAATCATATGGGATGGGTTTGTTAAAGTCTAGATAATAGCCCAGATCATTATCTTACCTTCCTCATTATCTTACTTGTCACAAAAATCTGGAGAGTAGGTTATTATTGACTCTGTTTTACAGATAGGCAAATAATCCTGAAATGCTAAATGACCGTGTTAATATTACATAGCTAACAATCAGCAGAGATATGATATGAGCACTGGTCCTTTGACTCCATTTCAAATGTGAGGTATTTTCTGTAAACATTAGAATCTTTCCTGTCACTGGTGAGGAATATCCAGTCAACAGGGTGACATGGTCTTCAGACCTCTCTGGTTATCTATTCATGCATTTTGAGAGAGGTGAGTGTGAGTCAGGACTCAGCATGTACTGGCTCTATTGTTAAGGAGAAAAATCTTTATATCCTGTGGATGAGGCCTTATTCACTTGGTATAGAATAGGAGGACCCCATCCTTAGACTCATGTCTTTAGCTTCATTTCCTCTACTTTTCTGCCTATCTGCTGAAAAGCTGCTAGGAACTAGAATGCAGAACACTTGAAATACTAGGCAGAGAAGTTCCAAATTGGTCTCTAAAGAAGTATGGTCCAATAGAACTTTCTACAATAATGGAAATGCACTATACTTGCACTGTCCAATACTGTAGCCAATACCACCATGTAGCTTTTGAGCACCTGCAATGTGGCTAGTGAGACTGAGGAACTGCATTTTAAAAAATTATTTATTCTAATTAGGTTTACATGACAGCAGAATGCATTTTGATTCATTGTACACAGATGCAGCACAACTTTTCATTTCTCTGGTTGTACACAATGTAGAGTTTTATCATATGTGCAGTCATACATGTACCTAGGGCAGTGATGTCCATCTCATTCCACCATCTTTGCTGCCACCATGTCCCCTCTCCTCTCCTTCCTCCTCTTTGACCAATCAAAGTGAGGAACTGCATTTTAATTTCATTTAGTTATAATTAAATTATATTTAAAGAGCCACATGTGTCTAGTAGCTACTGTATCAGAGAACACAGCTCTTGAGGCAGTAGAGAAGGACACAATAATGACATATTTTGGGCAGCAATATGTCAGATGTTCCAGAGGGGATCAAGTAAAGACTGAGAATATGAACACGAAAGTGAAACTGCCTGGGTTTAAATTTTGGTTGTATATATAACTTACTGCTGTGTATCCTTGGAAGCATCACTTAAGCTCTCTGAACTTCAGGATGCTCACTTGCAAAATGGGACCAATAACACTGTCTATACCATAGGATTATTTTGAGGATGAGATGAGATAAAAATCTATGTATTGTTTTAGCATTTGTGCTTCACATATAGTAGGCACACTGCTGAGTGGGGGAGGAAAAAGAGAAGGGTCCCGGTTTTCTCAGCTGTTTTATATTATCCTGCTATGTCTTTCAATTAAAAAAGAGCGTAGTCATTTGCAGGACAGTAGATGGAACTTGAAATCATAATGTTAAACAAAATAAGCCAGGAACAGAAAAACAAGTATCACATATTTTCCTTCATTTGTGGAATCTCGAAGAATAAAAGGATGACATGAAAGTGGCAGGGGACTATTAAAGAATAGGAAAGGGATGAGTGACAGGGGAGGGGAGAATAAAAGAGGGTAATGGGGGTAGGTATACTCAAAGTATGCTATGTGTATGTGTGATTATGCTACAACAAAACCCATCTTTTATATAATTACAATTCATTAATAAAAACTTTAAAACATTAAAAATTTAATATTCTGAAAATCATCACTTCAATATGGGAATCTATGGAGAGGATGTAAAAGGTGATCCAAGGTAGGGGAGAGTAGGTTGTAGGGAAAGAAATCAGAGTGACTGTTTTCTAAATGAACTTTGAATGCACTGAACAAGTTGGTACTGGGAATAAAAACACGCACTGTAAGAGCAAAAATATGGAAGAGAGGGACTCAACCCATTTCGAATCTCCTGAAATGCATCCTTGGATAGTGGAGTCCCTGTTTCTTAGCCTCTTTTGTCATCTTGCAAATGAGTCAACACACTATTGCTGCTCTAATTTGGTCATTTTCTCAATTTGAATGTCTTGGTAGGTGTCTTAGCCACTGGACTGGGCTGAGTAGTACGAGTCTCCTGCCACCCCCTCTCTTGGGTCCAGTTTGACTTCCACACTGTCAGTCCACCAAGTTGCCTGACACCGGTAAAATGTTTAATTCCAAAGTTGTGCAAATTGCTAATTAGGCTTGTAAACATTCTCCACTTCACTTCCCTAATATTTTTTGGTCATGGAATTCTTCCCACTGTCACTCCTGGGGTCTGCACCTGGTGCTTAATTATATTTGGGCAGCCCTGCTGTCTGTGCAGCAGCCTGGCTGCACCCTCTAGCCCGCCTTGCTATTTGTTTGTGATATGCCTTCAGAGGCTCAGATCACTCTTGAAGAACACAGGGCCTGACATTTGCCAAAATGTATTCCTTTTTCATTTATCAAAGAGCAGAACAGAAAACAGCAGAATAGCATACCAGGTTGGGGTGGTGATAGGAAGAAGAGGTAAATAGGTCTAGTTTTACTTTCTCAAAAGACCTGGTGGCATTACTTTTATGTCATGTACAAGTGACTAAGACCAGTCTCATCATGGGATACTTTTCTCTCTCCTACATCTGTCTTCTCTCTTTCTTCCTTACCAGCTCACTCCTCTAGCACAGTATTATGGGCTAAATCATAAGCAAGTGTCACTAGCAAGCATATGCCCAACAGGGTCTTTTGGATGGTGATTTTGAGAAGGATGGGTTTTAGAATTAAACTTTTTCTAGTAAATTTAACCAATAAAAGACAGAAAGCCTAGTAAATGTCAACTTCAATTAGAAAACAAGTTTTTAAATGTACATTTGTCCCTTGCAATATTTAAGGCATGTTTGTTCTAAATGAGTATTTGCCATTTATCTGAAAATCAAATTATATTGGATATCTGTATTTCTTCTGGCAAACCTAAATTACACAGAATAGATGCTTATTTAGCACAAGTTAGGGTCCTGAGAAGTCCATTTGCCCAGTGATATTGCACTCACTGGCCTAACTCATTGTCTGCCATCCTTATTGAGTTATCATTAGAAGCTTCTGTCAAAATGTGTGCAGGTCCTGGGAGGAGTGTACAGTAAGCCATTAGCAATCATTTAATGCTCCAGTCCAGATTAATTTTATAGGTAAGTTCACTGATCATGCCATAAACTTTATATAAATGAGACACAAACAAGTAAATTTGAGAGAGAGGCAGCTGGATTAGGACTAGATCCAGTTGGTACCGAAGAATGGGATTGAGAGTTAACCTCATACACAGATAGTTAACTATATGATAGTATGGAAGAGGCATTTGGTTTCCCCAGTAGTCAAAATGCTGATAGGTCACATTAGTTTCCAGTTACCATCACTTTCTCTCCAGCATCCTCCTAGATAACAGGCACCCTTGTGTAATGAAAAGATCCCAGATCTTAAAGTCAGACCTGCCCTGGAGTCCTAAGTCTGCAAGTCTTTAACTGCATGACTTAGGTTAGGGAAGCAGGATGTCTTTGATTTCTTTATCTCTAAGGCTGAAAAAATGATTCTTGCCTTGAAAGTCTTGTAGGATTGTTGTGAGGAGCAAACGGAAACACTCTATGTATAAGTCCTTTGAAAACAAGTATTGACAACCTGTTTTCAAAACATCAAAATGTATGTGCTCCTGGGAGGGGTAGCACAGTCAGCTATTCTGGTTACTTGGTATATCGCATAACTATTCTTCCTGAAAGGGCAGAAATGTTCCCACAGGAAAACAAGGGGTATCAGAGGTGAGTGCTGTAGTTGGGACTAGTGTGATGGAGAGGAAGGGCCTCGGCCAAGAGAGCTGGGATGGTTACCCCAGCACGCAAATAAAAGCCAGCTCTAGCATTTTGCCAATGACTGATCCTATGGCATGATCTCAGAACAGGAAAGCAAGATTGGAGGGAGGAGGTACGGAAGACTCCCTTGAAATACTGCAGGGGACATTCACCAGCTCTTAAGGAAGAGCTCCAATTTTAGGGGGACAGGTGGCCAGCGGAGGTTTTGAATCTACCAGAGGAAATTATCCTCCCTCTGTGTGCCCAGGATAAGATCTCAGAGCCAGGGAATGTTTGTAAATGGACTCTCTCATTTAAATAAATCCCACTTAAATATTTATCAGATCATGAATATGCATGTTTCTCTCAGCACTGGAAAGAGAACGGGCATGTAATTTTTAGATGGCACATAAATAATGTAAGGGGGGGAAAAAGGGATCTTTGTTCTGTGTTGACTGTGTATTTACAGCATCTCAAGAGGTCTTGAAATAATGAACTGATTTTTCGCTTTCCCAGTCCAAATCTGCACTTGGAGCTTCACCTTTCTTGTCTTTAGGATGATTTGTACATATTTGTATCCTCAGGGGAGGATTTCTGGAGGCAAGAAAATGAAGATGGTCAAGTTTCAGAGATTAGTGTGTGAGTTAGCCATGGCAACCCTCCCCTGGCTCTCTCCTGACAGGCAGTAAGCAGGGCTTGTCCTGCATCCCCTTGTTAAAATGTCACAGGTGAAAGCCTAGAAGGCACTTCTTAAGAAAGTCATTGTCATTGAGATGGGCAACCACTGTCCTCAGCAGCCATGAGCACTTGGACTTGGCTCTATGTATCTAGCACAGTTCTAGGGAAAAAGAAACAGGACAGTTTTAATGAGGGTTGTGGGACAGATTGGAACATAGTCAGGGTCCCAGGCTCCCATGGGGGGAAGGAGCTACAGACTGACAACCATGACTTCTCTTTTCCATTTGGCTGGGAACCAGCTGTGAGTAGAGTCCAGGTGAGTGGGTAAGGGACTCTCTTTCTCTCTGTGGGACTCTGTGACCCTAACTGTCCTTTCACAGGTGCACATTCATGGCTTGGCATATGCTTGCTTTTGTACTTCTCCTGTCTATCAGTGTGAGAAATTGAGATAGTAATGGCTTATCTTTTTGTCCTAAAGCATCTTTAAAAAAATCTCTTCCTTGTTAATAGGAGAGTGGAAGGTGGCTTGCAGTGTGGAGCAATAGAAGGAACACTTTACCTGGGAGTTAGGCAACAGGCTGTTAAGCTCTACCACTTACCAGGAGTGTGGTGGTGAGGAAATTATTTAACCTTTCCACACATCTGCTTCCTCATCTGTAAAATGAGGATCATGATGGTACCTCCCTGGTAAAACTGTTGTGAAGATTAATGGAGATGATGCATTTAAGAGGCTTAGTTGCAGAGCCTGGTACATAGCAGGTTCATAGTCAAAGGTAGATATTCGTTTGAGGAACTGATTATTCATTAGCTCCCAAACCATCCCCCAAACCCTACATCATTCATGGTCAGTGAAGAAATAGTCCTTTGTCCTAAAGGTGTACAGCAGTCAGGTGGAGGGGAAGAATGTTTGGACAGGGTGTTAAGATTCTTGGATTTTTACTATTAATTAACCATGTAATCTTGGAAAAATAATTTCCCTCTTTGGGCATATAGATTAGTTTCATCTGTCAACCAACAATGATACATCTGCCCTGCTTTCCTTCTTGGGTATGAATGATGATAAAATACATGGGGAAAGTGCCTAGAAGTGTAAAGTGGTGGGTTTTCTCTGGAACAATATTAATTAGAATAACTGAATGCTCTTCTATTTCAATGAGTTCCAGTCTAAGCAACAATTTTGAGCTCACAGTTACATATTGGGTGAGATCATGAAAGCAAGTAGTTTGTGGAAATATTTCTCTAATTTTGAGCTGGAACATTCAGAGAGCAAAATGGTTGGGTGCTAGGAATAGACATCAGATCCACAGAGCTACAAATAGCTTATCAGTAGCTATAAGGAATTATAGGGTCAGTGAGAAGGTTGCCTTTGCCTCCTATTTTTGTATTTTTCCATCTCTTCTTCTAAGATGCCTTATTAAACTAAGGGGGAAGCAGTACAAATAGACACAGTGATAAGACACCTAGGAATGTCTAGGACAGCAGTGTATCTTCTTTTCTATAAAGGTAATTCCTGAACTTAGTAATGAAATATGGTTTCATGTTGATGTTTTTGTAAAATTTTAAACATTACTATAAATAATAATTGCTACTGTTTATTGAGTATATTTCTGTTTATCATATGCTATACTAAACCTTTAGAGTATTTCACTTTATTTTTTTCTTTTTAATCTTTTTCTAGATGTTGATGGACCTTCATTTATATGTGGTGCTGAGAATCGAACTCAGTGCCCCACACATCCTAGGCAAGCACTCCACTACTGAGCCAAAACTCCAGCCCCTCTCACTTGATTTTTATAACAGATGGATGCAGTAGATACTATAACCATGGCCATTTTTAAAAATATATTTTAGTTGTCAATGGACTTTTATTTATATTTATTTATTTATATGTGGTGCTGAGAATTGAACCTGGTGCCTCACACTTGCTAGGCAAGTGCTCTACCACTTAGCCACAACTCCAGCCCTAGCCATGGCCATTTTACAGATGCTCAGAGAGGTGGTTGCTCAAGGTCATACAGCTGATTAATTTCAGGGCTGGAATTGAGTCCTCAGGCCTGATTTGGAAAAACCAAAAGTAAAAGAAAGTACCTTCAGACCATGTATTTTTTTCTGTGTTAAAAATATGGCTATTGTATCACAGATTTCTGAACATGTGCTTGGTAAGAACAACCCTAAGATTAAGTGATGAGGGAAGCTGGAGTTTGGAGGATATTGACTTCCTATTTTTTGAGACTGTCAGTGAGGATAATTAAGAATACATTTTTTGTGTGTGTTCACCTTTAAGACCACAAAAAGAAACTGTCTCCATGGTCTTTCACACAATGACCAGAGAGTCTCCATGCTATCTAACACTTGTCCTTTGCATTCTTGTCATAGTGCTATTTGTAGATGATACCACAGATGACTGGGTGCATCCAGGCACACAGCATTGGCTTCAGGGCATGGGCCTGCAGATGAAGGGAGAAACTGGAAGGGAACTTGGAACTAGAGATATGGTTTTTCTTCCCAATTCCTAAGAGTCACCCACTTAAGCTAAACAAATGTAAGACCATAAGCTAAGTTTTGCTTCCCAGTTCTAGGATTCATTATGTACTGTGAAGCCAGCAGAGCCTAAAAATGTGTCAGAAAAGACATTTACTCTGCTTTCTGTCAGCTTATTAAAAAATGAAAATATAGATATATTTTGTGTGGAGTCACTGACTTCGAAGACTTTTCAAAGAGGTTGTCTGTTCAGCTTAAGTTGTCTTTAGCCATTTCTATTTGCTAGAATGAAGAGAATTCCATTTTCTGTTTCATTATTTTCCAAAATATATATCCAGTAAAACCACAAAAAAATAGTGGCCCAACTTTTCTAATCACATCCTCTCTTCATCAATGGGCTGAACCTTAGCACTATGTGGAATAGATGGAGGGCTGCCTATGAAATCAAGATGCAAGGAAACAAACAAGCTCCCCTTCCTGATTGGCAACATTGCAATTCCAACAGCCAGGCTTCCTTCCTTTGGCCCTAGGCTTTCCTCACTTGCCTGAAATGAAGAGATATCTGAGAGGGGTTATGCCTCAGCCATTTCTACTTCCGTGTAATATAAATGGCTTTCCTAGTTCCTTTCCGAGGAAGAAGTTCTGAATCTAATTGAGGAGAACCAAAATGAGCACAATGGAAGGAAGAGCAAGGTACAGGAGAGACCATAGAAACTTCATTCTATGTCTCAGAAGTCATAATTTTCCTGCTACCCTAGTCAGAGCATGGTGGCAATGGCTAACACTTATAGATGCTAACTGTGTGCCAGGAACTGTTCTAAAAGCCTTTCATGGAGGTAATACATGCAACAATTCTATGAGTTAGAATTATTATATACATTTTAAGAGTGAAGAAACAGACATGTAACACAGGCCCTAATGCCTGTGGCCATTCTTGCCAGTCATAATATGGCTCAAGGAGGATTTCACAGGAACCATTGGTCTGATTAGCATTTGTAGACTATTCCCATTTAATGCTGTAACTTGTTGACTTCTTAAATGAAGCAAGGAATAGATACAACTGACTGGATCCCCTGAGTGAGTGAATACACAAGGAACATGGGAAGGTACATTGACTCATTTCAGTTGAGTAGAGCCTTACACAAACCCTTGTGACTTCATGGGCACAGAAAGATGAGCCCTTCTTCTTGTATATTATCCACTTATCTACAAAGCGGTTCTTTTAGCTTTAGCCAATTGCCCAGCCACACTCAGCATTTGATTTTAGCTTACATCATTATGTTATACTTCTTTATTCCTGTGAGATAAAGTGCAAAGTATATTACCATCATTATGCAGATAAAAGAATTGAGACAGGGTAGAAAAGGCTTAATACGATAATTCTAGGGCCAGCCTTTAGATTTTGGAATCCTACATTTTAAGTAGAATTGCAGATTACGACTCACCAACTTGATAAAATAGGGGCCAATTCATTTTTCAAAACCTGAAACCTCAGACTTAAGAACTTTAAAAAACCTTTCCAGCTTGAAATGTCTAAGATCATTTTAAATAGTACTATTCAGACTGTGCTAGGTGAATAAAAGTGGTGGGATAAAAAAATCACTTATTAAGCCTTACTCCTGCTTTTGAAAATTTCCACTTTATTGATGAAACATGACACACAGATTATTGGAAGCCATCAAAGAATGAAACACAATGGGTACTTTTGGTAATATTAGTGTCCTGTTTCCTTCCGTACTGTGGCAAGTGGAAACAGTAATTCCTTCTAGGACTTTCACAAGGAATAAACTTCTGCAAAAAGCTTCCCAAGAGAAAAAGTGACCTGACTAATCTTTGGAAGCCTTTTCTCAACTTCTCAGAGATATAAAATGCTTCTGTGGAATAATTTTGTACTTTCCTTGTTGGAACGTGGAAATTTTATAGTTGATGCAATTCTTTTGAGTTTCAAAAGTAATATGAAATCAAATCACTTTATCAAAATTACTAGGCTTACAAATGTTTATTGTCAATTTTCTTTATTTGTATCTCTTGGTCATTATGGTTTCAGGAATAGGATTGGTCATTACAAGATCAGCAACATCTCTCTTTGGAACCTTGATGCTACCGTTTTTCTCCCTCTCCTTTCTTTTATGTCCATTCCCCACTCCCATCATTTACTTCTTTCGCCATACCATTTTTTTGCCAGTACTGAGATTGAACTCAGGGGTTCAGTGAGCTAAACCTCTAGTCCTTTTTATTTTATTTTGAGACAGGGTCTTGGTAAGTTGCCAAGACTGGCCTCAAATTTGCAATCCTCCTTCTTTAACCTCCAGAGTTGCTGAGATTACAGGCATGTCTCAGAATGCTGGGCTCGATACAATTATTTTAATCCTATTTTCCCGGTAGTCCTTTTAACTTTGTCTTTCTGTCTTTCTGTCTTTGGGAAATTTGAAAGGACATCCCAAAGATCCCTTTCTCTAGGACACTTTTCTTACTTCCCATGCTCAGCCAAGCCTAAGTAGGTTAGAACCACGAAGGCAAATCTGTTATAAAAGGACACTATTTCATGCCCACAGGAATGCTGTTTGGATTATCAGTGTCTGGCTTGCCTCTTCTGGTATAATAACTGAGAACTGACTACATCAGCACTCATATTACTTTTTCATCTTTGTCACTTACCTACACAGACATTTTGAAATAATTTGCCTTCTTTTGTTTTTCCCTGGGAGCTGTGGAAATTAATATTATGCTATGCTTGTCTTTAGAGGATTCATGTGGTTTGCATGAAATACTACAACATCTATACACCAACTCTTGAGAGGCCTCAAATATTAATGTTGTGTATTGCTTGAGATTCAGGGACCATCTAGTGCACTGCAGGTTTGTCCTTTAGCCAGAAACACATAACTAAAGTTTCCAGCACTAAAATAACTGTTTTTCTTCCAAGTTAGTTGGACTGAGAAGGTAATATCTTTGGTGTGGAGGCTGAGTCACAGAAGGACTGAAAATCAGGTTTAGCACAGTGCATAGGAGGTAGGTGGTTATCTAATTGTATGATCTGAGGACACCATTTACACATGGCACAGCAAGTCCATGGCCATGTCCTTCACTAGCTCTCCCGGGCCCTGTAATTCTACATTTTCTTTTTAGCTTAAGTGTTCTCATTCACTCATTCATTTGTTGAATTTAAAATAATAACTAGGTGCTGTATTATACTCAGCACTTAGTACAGTCCTGGCAGAAATAAAAAAAAAAGATAACAATTTCTTCTTCAAGAAATTTATAGGATTATAAGAGAGATACATAGATAAAAATAACACTATTTTATGACTGGTGGTATAGTAGAAGTAATACAAAGTACTATGAGGGCAGAGAGAAAGATCTGCGGAAGGGGGCTGGGGTTATGGCGCAGTGGTAGCGTGCTTACCTGGCATGCGTGAGGCACTGGGTTCAATCCTCAGCACCACATAAAAATAAAATAAAGATATTCTGTCCGCCTACAACTAAAAAATGTTTTTTAAAAAAAGATCTGCGGAAACATATATTAGAGCAGAGTTTTGAGGAATATGTTTATTTTCCAGATTGTGTGAGTGTTTGTGAGGACAGGAGGATGGAGTGAAGTGGCTGAGAACTAGAAATAATCAATCCTATGTGCAAAGGAATTAAAGAATAAAGGGGCACCATGGGGTATGAATGTAGCTCAGTGATAGAGTGCTTACCTAGGACGTACAAGGCTTTGGTTCAGTCCTCACCTCAGCAGGAAAAAAAAAGAAAGGGGTGGGGGATTTAGTACATGTGGCATATTGAAACTTCCATGTGATTATAACATAGAGCACTAGTGGTATAAGATGGGCAGACATGAGGTTAAGAATGTGGATTGGATTTAGTTGGATTGTAAAGGGCCACATGTGGCATGCTGAGAAGTTAGAGCTTGATCTTCAGAGTAATAATGAATGGGTAAATTATTGCATATATACACAATGGAGTATTACTTGTCCATAAAGAAGAATGACTTTAGGACATTTGCCAGTAAATGGATGGATCTGGAGACTGTCATGCTAAGTGAAATAAGCCAGTCCCCAAAAAATAAAGGTTGAATGTTTTTGCTGATATGTGGAAGCTAATCCACAATAAAGTGTGGGGAGGGGAAGAGTAGATATTTAGTAAATTAACAAAGGGGAATGAAGGGAAGGGAGAGAGGATAGGAATAGGAAAGATAGTGGAATGAATCTGAAATAAATTTCCTATGTACTTTTATGAATATACCATAGTGAATCCTACCACCATGTACATGCAAAAGAATGGGGTTCTAACTAAAGTAAGATATATTCCATAAGATATAATTATATCAAAATAAATTCTACTGTCCTGTATAACTAAAAATGACCAATAAAATTTTTTAAAATAAAAAAGAGTAATGAGATGACACCGAAAGCTTTTAGGCTGGGTAATGATGTGATGAGAAGATTGCTATTTGGCAACAGTGGAGAGGGTAAAATCAGGGAAATCAGTTAGCAAGATAGTACAAAAAAAGGCAGGAGCCTGAACTTGAATCAGAGGTAGTGGGAATGTAAAAGGGTCATGGTGATGGAATGCGAGGGATGGTGGACAGGGAAGTTTCAAGGATGAGGTTTCTGCTTTGGGCAAAGGGGCAGTGCCATTCACTTAGCCTAGGAACACAGGTAGAAGAGAAGATTTTCTGGGGAAGAAGAATAAACTCAGAGTTCAGGATGTTGACTCTGAGGTCCAGGTAGGGCATCAAGGTAAAGGTTTATGGGTAAACTAGATATATGGATCAGAACTGGGGAGAGGGTTAAGGTCTCTGAAAAGCCCATGTGAAACTGTAATGGTTTTGCCTAGTAAAGCATTTTGAATCTCTAAAGAAAGTGGATATATTCAAGAAATAAAACTGCTTTGTCTTTTATCTTAAAAATTCATATAATGTTTGGTAGGAAACACTCCTTTTATTCTCACAAAACTTGTAGATTACAAATGACTGTAGGCTCATGTTTTAAGACTTAGAAGGGTGCTGACAGTAGAGACTTTGAAAGGAGTGATGACCACTGTTGAGAATCTCAGCCAACTTAGTTAGAAGAAATCTTATTAGAAGTGTTCTGTGGCAGTCCATGATGCAGAAATCTCTTGGAAAGATTTTAAGATTTACCAGGACACCCTAACCTATCAACCAGCATCATCTTCTTTTTTCCCCTATCATACAGGGTCCTGGAAAGATTAATGGCTGAGAGCTAAGAGATGAGCAAGAAAGAAACATGAATGTTCTGTGGCTATTTGCCAAAGCAAATGTAGATAGTTATTTATATCTCTACAACCATTCTTAAGAGCAGCCATTTGAAAAGGAGTTCATGTTTCATTATAAATGGAAGTGTTATAATAGGCAACAGACTTTTAGAACCTCAAAGAATCATGATATTCTCTTTATTTGCCTGTGTTGCCCTTCTAAATTATAAACTTATTAATGGGTGGCACTATGTCTCATTTCCTTCCATAACCCCAGTAATGCCCACAACACACAATTCCTACACACAGGAATTGTTAATTACAGAATGATGGAGTCCATTCATTCATTTTACAGATGTGGAAACTAAAGACAAGAAGGGCTATGTTACATGACTGGGATTACATAGTTACTTAGTGACAGAGCTTAACCTGGAACTGAGGTTATAGTTTGATGATGCTCTTCTTCAATACCCTTAATTGGAGAGAGCATTCTTGATGTGTGATGACAAAAATTCTGTCCTGGAACAATTGCTTGCCAGGCTCCTTTGAGCCCTCTGTTTGACTGTATCTGAACCTTGGCCTAAAGACTTGAACAAAATGCTAACATAGTTTCTAACCACTCAGGCTGCATGTCTAGGACAACCCTAGAAGGACTCCTAAAGTGCCTGTCTGAGAAAACTCAAGGCTGCCAAAAGAATTTACTGTTTGTTCCAGCTAACAGTTGAATATAGGGCCCCTGTGGGAGGGCAGAAACCTGACTTCAAAGAGTGCCTTTTAACACACCTAGATGAGTTTTATGTAGACCAGTCTCTTCTTCTCACTATTTGTAAATTTCATTTCCTTAATTCTCCTGAGCCCCATGAATGCCTCTCCTATTTGCTCATTTTCCCTCAAAAATGTCCAGTCACTTCTATACAAATTGAAGGTGAGTTCAGTTTATGCTGAATTCTTTCCTTATTGCAATAGTATGCTATTGATTACAATGTATCCTTAACTCTTTAGTATCCAGTTGTGTTTCTTTGCCATGGTTACAGAATCTGATTATTTGAGACTAGATAGAATATTCCTGGAAAACTTTACACCATTTGTGAGCATTCCTCCTCACCTCCTAGATGCATATAGTGGATTCTTGAGATGGTCTTTTAAAACTCAGGAGAAACAATGTCAGTACTCTGAGTGACTCTATGGCTATGAGAAAGTAAATATGGCCGTAAAAGTCTACTGTACAATTTGTGTCAATCTCAGTTTAGAGAAATCTCCAAACATCTCTTTGCCTTCAATAACTCAGTGTGGATCTGTCATCCATGAGTTCTTCTAAGCCTTTATTGGCAGGGGAGGGGGAAAGCTATTTATATTTTCAGTCTAATCCACCACTTGGTGTGATGAGTTCCATATGTTTCCTCCATTTTCTACCTGCTGTGAGAAATAGAGCTTCTTTTTTTGTCCTAAACTCACCTCTGTGGGCTAGATGTTGGTAGGACACACAAGTACACACACACACACACACACACTCAGACACATACGCACATGAGTTAGTAGGGAAAATGACCCTACTATTAATTGTTATCTTTGTTTACAAGGATATTAAAAATTCAAATGAAAGGGAGCTGAAGTAATGCAATTGAAAGTGCACACAGTGGCAGCTAATTATCCCAAGGAGAAGGATGTAAATCCTTGACAAAACGAAGGCCCATTGATGCAGGAACCTGTGAAAATAAATGAGAGGCCTGCTATGGAATCAGTGCCTAGCCAAGCGCTGCCTGCCTGCAGTGAAGTTGAAGCACCCTCTAAAAGTTCAGTGTGGCCTAGGAATATAACCTGTCAGCCTCCTCGCCTGACATGATCTTAATTAGCCTCTGTTCTACTGCCGAGAAAGCCCGCTGAGGCAGTTAGCACCAGAGAATTAATCAGATCGTTTGTGGAGTCGACAAAGCAGGACAGCAGCCGACACTGGCAACTTATTGATTGGAAAGGATCCAGGAAGATGGGAAGTAAAGTAGTGTCTATTTTGTGCCCCTCCTGTTTCCCTCTGAATGAAGCTGCTCTGTAGATACTTTGGGGCATGGGGCAAAGTGAGTTATGCTCGACCTTAACCTCCTCCCCTCTGTTCTCCCTGGTCCATATTCTTTGTTCCTTATTCCCATATATTGTTCAGTTAAAGCATCTTGTGTAGCCATGCTGATGTCAAGCAATGTGTTTGACTGCAAGAGAGAGGGAGAGAGCACTGTTGATTTTGTTGCAAATTGTACTTTTGCTACAGGATTAGTTGGTAAAATGGAATTTTGCCAGTATTTCCCTCCCTTCTTTTGTTTACTGCCTATTTTCCACAGCCCTGTAATTGCTTTCCATTTAGTAAAAGGAACATTGTTCCGTTTTTGGTTTTTTCTTTTAATTGTGTTTCTTGCCCTGAGCTCTGACGTTTGAGAGCATTGATGGGAATGCCGTGTTGTTTTGGTTCTAGATATCAACTTGGCCTTAGCAATCAAGGCAAGGTCATTTTTCAGGCAGGCAAGTTCTGTGTGGGGGCAGAGCTCAGAAACACTTAAAATTTCTTCCATGGAGCCTTCCCTGACTAGTCCAGCCTGTCATGAGCTCTCTCTTCTTTGGAGTCTCACAGGCCTTGAAATCTGTACCCCATAATCTAGCTCTTGCCTTATGCTATTTCATACTAATTATGCTTCATATGCATTAACCTTAACCCATCTCTCTGGCCATGGTGTAAGTACTTCAGAGTCAAAGAGTGCCTCTTACTTAATGTAGCTGTTAATACCAACAGAGGTACAATAAGAGCCGCTCAATGAATTACAGATTGGTTTATTGATAGCCCCTTGAGGAGTTTGGGCAGCCATTCCTTTGTCCTGCTGCTTCCTTGGCCCTATACACATTGTACAGCACATAATGCTTTACTAGGAGGGAGATACTGTCCTGTGCATTGTAGAATGTGTAGCAGCATTCCTGGCCTCTACCCACCATTAAAATGTCTTTAGACACTGCCAAATGTCTCCTGGGGGTATCAAATTACCCTCTCTACCAGCGAGGGCTACTGTTCTATAATTTAATAAAATAATACGAGCTAAAATTCATTGAGCATGTTACTATGTTAAGCTTGATGCTAAAGACTTTACATGTATTCTCTTGTATAATTCCCACAACATCCATGCCTTTGCTTTAAATGTTGCCTAAAGGGCTCAAAGGGACCGATCTGCATCATAGTCCATCCCTTCCCCAAGGGATATTTAAAAAAAACCTTTCCAAGGACCTCTCAGGCCCAAATTCAGAATTTATAGACTAGCTAACTCTTAATGGTCTAAGGATTACTATTCATTGAAAACTAGATATTCAGCTTACTGAGGGTTAATTTCTCAAGGAACTTGATAAAAAGCAATGGAAGGTCAAAGCAAAAGCAACCCTGCCAGCTGTCACCTCCTTTTTTCAGAGATGTGAGTACAGCTCCAAAGAGCTAATGCATGGTAGGGGGGCTAGAGATCTATTTCTTTTTCTCATATGATGACATTTTAGCACAGGAAGCAGAATTTCCTGCTAGTCCACTGAAGTAACATTCCCACTCAAAATCTTGACCAGCTGTCTTGCAAACAATACAATTGGTCACAAGAGAGACAAGGTAATAGAAGGTGGATAAGCCAGTGCAGATTTGTCCTTCTAAGGGGGAGGGGAGCTAATCAAAGCACATCTGACAGTAGCACCATCTCTGCATATGAAAGACAACCCAAGAGAGAAAATTTGACATTTTAGCTTAATGTGTCTTTGGAGAGGAATGTAGTTCTGGCTGTGAAGTCAATTCAACCTCAAATTCACTGCCACCAAGGAGTTAACGATATATTAAAATTAGTCATGTCATTCGTTGGAGAAATATTCTACTTATGGAAAATACCTTTATAGGAAAACTGCCTTTCTGAGTCTGAGCTGGAAATATTACAGTAAACAGGATCTAATCACAGCGAAGCCTTTTTTCAGCTTTGCATGACAGCTGTAAAATATGACAGTATTTATTAATAGTCGCTGCAGTCTAATCTGCAGCAGTGGAGAGCTACAGCAAAATATGTTAAGCTAGTGAGAGAACAATTTCCACAGTAACTAATATTCAGCTTTTGAAAGGATAGTTTAATGTCTTGTGATTTTTTTCCCCCTACTGATGGTCCAACCCTAGGAAAGAGCTAGTAAGCTAATAACCTTTGTGGAGAGGAAGTGTTTAAATGATAATTTATTTCAAGAGCTGACAACAAATTGCTCGGCACTTTCTCTTTTTATGCCCCAAAGCAGTCAAGGATGTGCAAATCGAAATATTAAAAAATATGACAGCTTCAGTATTTTCATTTTCAATGAAACTCTCATTACAGACATATGTACAGTCTTTTATTCACAATCCAGTCCAAATAGTCATTCACTATTATTATTGTGCAGGCTCTCAAGATGCTCTCATAGTTGAAGACTCATCACAATAGATTAGGCAGGCTGCCGAAACTACCCAATGTCTCAGGTACTGTCAACCCCGATTACTGCTGCTCAAACGGGGGAATTTAGTATCTGTCTCTCATAGGACAATGTACTCTCTGGACCTTGCTAATTTATTCAGATGTAAAAGTATCTTGAATTTCAATACAAACTCTCCTGACTTCACTTTTCCCAGAAGGCAAATGGACATGACTAGAATTGGAGCCATCTGTTACCTTTGCACATCCTTTCATCAGTTCTTAAAGTGGAGGAGGGAAAAAAAAAAATCCGTGATAGTCATTTTCTTAAATGGAGATACCTGCTACTCCCAGTGCTTGGCAGGAACTTCAAATAAATTTGTGATAGTGACCCATCATTGGTCATTCCTTGAATTGTTCTCCAACCAGAAATAGCCCCTTAGAAACAAGGATTTGCAGGTTCATATATTTCTGTGTCTTGGAAACCGTCTCTGTCCCAGAGAGGAATATATGGGTTCCTTTTACCTCAGAATCAGATCTTCACCCCAGCACTCCAGTGTTGTGCACCATGAGCAAACATACCTCCCACCTGCACTGAGAATTCTGCCCTTCCTCTGCCTTTCACTTTGCAGCTCATCAGACCTTTAACTTGGATTTTTGACCTCCTGCATACCTGGATCCTTGATCTCCTAGTACCACAAAATATTGTGTTCATTTGTGGACACCATGCTTTAAGAAGGAAATTAACGACTGGATTTCATCCATAGGAAAACAACCAGGATAGGGAGAGTCTAAGTACCAGGTCTTTTGAAGAATGACGGAAAGGAAGATGAAGAGAAGAGGTAAGAGGTGTTTTCAAATGTTAAGAGTGTGGGAGGCAGTATGACAGCCAGTGAAGACCACATGGCCTGTGGAATGTTGCAGACCTAGGTGGAAATCTGGTTTCATTACTTTGGAGCTATCACCCTAAGAGCCATCATTTAATGTTCTTATGCCTTGGTTTCCTCAGTGTAAAGATGCAGGGTATAAATGAGGATTGAATGTGATAATGTGCTAATCTATAAACTCAGGGTCTCATGTCTAATAAGTGCTTAAGAAATGGCAGGTGCTCCTATTAAAATAAGGTAATAAAATGATAAAATAACAGATTTGCTGATTTTGCCATTCATTGGTATTAGGGTGTGTGTGTGTGAGTTTGTGAGGATAAAAAAGAGGGAGAAAAGGAGGACACAGAGGAGGTAAAGGAGGAGGAGGAAGAGAGTGCAAGAGGAAGAGAGCAATCTTGTGCTTTATTTGGGAAAGTGGAATTGAACAGAAGGGATGAGACTAGGTTATGTAAGTGGTTGTGAATGATAATTTGCAGGAAGGTGTGCAGATCTGAAGCCCTGCTTATTTCTCAGTAGAGTTCAAATCCTGCCAGACTGAAAACAGAATCCTCTGAGGAAAGGCCCTTTCTCCTTTTTTGTGGAATCTCTTTACCACTTAAGTCCTTCAGTTTCTTCCAAAAATTTTCCCACCTTCCTAGCTAACAACTTTACTCTTTTTCCAAGGCACCTGCTCCTAATGAATGCAAATGTCATTGGTGGGTGTGGGAACAGCTGGTTTAAAATTTACTTTTTTTCCAGGCCTCTGAGATAAATCATTGTTTCTGCAACAGTATTGTCAGCTCCTCAAAGGCAAGACCTAATTCTGCTCCTTTTAAATCCCACCAGTGGGCTAGCATGAAATAGAACTAGGGAAAGCTTGTTGACTGATGGGATAATTGTTACAACTGCCCATGTTCCTGCCACAACCTTTGAGAGAAAATAGAAAGGTCTGTCAGAAGGCTGTTGACTTCCAGAGAGTTACTTGGGAACTGAGTGGGGAGTTTCAGGTTAAGAATGGAAGACAGCAGGAGTTTATTGAACACTGGCAAGAAGGTAGGGACTAGTTGCCTCAAAGGGCACCCAGAGCTATTATCTCATTATCTAAGCTGAGAGTCGCAGCTGGGCTAGATTCTTTCATCTCTGTGGGCTGTGCCCATTGAAGCCAAGGAGAGTTGTCAGGTGCACGAGAGAGTCTGGCTGCAATTCTCAAGTATGTCGTGGCTGTGGGGAAATGTTAGCACTATACAGAAGTAAGTCATTTGCACCAAGAAGATTGACCTAATAACCAGAAGACGTGGTTATCTTCCTGGGATGGTCCTGGGACTTTCTATAGGAAGGTTTTTGGACAAAGAGCCTCCCAAACTGGACTTTAGTGCATGGGAATCTTAGAATTAAAGTTGACCTCATAAAAATAGAAAGTAGAGTAATGGTTACCAGAGACTGGGGCAGGAATTTTGGGTAGAGATTGATCAATGGATACACAGTTATGGTTAGATAGGAATAAATTCTGATGCTCTGTTGCACAAGAGAGTCACTAGTTAAAGAATAGTGTATTGTATATTTAAAAATAGCCAGGGGCTGGGGCTGTAGCTCAGTGATAGAGCGCTTGCCTCGCATGCGTGAGGCCCTGGGTTCGATCCTCAGCACCACATACAAGGCAATAAAATAAAGACATTATGTCCGTCTATAACTAAAAATATATTTTAAAAAAATAGCCAGGAGAGAGGTTTTTGAATACTCTCACCACAAAGAAATGACAAGTATATAAGGTGATGTATATGCTGATTACCTTGATTTGATCATTACACGAAATACCCAGGTATCTAAACATCACATTGAATCTTGCAAATATGTATGGCTATTGTGTAGTGATGAAAAAATTAAAAATAATAAAAAGAAAACTACATTTTGGATTATGGTTCTATTTCTACAGCAGTCCCTTGCCTGAATATTCTTCTTCTCTGGATGCAGTAACACGAGTCATTAGTAGCCATAATAAATTGGCATGAATAAATTGGTGAGCTGAGCTGTTGTCACTGGCAGAGGAAGATTATTAATCAGTGGGAACAAAATGTAGGACAGGAAAGATTTTATGTAGGTATAGAGGCAGGTTGGGATAGAGATATTGAGGCTTTGCTCATGTTAGGGAAGGCAAGGGTAGACATGTACTAAAGTGAGGGACACTGGGTAAATAAGGAATGGAGGGGATCAATAAACAGGAGATTGTACGGGGGCGGTTAGATTACACACTTAGCCCCATAATTTTTCCAAGAATTGACTTTTCATGTATATAGCACCAAGAGCATAATTTTTAACTTTGTATTCATGAACCAAGATGGTGTTTTAGGAACTAAGTGAATTGACCTAAAAACCCCAAACCAGACCTTTCTCTGCAGACAGAAATCAAAGCAGTGCCAAGGAATCTCTGAAATCTATTTGGTGTTTCATAATTTCAGATAAAAAAATTCCCAGTTTGTGTTACACATCTTGTACATGATCTCAAATGTTTAACCCATTTCTCAGCTCCTCATTCATCCTTGCCCTTGTACAGCAGAGTCACATCATTTGTACATTTAGTTTATTTGAGTGTAGTTATGGGTACTCCCTTCTGTCTCTTCCACTTCTCTTATGTAACTTAAAATATTCAAAAATTATATTTTATGCAGCAATTTCTCCCCATAACTTCTATTACTGAAGTAATAGATGATCATTGCAAAAAATATGAAAATACAGAACACTTTACTGAATAGTCTAAAGAAGTGTATCAAATGGTTTATAAATTGGATGTGCTCTTCCTTTCTTCCTCCTCCCTCCCTTCATTTCCTCTCCTTCCCATCATCTCTCTTCCCTTCCTATCCTTTCTCTCTCCTATGCCCTTTTCTGTTTTTTCTTTCTCTATCCTTCTTTTCTTTCTCTCTTTAAAATATTGAAAACAGACATGGGCTCTTGATGAATCAGTAATGAAGGCTGAAATCAGGTCTGTGCTATGTACTAGGGGAGGAGTAAAGTATAAATCAAGGGGCTAACCAGTTTTTTCATTATCACACTGGAGAGAAGGGCTTGGGAAGGTGTAGAGCAGACCCAGTGAAATAACAGTGGAAAGTGGTTAAACGGTAAGTGAATGACATGGACAAAAGGGTTCCGTGGGTGTGTAGGGGTGGGCAAAATCACTGCTTATCGAACCTGGTTCTACTCTTCCCCAGCCACCTGAGTAAATAGCATTACCATCTTACCCAGTCTTCCAAGCCAAAAGCTCAATAACCATCCATGAATCATTCCTCCCCTTCACTTCCTGCAGTCACTTTGTCCTCAAGTTCTGTTGCTTTTTGTCTCCAAAGAATATTTCAACTCCAATTTTCCAACTTCAGCCTAGTTTAAGCTGCCATTATTCTCACGTGGATGACCACAACGGTATTTTAATTGTATTCTCTTCTTTTTCCACATTCCATTTTCTACAGAAGCTTAAATCAAGTCATGTGACTCTCCTGATCAGAATACTTCAGTGATTTTCTATTCTAGTAAGAGAGGAATCCATATTCCTCATCACTGGTAAGTGGACTTTCAGGCCACTTTCTACCTACACATTACTCTTTAGCCACACACATCTTCTTTCAGTTCCTCAAACATGCCACAGGGCCTTTGCATTTGCTCTTTTTACTGCTTGAAAGTCTTTCTCTCTGCTCTCCACATGGCTGCCTCTTTCTAGTCTTTTAGTTCTCAGCTTGAAAGCCCCTATCTTAATTAGGCTGTCACTAACCCTGCTTTTCAAATTAAGGCCTATCTAATGATATTATCTTTCTCTTTGTTCCTTCATAGCATCTTATCTAAATGTGTAATTAATTTATTAGTGTACTTGATTTTGTCTATTTCCCTCATTAGAATGGAAGTTTTATAACAGTAGGAACCACATATATCTTATTTATCATTATAACCCTATCATCTACTGAATGAAAGAGTGAATGAACTAGTGTGTACTTGAGTGGTCAGGAAAAGATACCTTGGGGAGGCAGAGTTTGAGGTGGGTTTTGAAAAATGAAAGGATGGGCATGATTTTCATAATCAAATTGAAGGAAAGAATTTAAGGCAGTAGTAGAAGTGAAGTGCTGAAGCAGGCATGGTTCTGTTACATTTAGCCAATAGTGGAAAATGAGAAGTGCCTACGGTGGAAGTTTCTCACAAGGTAGCTTGTTAGTTGATTGAAACATAATCATGTAGAGTCTTGAAGAATAGACTGCTTTCTTTTTTCAATGTGGGTACATAAACCTATTAATAATTTTGGGGCAGGTTACTGATACCATGTTTTGAAAACACTTTCCAAGAGGGAGATTAGTATAAAAGTTTATGAACCTGGGTGCAATGATGTATGCCTGTAATTGCAGCTCAGGAGGCCAAGGCAGGAGGAACACAAGTTTGAAGCTAGCCTCAGCAATTTAGTAAGACCTGTCTCAAAAATATAAACAAACAAACCAACAAATAAATAAAGCTGGGGATGTAGTGTGGTGATAGAATGTCCCTGGGTTCAATCCTCAGTACCACACATACACAAAAAACCTTATGAAAAGTACTTCTCAAAAACAGAGCAGATGCCAGATGCAGTGTCCCACGCCTATAATTTCAGCACTTTGGGAGGCTGAGACAGGAGAATTGCGAGTTCAAAGCCAGCCTCAGCAACGAGGAGGTGCTAAGCAACTCAGTGAGACCCTGTCTCTACACAAAACACAAAATAGGGCTGGGGATGTGGCTCAGTGGTTGAGTGCCCCTGAGTTTAATCCCCAGTACCAAAAATAACAACAACAACAACAAAAAAAACCTAGAGCTGATAAGTTTCTACAGAGGAAAGAAATATTAAATAATATGGGTCAGAAATGTTTCTAAGTTCTTTTACATTTTTATAGAGATTTTTGTGGTTCTAGGTATGGCCCCAGGGCCTCATGCATGCTAGGAAAGCACTCTACCACTGAGCTGCATTCTCAGCTCACAAGAAACTTTTCTTTTGGCTCTGAGACCATAGAATTGTCCAAACTACTTAGTGAGAAAAGATGCAGGGATACGAAATAGACATAGATGACATTTGCTTCCCTTTCTCTAATACAGAACTAATGAGCAGAGATGAGTCACAGGAGATAAGGAGATAATATATTAATTGTGTCTTCTGTTTTTGAATAAATGGGAATTATAGTATTGGTAGAAGGGATATTTAGTTTTTGAAAAGTTTCAGGAACTGATTTGCAAACTTCAGTTCTGAAAACTAGATTTGCTATGCACTATATTGCATTATATACAGTATGAGGAAATAGGCTAATTTATTCTCAATGCTTGAACAAAATGAAATTCATTAAAATTTAGCAAGTTGTGAATTAGAAAATTCAAACTATTTTAGTACCCTAGTCAAACAAACTTCACTTGAACACAGAGATCCTTCCTGACTCTGCCTTGGTTCATGGTCTTTTTCCTCCCTATGTCTCCATATCCCTCCTTTCTTGCAATCGGCAGCTTACCTATCCCTCAAGGCTATCTCTAGTAAGCTTTCTCTGAAAACTCTTCTCCTGGAGTGCTACCTTTTCAAGATTCTTAAAGCAATCAGAATAATTTGATATTGTTCTGTGTTGTTCAGGAATTGTTTCATGAATATCCTTTCTTATTTATTCCTATCAGAACCATATTATATGTACATTTGTAACAGGATTGGCCATTGTTGGTTGATAATGGCTTGTAGAATTGATTGACTAATTAACTGATAATATATATTAAGATTAGTAGCAAGATACAAAGTGTCCTGTGCCTGACATAATCTCTCAAAAACATCACAGAATCATAGAATATTACATTAAGAAGGGGATACCACATTAGGTGGGGAAACCATAGCCAAGAGAGCTTCAGTGAGTTGGTCAAGGTCAGAGAGTTAGTTGGTGGCAGAGCTTGGATTAGAACTCTGGTCTCCTGCTCCAGGGTCTTGAAATGCTATAATATTTTGGAGGTGAGTACCATAGGCAAATACAGGCTTAAGTATTTTATGATAGGATCTGATGATGTAGTAAAATGGGAGTAAAGAGTGCTCTGGGTTGCCAAGAGCAACATGGCCTTTCAAATTAAGATAGGAGACCTCTTCTCCAGGTACCCTTCAGAAAGATAGATCTTCCATTTGTTCCTTCCTTCCATGAGAGTGAAACCCTGAGGCACAAAGAGCCATTCTTAGTCTCTAACCAGAATTACATGTAAGTGACTGAAAGGAACATTTTTTTCTGGAATGTCTTGGTGATGGTCCCTTTGGTTTACTGAGAAACCAACCCCTCAATGTTAACTGGGTTTTGGAATCCATTTAGCTGAATTATGATGTGTGTGCTTTAGCTAATTAATACACTTTACCATATAGTGTTTAAGATTAATTTCTGAGACTGTTTCAAAAGAATTTGTTCTCAATATAGTATATTACTCTTAGAAAAACCATCTGTTCCCAAAGCCCAGGTTATCCAGTGTCAACTCATTATTTCTGTCAGGTAATTGTTGAGGACCCGTAAGTTGAAGACCTAATGTGATCTGGTAGAATAAACCCTGGAAGCAGGAGATGTTGTCACCGTTTCCACATCTATGCTATAATCACTCTGTGATAAAGCACATTTCTTTCTTCACTTTAGTTATCTCATCTATGAGGTAGGGGTAATTATTGTCTCAGGATTAATTTTCCAAAACTTTTCAGTTTAAGCTTTTCTATAGACTAAGCTGCTTTCACTCTGTGCATTCTGGAAAAGAAAAAAAAATTGAGTTGGGGGGCTCCTTCTCAACAGCAGTGTTTCAACCAAGAGGGTATCCTGAATTGCATTACTCATATACAGCATGAGGATATATAGAGAGCTTGAAAAATTAGATTCTAAAACTACCATTACTTTGATTTTTGTCTTAATCATTAATTTACTTTGAATATTAAATACAACTTTAAAAAAAGTGTTAGATTTTGTTTTTGGAAAGAAAAGGCCACGAGTTGGAAACTGAACACCACTATTACATGAATACTCAAAGAAGGAAGCAGATGTCTCTTCTTACCTCTTTCTGTGTCATACAGGTACACAAACTTCTCCCACTTGTAGTGACCCAGGAGACTCAGAATAGCGCCCTTCAAGGCTGGGCGCATCTGGATGACAAACTGCACATCTGCATCAGTGGGAAAGCTGGGTGTGACAAAGGACGTGTGCAGGGCCCCACAGAAGGAGGTTAGGGTATTCATTGACATCTGGTCATAGAATCCAAAGATGGCATACACCCCTCTTGAGAACTGGGAGCAGACTGGAACAAGAAAAAGAAAAAGAAATTTCAATAGGCCCACTGGCCCTTGCTGCAGGTTGTAGAGTTGGAAATTCGATATACAGTTAAGCTCTAAATTACATGCCTCAGAAGAAAAGCAAAACCTCAGAAAATCTCTAGAAGCCTTTGAAAGCCCAGTTACCCAGCAGGAGCAGAGTAAGAAATGGAAGAGTTTATATGAAATAGTTACATAGTTGTCCCTGTCTACTGTGACCAGAGGAAACTAAGGAAATGTGGGAAGGAAAGAGGTCAAGGTTTCTTGACCTCTTTCAACAACCCTCCCAGCTCAATTCTGAGACATTCAGGGGTCTTTCTTGTATTTCCACCATAGCTGCCCAGGGACCTCTTAGTATAGCTATGACCCTATCAAGGTACAACCGTCTTTCCACCTCTTCAGTGCTTTTTCTTCCAGGTCACAATAATAACTGAGATTTTAGTCCAACTAATTGCTAATGACATGTAACTATGTTACACAATGCTTCCATCACAGTTTTTCTATGATTAAGACCTTTAGTGTAGAGGACTTAAGATTCTGGGCATGCTTAGGAAAGACCGGTCTTTCAGTGCCCATTGAATCACACAGGGTAGATGGCTGCCTATTCTGCCTGTGTACAATTGGCAAAGTTCTATCTTGCATTTATTTTGTAGACTCATTATTCTACATGTGAAAATTTCATGTCCCTCTCGTGGTTGCTATCCCTTTTCTTTCATTTCAAAGTGGGCCATGTCACTGCCTCTTCCCTCTTCTGGCCCAGATGAGCTTAAAAAATGTGAACCAATTTCAATATTAGCTTCAGGAGGACATAATTAGCAAAGCAAATCAGCTACAACAACACCGTGTGGTGCATTCCCAAACCAAGTGGAAATGATCTTTAGATTATCTGCACCACTGCTCCCTTCCATTCATGCGAAGCAGACATAACAGGCTTAATGTGGTGTGATTTAAGGGGTCCTACATGGTCTCCCTCATCTGCTAGGAAACCCTATGTGCCTGTGTTAGGCTTGCTTCAGGTTTAGGGTGTTGAGAAAGAGTTTATGGGTTGAGAGAGGGATTAAATAAAATCTTTTAAATCCATTATCATGGTAAGATGAAATGCCCATTCAGATGCCAAGATTAGTGGGAAAGTGAAAAGATTAGTTTTGATGGGAATGAGTGGATTGGAGAACAGAATTGGATCCTCCCTGGGAGGAGAAACAGTAAGGGTATTGGGCACTAAAAAGAAAAACAGCTTTAGACGTAGGATGAAGGCAAGTAGAAAACCAAATTAACTTATTTCTTGACCCTGTTGTGGGAAATATAGTTTTTGGTGTCTGTAGTATCTTGTTTTCTGCACATGCCATTTAAATCTATGTTGATTAGGGCTGTTCTCTTTTATCAGCCCAACTCATTAGTCATTGGCTTGAGGGTAGCATTTCAAAGATTATCAGTTCGTCAATCATCTCCAACACGGGAGACAGTAGCCTTCAACTTGAGGAATTCTAAGTGACGTCAAAACACATGCACAGAAAAGGTTTTAATGTTAAAAGGAGACAGCCAGTTAGAGAGTGAATCTAGGGTACCTCTTGGCAGGAGGACACAGGAAATACTCAGAAACCAAAAAGGATGCCTTTGGTTATTACCAAGGGAAACACTAAAGAAAAATCCCATTTTCAAATTAATCTTGTAAATGGAGAGTTTTGCAATACCAGGTCAAATCTTAGTGCATATAATGTTCTGTGCAAGATTGTCTAATTTTATGCTGTCCAATATTATTCTCCAAAATTGACAATAACAGTGATAACAGCCATTGATGATAATTACATCCAATAATAGTGATAACAGTACTTATCCACCCACTGTGTTAAGTACTATACAAACCTTATTTCAGTGTTCTCACAAGCTACTAATACATTGATACTATTACAATTTACTAGATAAAAATTCTAAGATTGAAAAATGTTCTAGCTATTAAGTAGAGAAGCCAGGATTTGTCCCTGAGTCTGTCTTCAAAACGTACACTCCTTGGGACCCAAATCCAACAATGTCATTGAACTGTAACTGTTTGCCCACATCACATAGGGTTTCCAGATTTAGCAAATAAAAACACATGAGATATCCAATTACATTTGAATTTCAGATAAATAAGTTATTTTAGTATATCCCAAATTCATACTTGCATTAAAATTATTTGTTGATTATCTGAAATTCAAATTCAACTGATAATTCTGATTTTATTTTATTTTATTTGGTAGCCCTAGAAAAACAACATGCCTTTACTAATGGTCATGGGACTAGAAGGCTGAAACAGAAAATCATGGTCCTTCAATCAAAATTATTTAGAGAATAGCTGGTAATTCTCAGGTCCATATTGACTAGCAAGTAGGAGATTAAGATCCATGAACCCTATACAAAAGTAGACTTGTGGGAAGATGTAACATTTTCAACAGCCAGACTAGATTATAGACAATAATTGAGGGGAAAATAAACCATGGAAAAGGGAAACTTATAGCTCTTATCCACTTTGAGTTTCAAAAGACAACTGACAGACTGGAAGGAAACATAATAAAAGTACATGTTATGGTGGTTAGATGCTGGTTAATGGAAAAAGTATGGTATTCTTCTATTGTTTCTGAATCTTGGGGTGTATAATTAATAATTGTTTAAATGTGAAACTTTCATATTTTATTTATTGAATTTATCTGTTTAGATAACAATGCCTATAAACCTATCATCCAACCCAAGAACTGTAGCATTACCAACAACTTGGTTTTACTTCTGTGTTCCTCCCTATTTCACTGTTTCTTGACAACCTCCCTTCCATAACTGTTATCGTGAATTTTATATTTATCATTAACTTTGATCATTTAAAAATATATAAACACATATACCTTAACACTACATTGTTATTTTTGTTTATCTTAGAACTTCATAACAAGGGAATCAAATTTTATATGTAAAAACCCAGACTTTTGTAAAATTTTGTGGATCACCTCCAGGAAGGTGTATCCTATGAAAATTTTAAGCCTATGTATGATGGTGAGCAGAATGAGACAAAGGAAGACCTTATGGGAAGGAGTAGAGAGGAGGTGTGAGGGAGCCAACTGAAAATAAAAAATTCCAAACTAAACATATACTTTTGGTTGTGACTCAGGCAAAGACTTAGGAGTATTATAGATCCAATAGCAATCTTCAGGGAATAATATGCTACCATAGTCCAAAAAACAGACACATGGTAGTGGACATGAAAAACATTATTAAACATAGAAGGAAGACCAGCAGAGCAGAGGAAGGGAAATAGAAGGAGAAGGAAGGGAAAGAGGAGGCACTAGGGACTAAAATGGAGCAAATTATATTCTAAGCATGTATGATTATGTCAAAATTAATACAACTATTAAAAATAACTGTAATGCACTAATAAAATCATTTAAAAAGAGTGTTGAGAGAAAATCAGTAAACATTCTATTTTCATAATCAGAGATAAAGATTCTCTTCATAATCAGAGATTATCAGAGATAAAGCAGTTCTGCAAATACTAACTCTTGTGTAGAGTTATCCTTGCTCCATCCACTCCAACAAATATAGGTAACATTAGAATGGCCACTGAGGAGTAGCTCAATGGAAAATAATAGCTACCATATGAGGACAAGGTTAATAGCCTCTGAAAGAAGCTGGGGCATAGGAAACCTGGGCATGGCCTTTCAGAGAAGATTCTTGGGTCCATTCCTGGCTGCAGAAAGTAGGGCTGAATAGAACACTAATCTGACCCATAAGATAGTCTGTATGTTTTGAGGTCCTTAAATGAGCTAGAAAGAATCTAAAGATTTTTTTTATTCATTGATTTTTTTTCAAGCATAAAATTTAGTTGTGGAATCCTTTCTCCAAATGAAATTTTATGTGGAAATGTTGAATATATAAAAGAGACAAAGTAGAGCTCCACTGATTGAAGAGAGTTCCACTGGTCTGTTGTCTCCCTAACAAAGAAACTGGTACAGAGGAAGGAAGTATCTTATACAAGGTCACACAATGAATTATGAACCAGTGTCTTGGAAATGGTTAGTTGGAATCTTCTCAACATGACTACTCCAGAGCTGTCTAGGGCAGCATGGGCTGGGATTCACCTGGCATAAAATTGACTTACACTCCATACCAAGTTCTCAGCTAAAGTAGCATAGATAGATCTACCAGGTTTGTCTCATGATTTATCTGCTGACAGCTCCCCTCAGCTCCCTCTAGCCCCCAAAATCAACAATGAGAGCCAGTGGCAGATTTGTGATCTTTGGGAATTATGATTCTTTGAGAGGATGCCAATTTTCTTTCTCTGAATTCTTAATGAACCACACCCATCTCTTTTATATCAAAAGCCTCCCTGGTGAAATGCTGATGGAAGAACTATTTATCTTGGTAATTTTATGAAGTCATGAAGCATGGAGAGAAGGGCAATAGCTTCTGAGACAGGCAGACCTTAGTTCTAATCATTAGCTGTGTGCTATTTTGCAAGTTTCTTAGCTCTTCTGAGTCTCAGTACAGGATTGTTATTGTATAGGAAGGTTCTGAAGTTAGACTGTATAAGTTGAAATCCTATATCTACTATTTGTTAGACAAATTACTTAATATCTCTGTGTCTTTGACCCAGTTTCCTCATCTATAAAACTGGGATAATAATAGTGCCTGTCTCAGCATTGCTGTGAAAGTTAAAATGAGTTCATTTGTGGGAAGCACCTATGACAGTGCCTGGCACATGACATATACTAAATTAATGCTAGCTATTTATTTGTTCAACAAATATTTATTGACTATTAATTATGTGCTAGGCACACTTATAGGTGTTGGGAGATGCTGGAGTGAAAAAATACTCTATCCTCTTGGAACTTACACACTCGTGAGGGGAAAATACAACAAATGAAATAATAAAATATGAAAGTATGTTACTTTCCTATGGCCAGCTCTTTTTAAAGCATCCTTTGTCCTCTGTTAGCTCCATCACTTTATCCTCCTCACAGTAATCACTGCCCTCAATCTCATACTGACTTCATGGGTAGTATAGTTTTTCTTCTCTTTTACCTTCTATCCCCTTTTTTCAGTATTCTTTTCTGTTCTCATTTCTGAGTAATAATGGGTTAAGAAAGAAGCCCTGCTAATTTGGCTCAAGAATGCGCTGCTGTCCTCTCTTCCCCTTCCTATATAATGCCTCTGTGCTAGTAAATTGCTTCCCACCTGGGGCCTCTATGCCCTCTCAGTCTGAAACAGTTTGGCTGTCTGCTCCCTAAGAGTGCCTGTCTCCATCTCAACCCACTAGCAAAATACCAAATTCTTCTCATAGAGGGTGTCGTTTGTGACTACATCCTGGATTCCTGGGGACTCTAGTGTAGCTCCCCAACTGTGTTTCCTTCAATGGTGAGTGACAAGCAAGGCCAGAGCCAGCTGTCATGCTTTTATTTATAGTCCTCAAGTCTGTAGGGTGAGGACAGGTATTGTGAATGTACAGTGTGGCAGCTAATTACATCACCCATGTTCCAAAAGGCATCATTACAAAAATGTCAAACAACTTGATTATCCCAAAGATCAGAATAACAATATTGCATATCATTTATAGAACACTTTTCATATCCTTTTGAATCAAGGGGGAAAAAGGAAACTGAACTCTTGCTGACTTAATGATCACATTTGAAACAAGAAGCAGAAAAATATAGCTATGAGGGAGCTGATAGAAACATATCAAAAGAAGGTTTTCTATATAATACCAGAATATAGTGGATTTCAGTGGGTCAAAGAAACTAGCACTGGGAAGGACTTTAAGAGATTTCTAAAGTAGTAGTATTGATCCTTGGTGCATTTCCAATCTGGAGAAATAAACATGTGTATTTGTGTATGTGTGTTTATGTTGGGGTAAGAAGAATGACTGTTCTTTCTTAGGAAGCACAGTGCTTTTCTCTTTATCATTTCTACTTTCTAGTGTTGAACATAGAGTCTTTTTGTATTCTGAAATGGTGATGTTGATGATAATGATACAGTCTACCACATAGGAGGTTCTATCCATGTCTGTATCCATACCTGTATCTCCTGTTGTTAGACAAAATCATGGTCTCCCAAAAGATATCTATGTCCTATCCCCAAAATCTGTGAATTAGTTTCATGGTAAAGGAGAATTAAGATTCCAGGTGGAATTTAGTTTACTAATGGGCTAACCCCCAAATAGATTATGGGATGAGGATGTAGCTCAGTGATACAATGCTTGCCTAGCATGCACAAGGCCTTGGGTTCAATCCTCAGTACCACAAAAAATACTGAGATTATCCATTTGCATGGCCTAATGTAATCATAAGGCTCCTTAAATGTGGCAGACAGAGACAAAGAAAGAGAAATATGATATGGGAAAGGCTTGACTGGCCTTTGCTAGCTTTGAACTTGGAAAAGCCAAGCAAATGGGTTTTCCTTTAGTGCTTCCAGATGGGGTGCAGTCTTGCTGACACCTTGGTTTTACTGTAGTAAGACCCATACCAGACTTCTGACCTGCAAAAATGGTAGATATAAAATTGTGGTTGGCCTTTCCTCCCTCCTTCCCTTCCTCCTTCCCTTCCTCCTTCCCTCCTTCCCTCCTTCCTTCATTCTACTGAGGATCAAGCCCAGGGCCTTGTACATGCTAGGCAAGTGCTCCACCACTGAGGGCCATCCCTGGCCCCAAATTGTGTTGTTTCAAGTCACTAAATCTGTGGAAAATTTCCACAGTAGTAAGTATAATGCTAATATTAAATATCAAAATTAAAAGGTTAGTAACTCTCTGGATCAATCTATACTTCTTCACCTTTCTTTGCTTCAACATATTCCTGATTGCAGAAGTACCCAAAAGGTAGAAACTAATGATCCAGTTCAACTTCCCATTCAATACAAGAGCCACTTCCCCCAAGGTTGTATTGTCTTACCTTGAATCTTCCCAGTACCAAGGGAACTCACTACTTCTCTTGGGTGGTAGCTCTGGCCTCAACTTATTTTTACAAGAAGCTCAATAATGCAATGGATGTACTTAGGAGATGCATAATAGCCATTACCTATTCAAGTTTGTGCCTGTAGTCCCTCTATGCTGCCTTCTTCCTGTCAGGCTGACCATCTGCTAAAAGTTTCCATTTCCCTCTCTATTCTTGCCACCTCCAGAAACTATCATTTGAACTCTTTTGCCATCCTCACTAATGATGGGGATGATGAAGACCAGTTTCTGTTCCTATCACTACTGAAGCTGCTCTCTCAGGTTTGATGTTGAACTAACTCCTCACTGCCAAATCCAGCTCTATTCACAGATGCCATTGGATTTGACTGCTGAGCAGCATTTGATATTGTTGTTCAAATCCTCCCCATTGAAATTCTTTGTTTCCAGAGCACTAAATTCTACTGGCTTGATCTCCATAACTCCTTTTCAGTTTCCACTTGGTCTAACCCCTCAATGATGATGCTTTAAAAAATTTTGCCCTTTGCCCTTTTCTTTCCCTAAATGTTTTTATTTTAATTCAACAAATATTTATGAAGGTCCTGCTATGTGCTAGGCAGGGGAATATTATCTCCCTACTTCTATGTGGATGATTTCCAAGTAGGTACCTGTGCCTTTAGCCATATCTTAAGTTCCAGATTCACATTTCTAACTGCTCATAAAACAGCCTCACTCAAAGCCTTCAAGACATTACAAACTCAGCACATTATTTATCCACTCACATCTTCCACCTACGGGACTGGTCCTCTTATTTCTTCTAATACATCACTCAAATTAATCTTAAAGGTAATCCATGCCTTAACTCACTCTCTCACTCCCATATCCTATTCTTTTTTAATGGTTGTTATATTCTACCTCTAAAGCATGTTGAACATCTGTATCCTGTTTGTCTTCAGTTTAGGTTCTCATTCCTTCTCTCAGATCATGAGTGTAGTGTTTTAACTGGTAACCTGCTTCCAGTCTTTTCATAGTTTTACTCCTTTTGGTTTCAACTTACCCATCAAAATTTACCCACCCTACCTCCTATTTTAGCAAACATCTACCATGTGTATAAGTTGTTAATGGACTAATAAATGAAATTTGGCAAATGAATCAGCTTGAATTTTCTCAGCCTTAGCACTATCAACATTTTAGGCTGGAAAATTGATATGACAGCTGTCCTGTGCAGTATAGGAATGTTTAGTAGCATCTCTGGTCTCTATCCATCAGAGTCCAACAGCATCCCCTACCCTCAATTGTGACAACCCCAAATGCATCAAAACCTCATCAACCATCAGCCAGAAGGCAACAATCACCCTTGCCCACATTGAGAACCACAGGTTTAGCTTATGATTTCTTGAATAGAACAAAGCCTTAGTCCAATGAAAATGTATTCATATCTAGAAGATCCTAAAGGAATCGTTTACATGGTGAAAACTTAGGAAGGGTGGATATTTTGGATCATATCCACCAAATAGGCAGCTAACTTCCTGTCCTGCCCTTTAATTGGCTATTTATATTTACCCCAGAGATGTGAGAAAAGGAGAGTTCTATGAAGGATGGAAATGATAGAGTGGGTGTGGAATGGTAGTCAGTTCATACCTTCCCTGGGTTCATGTAGATCAGCTCACATCCACCCCAAATGCCCTTTGATCTTGGATCCTAGTAACCACAGCAGGTGCTCATAGGTTCCAGAGTCAGAATAAGATGTCAGCCCCATTCTCCAGCTGATGATGCCATGGTTTAATTACCATCTTGGGGTAATTCCCTTGAACATTTTGTTCTGCTCTCAGAAGTACACTGCCTTCTGACAGTCTAACTAGTTATTTTTGCAATTCCATGGCATGTATCTAAATGCTGGCAAAGAAAACACTCATTATCAACATTTGATCCTACTTGAATGTAATGGCTTGCAAGTGCAGACATTAACATACAAACATATGTATTTTGGAAAATTCATTTTACATCCATAAGTATAAACTACCCTTCCATAGCAGTGTCAGAAATGGCAGGACAGGTGCTGGAATGGGTCATGATAAGGGGGTGTTTTTGAAGCCCTTTTATATCAAGACAATACAGTTAAACATCAGATCTCAGTAGCTAGAGGTGGGTCTTAAACTTTTTATTCATTCATTCATTCATTCATCCATCAAATAAATTTTGAGTTCTTATTTTGTGACAAATATTCTCACTGTGTGACCTTGGGCCAGCCACCTCTCTGGGTTTCAGGTCTGTCATTTGCAAGGTAGTGATATACCTGTCCCACCGAACTCACAGGGATGTACAGCAAATTAATAGGAGTAATAGCTAAAACTCCCATTTGAAAAATGATAAAAACTGCTATTTAAGTGTTGCTGAGTAGGTAGTATTGGTACTTGGCTCCTAGTAATCATCATTCTTCTCAGCCTCAGTTTCTGGCATTCACCCACTTATCTCCATCAATCAACAAATGTAGTCAGAGCCCTGTTTTAACTTACAACTCATTTTACATGGGATTTAACCAGACTCTTAACTAAAAAACTAATCGATCCAGTGATCCAATCATAGTCAATGAAACAATTTCTAAAGCTGGACAGAAAAGTGATGCTCTTACAATGCCTTTGAATCAACCCTGAGATTTGTCAAGGATAGGTAAGAGCTTCAAGTTTGATACCATGCCATACAGTATTTGGAAATCATTTACTTTTGTAGCGCATTCTGTAGAGGGAGGGCAAGCTGGGCCCACAAATAAAAATTATTCTTTAGCTGGGTGTGGTGGTGAACACCTGTAATCCCAGCGGCTTGGGAGGCTTAGGTGGGAGGATTGTGAATTCAAAGTCAACCTCAGCACTTTAGCGAGGCCCTAAGCAAGTCAGTGAGGCCCTGTCTCTATATAAAATACAAAAAAGGGCTGGAGATGTGGCTCAGTGGTTAAGCATGCCTGGGTTCAATCCCTGGTACCCAAAAATGTATGTATATTCTTAAAAGCTAATTAATGGTTGCTAGAATTTGGATCTGGAATGTTCTCTAAAAGGTTCATGTGTTAAAGGCTTGGTCCCTAATGAAGCAGTGTTTGGAGGTGAGGCTTTCAGGAAGTGATTGTCTTATGAGGGCTCTGATCTCACCAATGGATTAATCCATCAATGGGTTCATAATTGAATGGACTATTGGAAGATGGTGGACACTGTATGAGGTGGGACCTAGTTGAAGGAACAGGTCTTGAGGGTATGCCCCTGGGGATTATGTATTGTCCAGAGGCCACTCCCTGCCCCAGTTCTCAGCTGCCATGAAGTGAGAGGCTTCCCTTTGTCATGCCCTTCTGACATGATGTTCTCCTTCACCTCAGGCCAAAAGCAATGGAGCCAACTAATCATAGACTGAAACTGAAACAAATTAAATCTTTCCTTAAAGTTGTTTTTCTCAGTTATCTTGTCAAAGCAATGAAAAGCTGTAACACAACGGTTGTCTGTTGTATTATTTTCTGTGGGTTTTGAAACATTTCATCACTTAAATACATAAAAAATGAAAATAATGAAATGTTTAGGTCCATCATTAGTCAGGAACACATGCTTTTATTCCCCATTCTGTTTAAATTGCTTCTCTCATTGTTCTTGTAAGATGGAATCTCACAATTTTGCTCTGGTTGGCCTTGAAGTCCTGGACTTAAGTGACCCTCCCACCCAACCTCCCAGTTAGCTGGGACTATTTGTGTGTGCCACCATACCAGACAGAACCAGGCAGAAATATTTGTCTGCCACCATAAGGCTTCCATTCAGGCAAACCTCAGTGGCCCATGCAGGATGTTGCAGCATCCTGTTGCTCTTTATTTGAAAGCTGCTTTGATTGGGAACAAGTACACTAGGTTGGATCAGATAACAAAGATGTCTGAACCTGAATTCCACAAATCCCCCCAAACTTCTTTTCCCTATACAAGAAGGTCATTCCTTGGCATTTCAGGTCTTAGAAGTAACTTAGAAAAAGATTCAGCATTTTGAAAGGGCACCAATAAGAGAAAGAAACTTGTTCAAAATGTGTTTTTCTATGTCTAGTGACTCTAAATGTTTTGTCCAGTGTGGTAGCCACAAGCCACATGTATCCATTTAAAGTTAAATGAGTTTTAAAGATTCCTTTTATTAGTCACACTAGCTATATTTCAAGTGTTCCACAGACACATGTGGCTAGTGGCTACTATATTGGATGGCACAGCCTGAAACATTTTCATCATGACAGTGCTAGATTAATAGGTCATGTTAAAGTTGTCTCCTGCCCCTACTCATATAAATGTTTAGGTTCTAATTCAACCTGCATTTATTCAGTACTCACTCTGTACTAGGCATTGTATCAGTGACTTTCATATTTTTTTGGTGGGAGGGATTTTCATGTGATAAATGGCAACTGCCAATGTGTAGGCAGTTAGTGGCCTTGTGTAATATGAGGGCCCCTATAAAGACTTTATGCCTTTTGAAAGAGAGCCACTGACTATTATAAGGTTTGGAAGATCTACCTTTATTGGCTAGGATGGTGAATTCCCCTGTTAAGCTACAAATGTGGCCCAGAAGGGGAATGTATAATTGGTATCAGGTACTACTTATGACTACTTCAGTATGGATTGGTTTGTCAAATTAATTCTGACTGAGAACCAGGCACTAAAGGAATAGAACCTAGGTCAGGTAAATTTCAAGGGTTCTTATTGAGAGTCAGGAAAGGCTCTCAATTTCAGTTTCCTGGGAGACTTTCAGTTGTTCCCTAGGAGAATGCCTCTCCAGTTGTAGGAGTTGGGGACACATCAATATGGTGGTCTTTTGTCATCTGAAAGTAAAGTAAAGGAATAAATTGCTAACAATAAACCCTGTTAACACTGTTATTTGCCAACAGTAAGTCCTGATCCTGTGTTTTGATTAGATATGTATGTTAAGGCAGTCTATAACTTATGTGTGTCAATTCTGCAGACTTTTAAAATTAAATGTTTATTGAAGAGTACTAAGTACTGTGCCAGATGCTGAAGATATATAGTTCTATGCTTAAGTTCCCTTTCATATAAACTCCTTATAGGGAACTCATAGTGACAGTATGACCTCAACTTTTCTTTGCACTTCTTTTTCTATATATTGCTAGGAACCCACTTTCTAATCTCTGTCTCTTTTTACCAAACTCTATTCTGATTTGTTCCAGACAAGAGTCTATGATCAATAAGGGAGAAAGGAAAGGATGAAGGAAAACTAATTTTCTCTCCCTTTATCTACAGTAATGTTTTATAAGTTGCAGTGTACAACCCATTAGGGGCTTATGAAATCATTGTAGTGATTCATGACCTAGCATTAAAAAAAAATAAATGAAGTAGAACAAAAAATGTCAAAGTGCATCCGTGCAGTGAGGGCAAGTATTTCACAAACATGTTTTGGTTATCAAATGCATGTTTTGTGGGTTACGAAATACAATGCATTTCTTTGCCACCTTACACCACTATAGCTCTGTGTCCTGTCCCAAACTGATCAGTGGTTTGGTCTACAATATTTGCATCTTCACTCTTTATTTCCTCTTGCAGAGATCCCATTTTATTTCTTTTTCTGTTCTCCTAATCCATCTCTCCTCCCTAGACCCTTTGAGCTCCATCTGAACACATTTCCCCCACCCAGCTGGAGTCACACTGAATTGCCACCTGGGGATGGGAGCTGGAGGAGTTTCTGTTCCCACTGACTCAGATAGGAGTGATTAGGGAACATGTATTACTGAATTTTCGAGTTGGGAAAGTGAGAATTTCTTCCCACAGAGATATTAGCATGCAATGGGGTTAGGTTCAGTGTTGTACAATCCTTCAGTTCCAGACTGGGTCCTATGTGCTTTAACAAGCAGCTCTGGTTCTCAGGCCACCTGTATGTCAGCCAGATTGCACATCTTCTTTTAGAACTCAATCCATTTGTGAGGTAAGAAGAGACACCACTGGTGCAGATCATCATTCAAATAGATTCCTACTTTAACCTCTTGCAACAACACAGAACAGATGAGTCCTCTGCCATGGACCTTGCAGATGCTCTTTCAGTGGCTTGGAAGTAAGACTGTATCTCCTAAAGTGCCTAACTTGCTCCATGGGGAAGAATCCAACTAAAAATAGCTAGAAATAGCTAACATTAAGTAAATGCATGTAACTTGTAGAATGTGGTTTCATCTGCAGACAGAATGAGGTACTCCCTCTAGCACTTCACTGTTCAGTCATGTATGAACTTGTAACTTTAATGTGCTACCAATGAATACATCTGACCACATTGGAGTTGTCCATTTGCTATAAGAGGTAGAAGAATTAGGCCTCGGTGATTTTCTTATGCATTGCCACACAAAATTAAAGGCTTTATGTTTTCAGATAACAATGAGATTGCCTGAGAGAAGCTGCATGCTCAGTCATAAAAACACTCAAATCCCCAGACGTTAGCCAAGGACACGTGAGTAAGGCAAGTGAGCACAGTGTGGCTCATTTTAAGCATTGGGAGCCAGTGACTAAGCTCTATGCACCAAATTGCCTCTTAGATATAGTTAAAAACTTTCAGCTTAGAACTCATGTTAAGAAAACACAAAGTACAGAGATATGCATAGTGGGTGCTCAACAAAGTCATTATTTTGTTTTCTATCCCATGATTCTACATCATCAGGACTTAGGATTTATCTAAAAGTCATCCTCCACAACTCTCCAATAAGAACTTTCTGTTCCAGCTTAGCTTGTCTTTCTATGCCATTTTACACTGTTTGCTCATGCTGTGTGCCCATCATGAAATCCCATTCCCCAAATATCTGCCATTCCAATTCTTGTCCACCTTTCTAAACCTGGCTGAAGCTCCCTCCTCCGTGGAGCTCTTGGTGGCTGCTTCAATCCTCTAAGAGTGCTGAGTGCCAGCAGTACTTGGCCTGAAGCCCCCATTTTGGCAGTTGATCATAGCATGCCTGAACCCAGCTGTAGTCTGCTTGTCTCATGTGTGTGAATGTGAATTATCAATGGCTGAGAAGCTTTTGCCAGAGCAAGGAAACACGTGTTCTGGTTAGTTTTGTGTTGGGCTTAGTGTTATTTGGTTCATACTGTAAAGTACTTAAAGAGCTGATGACATAAATTGGTACTAAGAAGCAGAATTTTCCAATTCTATTCCTTAATTTTACCTTTTTCTGAGCTCTAGATCCTCTCTAGCACAGTGGCAAGAACAATATTTACATACCCTAAAGGGATGTTTGTGGATTAGCCATAATGATTATAAAACATATAAAACTATGAAAGTCTATGGGAACTCTATTATTATAGGAATAATAATAATTACAGCTGTACTTGGTTAAATGCTCCAGAAATCATATAGAAGATGCCTTCTCTGGGAGGAAAAGCCACCAACTGTACTAGCAATTACTCAATTATGAGTATTTAATTTCATTTTATTGCTTGTGATTTTTGTTTCTGTGCACAACTGGTGTCTAGTTGCCTCTTCGCCTTTTAAATACAATCCCTAATGAATTTGGTTAAAGATCCATCTTTATGGGACTTAGACTCCCCAAATCTATATTGTAGACAGTGACTCTATGACTATGTTTTGCTATCTTTCATCTTTGAGTCTTCCACTTTGGTCAGTGTTCCTTTCCATGTTGGTTTTCATCTATCTCTGAGTAGTCTCAACTCCAGAGTGGTGTGGGTGGTACTGAGCAAAAGTGGCAGCCAGGCAGCAATGGCATTTGAGGGTATACCAAGTGCAGGGTCCTTTGGTGAGTGCCTGGCACAGAGAGACACAGAGGAAACAAAACATGTACTCCCTTAGCTATGAAATAATATTTGATCATTTGAGGCTGGGAAAGCTAGGAGAGATCCCTAGAAGCTTCCTGTCAAGATGCAGATGCACATAATTTATTCAGGCTGACCATGCATTCCTGATTGGAGGCAAAGAAATGACCTCTAGATAATTCCACCTTCGCTAAGAACCTCTAGGACATTCTAAAGGAAGTATTCTTTGAGACTTATGTGTTCCTCTCTTTCCTTATTTATCTTACCACCTGAATACTGTACACAATGAATTTCTATAAAGCCTTCTGAGATTAAGTCAAAATTCTTATGTGCATGATTAATAATTTCTCTGAGTATATGAATGCATTTGATGCAAAAAGTAATTGAATGATAACACAATTTCTCTTTTCTTTCATCTATCTAGTTAATACAGGAAAGTATTATCAATGTGCTGTCACTCATTAAACAAATATTTATGTGTCTGGACATCAAAATTAGAAATCAGGAGAAAATGGCATTTTGATTATTATTATTTACTGTTTTTCATGTTCATCAGTTAGCAAGCACTGACTTTCTTCCTTTCCTGGAAGTTGGATTGCTGTATGCTTATGTATTATGAGGTTTTTGTTGTACCTTTTCTCTGAAGATCTTAACATGAGCGGCTTTGGAAGGATTACAGGGAATATACTTTAAAAGACATTTTGAGTACCACAAAGCATTCCTTTTTATGGGTACTGCATTTACTTTCAAAGTTTTGTGAATTTCTTCTTGGTGGAGAGTCGTTTCCTTTCTGGCCCTGCCCTGCCCTTCTTCCATCCTCTGGCAATACTCCAAAGCTAAGCAGTCTTTGCTTTTGAGGTACTGTGGATCCAGTTGGTAATCTCTGGCTTTCAGAAATGGCTGTCTTGGGATCTGCTACACAAGGAATAAGTATTATTTGGAACTGCATTATATTTCTACATTGTTATTCTATGCTGTTCTGAATTTTAGATTTTTCTACTTTTGCTCTTTCTTTTTTTATTGCTTCCTATTTCTGATTCTGTATTCAGCACACACCATAGGATGCCAATTTAATTTTATTGGACCATTTAAAGGGCAAATAAACCTTTGTTTTTATAAGGAGGAGATAAAGGACCAATTATCCTGGCCTTCAATGCGTATTTGCTATTTGAGCTTACTATCCAGTTATGCATCTTTAGAAGAGATTTTGCCGTTTGCACCCGCTTGCCTTATTCCCTGGTATATTGTTGTTATGAAATAACACATTTTCCAGTAGATACCTTAGCTTTTAATGAACAGAATCATTATTTTATTATATTTCATTCCCTTATTTATGTGCTAAACTTCCATTAGGAGCAGGCCAAGAGCTGGGGGGAATATTCCACTCCTCTGAAATGAAGGGTCTCCTGATCTCAATACATTTTCACAATGTATGAAATGATTAGGTACAGGTTGTAATTGGATTGTCATCCAATCAATTTCAGAGAGCCAGGGATGGTACTGCTTGCTGCCTGCTTGGAATATAATTTCCTCTAAGAAGCTCACCCTGAACTGGTCCATCCGGTGGATAGTTATTGCTGCTACATATCACGTTGCCATTCTACTTGTAATAATATCATCAGTATTCCAGAGTCAGAAACATTTGTGAATTGAATTCCTTTAGAGGAAGTACAAATCCTTTCAAGATAGAAGCCTTGGGGAGTGGCATAAGGATCAAGAGGGTATTTGTCATGTTGCTTTGTGAGGTAGTGATGGACACAGAGATAATGAGGGAAGTGGCTGGAAATTCCCTGTCCTGCTCAGGCCAGAATCAGAGAGCAGTTTGTAAGGAGACAAGTTAGACTTCTACTACTGGGCAGATGCCTGGCACCCAGGTAGTATCATCTGAGAGTGTGAAGGCTTATGAAGAGGAGGGGCCACAGAAGGGAACAGTTCCAGGCAAACCTGTGACAACAGTATAATTTCCATATACAAGGATAACATTGTTTTTCTAGGACCCCAGAGTGTTACTTATGAAAATAGAAGGAAGCAAGAAGAAAATGAGTGGAATGTTTTTTGCCTATAAAATAAGAATTTTTATTTTCCTAATTTTAGTGTGATATTTCCTTTCAGAAAAGGAAAACATGGAAAAAAGGTGAGTATGTAGGAATTATTCATAGGAATCCTTCTAGGTCCTATCACCAACCTAACAGCTTTATATAGCTAATACTTCTCAAATACTTAATATTCATGACTTCAACCTCTGATCATCAAATTCCCTGGCAGAAGACATCCTGCTCCTTCTTTCATTTCTAGATCTTAAGCATAAAAGGACTTAGGTAGGGATAAAGGCAGAAATAATAGCAATGGCTCTTCAAAAGAGGTAAGGAATCATTGAATTCTACATATTCAGTAAATGAAGACAGATTCCTTAGTAACTGAAAGTCTAGCAGATTCTCAAGATGCCAGACTGATCTGTAGGACTTCTGCAAGAGGAGGTAAACCATTAAGAGTGAGACAGCTGGTGTTTTAGTCAGCTTTTTTGTTGCTGTGACCAAAAGACCTGACAAGAACAATTAGATGAGGAAAAGTTTATTTGGGGGCTCATAGTTTCAGAAGTCTCAATCCATAGATGGCTGACTCCATTACTCTGTGTCCAAGGGGAGGCAGAACATCATGTCAGAAGGGTGTGGTGAAGGAAAGCAGCTCAGGACAATACTATCAGGAAGCAAAAGTAAACTTCTGCTCTCCAGGAACGAAATATGTACCCCAACGGCACGCCACCAGAGACCTCCCTCCTTCAACCACACCCTACCTGCTCCCAGTTACCACCCAGTTAATCCATCCAAGTGGATTAATGTACTGATTTTGTTAAGGCTCTCATAACCTAATATTTCACCTCTTAATGTTCTTGCATTGTTTCACATATGATCTTTTGGGGAAAACCACATATCCAAACCATTATAGCTAAAGATCTGGGGTACTAGTGGGTTAGTATAAAGACATGAGACCTGGAAGAAATCTGGGAGATAAATAAGAAACTGAGACTCAGTGAGGGTAAGTAATTTTTCAAGTAACTAACTTGACCAATATTACATAGATAGCAAATGCTAGTTAGAATATGAACCTGGAACCATCTGAAATGCCTTCATAGTGACTAAGCAGGGCCCATGATATTTGGAAGGCTGTTTAGAAAGTGTTATGTCAGGAAGAGTTATCAAACTTGGGAAGCCTGGAAATGGCAGTGAAGACGAATAGTTAGAAGCATACTGTGGTTTCCAGATGAGGGGTAATAAGGACCTAAATGGATGGGACTTAGAGGACAGAGACCTTGGAGGCATTTTATCCAATGGTTAAGTAGACTCTTGAAGAAGACTGCTTTGGCTGGACTCCAACTCTACCAAATATTTACTGAGCATTTACTTAGTACCAATCACTGCTCTCTGAGCAAGATGGCCACAAATCCCTGCCATCACAGTACTTTTATGCTTGTGAGGTTAGGTCCTGTTTTGAGAATTAAATGATATAATCCATATAAAACAATAGTGCCTGTAGCAGAATTGCTTTGATCATTATCACATTGCTTGCAAACAATCATGTTTAATATCAACAATTCATTTAAATTTTTTTTATCATGGTAAAATACATATAATGTGAAATTTACCATATTAATCAGTTTAAATACTGGTACAGTTTTGTGGTATTATGTTGTACAACCATCACCACCATCCATCTCTGTATCTGTTTTCATCTTGTGAAACAAACTCAGTATCCATTAAACAATCATTCCCCATTCTCCCCTACCTCTAGCCTCTGGCAACTACCTTTGTACTTTCTTATTAATAGTTCATTTTTACCTGAGGTGAAATCAGGGGGCTGGATTGTAGGTACATCCAAGGGGACAAAGCAAGACCTCTGAAGACCTCTGAGAGCTTCAAAATTATCCTTCTAATTATCCTATCCTTATGAGGTTGGCACCTGCTGCATAGTTTTAGTTGTTTGTGTTTGTGGTCAGGGCATTTCTAGTAAGAACTGGAAGTGGTTATGGTCTGGTTTTTGCCTGCTAACATATTGTTATACATGCTCTTTTCTGCATATATATGTGAAAATTTCATTATTCTTTACTTCTTGTTTGAAATGTAGACTTATTTTCAGTGAGTATCACTTAAATTTGACTGCTTTGAATATGGATTTATTTTATTTTCAGATACCATGCAAAAGCATGAGGATATGACCTTTATAGTCACTTGAAATGCTGATTATCTGCCTTAGTGTATGACATTGGTAAATAAAAATAACTGTTTAAACAGAGAAGTGATTTAATAAGTATTTTAAAAGGTCCAGATGGCTACAATGACTTTCTCCTCACTTCCCTCCAATGCTTCTGAAAAAATAAAATATACTGGAGATTTTGCTGCTTATAGAAAGGGCAGGAAGTTTTGATTCTGAGAGGAGCAGCATTTGGGAGGTGGAATTGCTTTGGACTGATAGGACCTTTCCATATGCTATCTAGATTGTTCTCTCCTTTCAGACCATAGAATGATGGCTTAGTTTTGTTTTTCTAATTCAACCTTAGAAAAACTATGGAACATGCAGTGCTATTCAGGAGATTAGGGATCACCAGAATAAGCTTCCCTCAGGTAGCTAGTATTCATGAGGACCTTGGCTTTCCCCACTTGTAGGTGTCACCAAAAGTCCAATAGAATACTGAGTTATATTTATAAATATAAATATTAATTTATTATTTGTTTAATGTTTGTTTTATCCAGCTTTATAAGGACAGATATAAGGACCACTTGTGTACTCCCTACTACCTGAACTTAGCACAATGCCTGGCAGATAGTATGCTCAAGAAATTTAGTTGACTGACTGACTAGATGAATTAACAAGTAGCATTCAAGAACTCTGGAATCTGATCCTAGCTCTGTCATTTTCTGGAGGTTTGGCCAAAGATATCACTTGGCCTCTTTAAGCCTCTCTCCTCACCTGAAAAAATGAGGATCCAATGATTGCTAAGATTCTCTCTGGCTTGAATATTTTACATTTCTATTAAAATCAGGTTTATAGTTTTTTATCATGGGAGAAAATATTTCAGTTAAACTAAATGAAATTTGCTGCCTCTTTTTCCTGGGATCTCCAGTGTGCTAGTATTTTGAATAGTCATGGTTAAAAAAATAGGTTTAATTAGTGAGTTCCTCTTCAAAGGCTATTACCTGGTGGACAATGTTGATTTGTTTTGGAAAAGACTAACAAATTACCCATTGCAGAATTCACTTCTCTGATTACTTGCTCTTTGTTTAGCTTTTACCTCTAAGATTGGTGCTTCTACATGAAGATCTTCATCTTTTTGTGTTTGAAACAAAACAAAGGGAGGGAAGTGTGTAATGCTAAGTGGCTATAAGTAAACAGCTGCCAGCTTTTTTTACCTGCTGTTTTACTTCTTTTGCCAATCAAATAAGCAGCTCTAAGTTTTGTTTGGGCCCCAGCTAGACCATAGAACTAGGAGCTCCAGGATGTGTCATAACCATCTTTGTATCCACAACAGCCAGCATAGTGCCAGGTTCAGAGTAGGTGTTCAAAATGTCTATACAACTAAATAAAGTGAAAGCTGGGAGGCCCTACACAAAGGTTGAGTAGGCAGTTTTCTCATATTTTTGTTATTTTTATAATTTATACCCAGTTAAATTACTAGAATGATCTGAAGCAAAGCTGCCCATATGGTACAGTTTGAGGAATACCAAAATGCTTCTATATCGCCATGAATAGATCCTATGACAGCCTACTCAGGTTCCAGAAATTTCTACCAAACTGCTTTAGGTTGGCACAGAGTGTTCATTAAAATGAAAATATTATATACAGATTCCCTAGGATTAATGGGGTATTAGTGATCATTAATCCCTTAGAATAAATTAATTTTGTATTAAAGGACAGGGTCTTGGAGACATAGGGCACAAGATAGCTTAGTTTAGTTTTTCTAATATACCCTTAGAAAAACTACAGAACATGCAGTGCTATTCAGGAGACTAGAGAGCATCACAATCAGATTCCCTCAAGTAGCTGGTATTCATGAGGACCTTGGCCTTCCACACTTGCAGGTGTCACCAAAAGTCCAGTGGCATACTGAAAAACATCTGGGACTGCTCCACCATGACAAGAGATCTTGTGCACCTCCAGTGAAAATTCTTTAAAATGATCTTTATGTATAAGAACTGGAAGTTCTTTTGTCTCCCTGCCAATTCATACATTTAGCAAACACTCCTGTGTTTTAACATCCCCACTTCCCTCTCAGCATCTGATTAGTGATCCAGCTCCCTTGGGCAGCTTTAGTCCCTGTGGAGCACATTTCTTCATAATAATCATAATAATGAGTGTCACTGAGACAATATAAGAAATATGAGAAATGGTGAACTCATTTCATGAGTACTCATTATTTGCCAAACACCATGCTAGGCCCCTATGTATGTTATCTCAACTCAGATCCACTTAAGTACAAAATATATGATGTTTCTGCTAAGCTAAAATGACTCATCTTACTCAGCCAATGGCCCTCTTTTCCATCTGCAGTAACACATCATAGATTGAGCACCTCTGTGATCAACCATTGAGCACTTATGAAAATGACTGTGTGTCCTATGTTGTACTAGATGCTTTGGAGGAAACAGAAAGAGAAAATATAATATCAGACAAGTACCTTGTTCTGAAAGCTGGCCTCTGTCCTTTACTCTTCCTCAGTTTCCTTTCTCTAGTTGTTGGGCACATGTGGACCTCTAAGTGAGGAATAAGTACATTCCATTTCCTAATACAATATGCTATGTGGCTAGGTTAGAGAATAGGCTATTAAGATTAATTTAAAGTTTCATTTAATGGACATTTCTCATAGATACAAAAGTGTAGGAAAGAAAATACAATGAAATTCATGACACTGGCAATAGAAGAAACAAACTATGGTGTTATCTAATAATTATATATCTCAAGGTATTTTATAGCTTTAGGGTCATAATGATGAAAGTAGCACAAATATTATACATGGTATAGGGGAAATTAAATCCATCTGGAGAGTCAGAGGGCCTGGATTGCAACCTCAGGTATACCCTGGGCCTCAGTTTCTCATCTACCAAGAGAATGGGTCAGTCTCTAATCTCTAATGAGTTTTCCAGCTCTCAGATTTCTCCACTACAAATTTTAACTGCCTAGCATAGAAGTGGGTAGGGTCTTGGTGGATTGAACACAGAGTTTCTAGCATTTCACACCAGTGAGATATTTCTCTTTTTGAATTAAGTATGTATGTTGCCTGTGGCAATCAGGCTCAATAAAGCATGTGCCCCATTTTGTAAACATGTGTTATATAATTAAACCAACTGCTTTACTGACCTCTGTGCTGAACTATCATACTAATCTGGCAACCCTAACTTTTCTCCATCAACAACATCCTGATTTTCCTAGGTCTCTGGCAATCCAAAGGAGTCACACACTTTACTTAGCCTTGTTAGGACAATTGCTTGAGTTTAACCTTTGGACTGGATATATTTTATATTTGTTTGCCTAAGTGCTGAGGGGTGAGGTATAGGAGTGAATGATATTGGACATGGTGAGGCATTGTCATTAAACCTCATATTCAGACATCTGCTTTTGAATGGATCCTTGGTATTAGAAGGCATCACTGCCCAGACAGTGAACTCAATGGTGTTATTAAATCTTTCCATAAAACATTCATATTTTGGCTCCCCTGCCATGTGCTTCTACTCGTAAAAAAAAAAAAGTTCATTCTGACCCCAAACCAAATTCCCAACCACCAGAGTCATAGTTTCATGCCACTGGACCCATTAACTGGCCTTGGGCTTACCCCCAGCATGGCAGTGTTTCAAATTGCTACTTGGAAATGCTCCCTTGGACCTTTGAGGCCCTCCTAGACACCCTGGAACTCAGTAAATGTACAATAATACAATTTACCATAATGTCTTTTCCCTTTTCAAGCAGCCCAGCTGTCTGTGATCTCTAAGTCCCAGCTCACTATATTTGATGGAGAGTGTATTTAAAATGAGCAGCTGAAATAGCCCCATAAAATGTCTCTTTCATATCCTTTTTATCCCCTCATTGACAAGCATAGGGCTGCTCCACGGGGTTGGTTGCTGAGAGACTGACGACACTGGGGCAACACGCCCGTGCTATTATTATAATTTCCATTCTTCCTTTTTTGCTGTTCTGTTATTGTTATTGAAGCAATTTTTCCTAAGAGGTGCCAGAGGTACAGCAGGAAAATCTGAAAGGCTCTAGTCTCTATTCTAAAATGGAAATAAAGGCTTAAAAGGGAAAGTACAAAGAGCCTCGAATGCAACTCCTTCCTCACACCCTAGACCTTTACTATCAATCTTCAGCCAGTTGGCTTCAATGACTTCACCAAAATTACTCTCATTCCATTGACTGAAAGGGATGGTGACAAAGCAAGGAAGACACCACAAAAGTGACTGCACATCCCAATGCTTAAACCATTTGACTCCACCTATGGTAAGAAAATTGTACAAAATGTGGCAATACTATGCCTCCCAAATTAGTTTACCTCAGGCAATAGAGAAAAATATCTACTGAGCTACACAGAAACAACAGTGACTAAAATTCAAGTAATTGAGCAATTGTATTTTACTTTGTGACTTATACACAGTTGATTTTCAATTCTAGGCCTACATCACCTTGTCTTCCCTCACCTCCAGAATATCTAGGACTGATGAATAGTAGGTTCCCAGTAAGTGTTGAATGACTTATTCATATTTTCTGGCCACTTTTCTTGCTGACAACTCCTCTTAAATCCATTAGTAAACTAGAAAAATGTTTTTTGGATACTGTCTTTTCATTCATCTGTCCACTCATCCGCTCATTCAATGCTTACTTTATTGAATATCTCCACTGACAGGTGTTGCAATAAGTTCTGAAGAGACAAAGGTAAAGAAGGTATAGTCCTTGCCTGAGAAGCTCAGTCTACATGACAAGAACCATAATAGATAGAAAGGAAGCAATATGTATTACCTGCCAAATAACTCATGATCTAGTTGAGGGGATAAGCCTTAAACACAAATGATTCAATAATAGCATAACATATTATGAAATCTATGACATTAAATCGTTTAGCCTAGACAAATAAGTGAAAAAAAGAACCCAAGGAGGAGGAATCTGTAGGTTTCAGGAGATGCAGAAGATAATAAACAAGATTAATTTGAGAAACAAAGGTAAGGAGGCCCTAAATCTAAGCTTTCATTAATGCCAACAGCAGGTTTTTGTGATCATATAAAATGTAATTGAAAATGAATATTATCCTAAGTGTGTCAGGGTAGGAGTGGGAAAAGGACAGGAAGCTAAAGTTGCAGATAGATACAATTTAACACATCCCAAAACTTTAACTCCTTTCTGTTCTTATAGTGAATGGCATACAAGAATGGTTATTTGCATATTGTATTGTTCTTTTTGGATCTCAATGGAATTCTTCAATGTTCTCTGCTTTTTAAATTCTTATTTTTAATATCATGAAGATTAAAGTTATTATCAGTGGGGAATCCCCATCTCTCTTTATCCCATTTCTGTTTCAGAATCTAATTGAAGTAAAAGGTGCTGGTTTCAGTCTTTGTTCAACTTAGTAATGAGTATGATTGGTTATCAAATAGACAACAAAGATCAGCTCATTAACAGATACCTAGCACTTTGTTTTGAAATAGGTAGTATGTGTGCACAGAGATAAAATTCACCATAGATTTGAGACATAGCATCTATATTCTCAGAGTATCTTTCTCTGAAAAACTGAAATCATAGGAAACATTATAGGCAGTCATAAAATTAGAATTCTAGCTTTTCTTTAGTTTTTAAAATCTCCTTGTGCACCAGAGAATGCTTAGAAAGGAAACTTTTAAAAAGTGTAGACAAATGAACAAGAATGGGAAAACATTCAAAACTAATTTTAATTTTATTTGGACGAACTCCCATCCTTATTTTCCAAACTTCTTGAAATGGTGTTGTATTGATTTTTATGATGGTGATGATAAAACTTCAAATGTCTAGTTTCCATACTCACTCACCATTGACATGTGTCTTCCTCTGGGTCTTTTCTAGGACTAAGTAAATGGAAAAATGAATGAATGTCTTTTCTCAAAGAACAGGGATTCTATTTAAGCATGCTAGAATTTGGCTTTTTTAAAAGGATATTCCTTATCAAGGGATATTAAACAGATTACTATAGGTTGAGTATGAAAGGTAATCTTTTAGGAATTCATGACTAAAATGGAGGTCAAGTGATTAGGATGGATTATAGGTGAAAGGGGGCAAATATTAGAAATGCCATTAATTTAAATGTTTAATGAGAGAGGAATTTAGAATTAATAAAATATCTAAGGTACCAATTTCAAGACATGTTGCTGGACCTGACTCAGAGAATGGTATTTTTAAGCATGCTGGTCTCATTTACCATTACATCTTAAAAGTTATTGCTTGCTGTATTAAATTATTGTCACATTAATTGAATAAACCTATTGGCCAAATGTTAAAGTAGAAAAGGAATCTCTCGGTTTATCTGGCAAAAGAAATTTGAGTTTTGCTCTTGAATTTGTTGGGAATAAAGGTGTAATAGGTTCAGGTTCAAGTGATAAAGTATACTCATAAAGCTTTTGGTTACCCTAATTGCTACTACAATGATTTGACTGCAGAGAATGAAATTCATTACATAACCCATTTCTTTGTATCTCTGAAAGGAATCCCAAGATCCAATAAAGGAAGAAATTGTCCATTTAGCAAGTGTTCTTAGAGCTTCCATGCTATGGTTAATTTATTCGGTAACCATTTATTGAGTGAGTACAAATCTGTGCAAGACCATATGCCACACACACAAGAAAACAGACATAGCTAACTTTTGTTGAGTGTTTATTATGCATCAGACACTATAAGGGTTTCATATGCATTATCTTATTCTTTCTGCAATACTATTGTTACCTCAGTTTTTTTTTTAATTATTTTATTTTTTTTCCCAAAAGTTGCATTTTAATACATGTTGGCAAACATAACAGAAAAAAACAAATTATCAGAAGCTGTACACACTATTCACTGAAAACATTTGTTGAGGCAAATAGAAAAAAATTGTTACA
>CM053417.1:25896959-25929578 GCA_028644305.1 Xerus rutilus
GGGTGGTCCACAAAGGACGATAGCTGGGGTTCCGCTCAGGGGACAGTCAGTGCACAAAAGCAACTGTTAGCGGACTCTCGCGGTTGGGTGGGCACTGGGGGTAGGCACCCTGTGTGGAAGCAGGCCCAGCACGCCCGGGGTAAACTCCGGGCTGAAGCCCTGGGCTGGATCCCCCACCACAACTGCACTCCACGGGTGGGCGCCGAAGCCTCGCCTCCCGGCTATCACTCACGCGAGCGAGACTCTTGCGTGGGGCAGCAAGGCGCAGAAAGCTGCCAAAAAACTGGATGGAAGATGGCACCCCGCTACTTCCAGTCTCAGTCTCAAGTAGCCGTAGCCCTGTGCCGAGGCCCGGGCTGCAACCGCGTTCCTCTGGCCGGCGCCAAAGCCACGCCTCCTGCCTACGGCTGCCTCCCTGTGGCCCAGTGCTCGCTCACATACGCGAGCGAGGCTCTTGCATGGGGCGGCAAGGCGCAGAGAGCTGCCAAAAAACTGCTTGGAAGCTGACACCCAGCTCCTTCCAGTCTCAGTTTCAGATAGCCGTAGCCCTGGGCCGAGGCCCGGGCTGCAACCGCGATCCTGCGGCCGGCGCCGAAGGCACTCCTTCCGGCTCCCGCTACCTCCCAGTGGCCCTGTGTTCACTCACCGAGCGAGACTCTTGCGTGGGACGGCAAGGCGCAGTGTTACCTCAGTTTTGCAAGTGAGAATGCTAATACTTGGAGACATTAGTTAACTTGCCCAAGATCACATATCTAATAAATAATGGAAGCTGGTACTCAATTCCAGGTCCATGTGAGGCCAGGGTCTGAGATATTAAACATGAAAGCTGAGGCAGAATTCCAACCCTTAAAAAAAGAGCTCTTACCCACCTAATCCTAAAACAATGTGTTTGAATTCTAAAATAATGGTTTGTAGAAAGTTCATAGTTCGGAGAAGACCACAATTAATCTTGCCTGGAGATTTTACATAGAAAGTGACATTTTAATTGGACAAGATGATATTTTAAAAAATAGGATATAGAAATGGGAAGGAAGGAAGATTCTTCTAGCCACATGAAGTAGCATGAAACAAAGCACTGATACCTGAGCTAGCATAGCATATGTGAGGAGTGGTACAGCGCAAGATAAGTGGGAATGAGGTGTTGGGGAGTAGTAGAGATGACAGAGGAGATACCAGAAGTTAAACTAGAAAGATAAAATAGGGCTAGCTTGTTAGAGATCTTGAATGACATGGGGTAAAGAGTAGATTTATTCTACAGACAGAAGGAAGCCTCACTAAAAGATTTGTAACAGAGTTACAATATCAGATATATGCTTTCAGGAGAAAACTCTGTAAAAACTGAGGAAGATAGATTAGAGAGGGAGACTACATGTTGGGAGACCAGTTAGAACGTTATTGTAGCAACTGAAATAATGCAAGAGAGGGGAAGCAGACTGGGAATGAGATAAGAGTCTGCTGGACTTCCTGGTGAAGATGTTCAATAGGTAGTTGACAACACGGGCTTGAGGTTTTGAAGAATGATTAGGACAAGAGATGATTTGACAGTTATATAAATTATAGCAAAGGTACATTTGTAAAAGTGAGAAAAGATCCAAGAAAAATGTCCATCATTTAAGAGACAGTTAAAGGAAGACTAGTTTAAGTAATCTACTGAAAATTAAAAAGAGAGAAATAAAATCTGGAGAGATCACATCACCAAAAGCAAAGGAGGGAAGGATGGTTAGTAGTGTCCAATGGTTATGAAGATGTCAATAAGAATCTGAATGGAGAGCTGACCACAGGACTTAGCTATTTTAAGATCATTCGTATCTTAAAATGAACAGTTTCAGTACAGTGGTAAATATGGGAGGCAGGTTTAAAGAATGAATGGACAAGATGAATTGGTGACTATTCTTCCAAGATATTTGGCAATGAAGGGAAGAATGATCTCCATACTGTTGACAATTTGACCAAGGGTCTACAATAAAATATCTCTGCACGTTCTTATCATTGAAGGGCACCCATACTATCTATATATAACTAAAAGGCTACAACAGATTTGAAGTTTACAAATCTGTATTTTAGGATCTTGGTAGTATAGGAATTTTTCATTCAGATTCCTGTTCTGGGGTCCCTGCCACTCTTGTCCTGTCACACTTTCAGCCTTTCTCATCTACACATAGACCAGGCAAATGTTTGGGTTGAGTGCTTGTAGAATAAAGCCATCTTATGACCTTGACAGACTTTGTGTTCCCTGCAAGGCAGTCACAATATTCTTTTGAAACAGAGCCTTCCTTTAGCAGTCCTGTGTTCTGAAAAGGCATTGTTGATAGAATGCTAGTGGTTAAAAAGGATCATGTCTTTTTAAAAATAGCTCAGAATATTTTAATCTGACATTTCTAAATCCTTGGCATGTCTGTTCTTCAGCAAACCTAGAGCTCAGGGATATTTTGACAGGTTAAGAAAATGCTAAGATGTCACTATATTGGTCTTCCCAGCTGATGAGGCATTGGTTCTTGCTGTAGCATTCAAGGGCCATAATGCAATTTGTATGTTAAATCAATAGCTTATAAAATTCCTGTGTAACTGTTGGCTTATTATTTAAAGCAAAGGAAGAACAAATCAATTCCTTAAGTGTCAAGGACATTCTTGACAAAGGGCTGAATGGAATGGGCAGGCTCAATGCCATGAAAGAGTCCCATGAAATGGAAAGTTGTGCATTTTGCTTTCAGATTCCTTCTAGATCGGTTAGGGCCCTCCAGTCTGCTCATATTAGCTTGTTGAGCTTTCCCAGCCTGGAAGCAGGGCAGGCCAGCTAGTGCTTTGGGGATACATCTTGGTATCAGGGGAGCTTCTCTGGTGACAAAATGACTCACATAGCATTAAAAAGTAGATCTAAATAGCACTGCTTAGGAGCCCCAAGAGTAAATGAAGTTTTAAGTCAATAGGTAAATGGGGTGAAACAAGATGTTAGGCTATTGAGCAACTGAATGAAGAAATTGTAGCATGTGGTATTAGAGTAGAAAGTGGAGAACAGGAAGAGCAGCCCCAATATCATGAGAGAGCCAGCTATAGTCAGCATATTGAGTAAGAAGTGACCTAATCTAGCCCAGTGGGTCTCAACTCTGACAGCATATCAAACTCATTAGAGAGTTGAAGAGAACACTGATGCTCAGGGCTTACCACATACCAATTAAATAAAAAACCCTGGGGAGAAGATCTAGCATCAATATTTTTAAAAGTTCCCCAGATGATTCTCCTGTGAAGTCAGTGGTGAGAACCACTGATATAGCTCAACAGTGTTAGGTTTAAAAGGAGGGAAACGAAGGGTTCAAGAGGGAAGATGTCTTCTTCTAGTTCCTCTGGTTGTTGGTATTAGATTTGAGACTAGAACAAGTGTTATTAGTTTGGAAATTGAGAAAGCGGAGAGTTTCTCAGGAGCTAATCATTAGCTTCATCTCAATTTTTTATCTTTTTGTGCATATAATGTCTGATAAAATATCCTAATGATTCTAAAAACATTAAGACATTGAACACATACATTTGTCACTGCACATGGTTAGAGAATGGTTTTCATTCATTCATCACATATTTTGTGTGTCTGCTGTATCTTAAGTCATGTGCTGGATGCTATTATGGGGCATTTTAGAAGGGTCTTGGTCTTCAAGGATCTCTGTGCCAGGGAGCTGAGGAGAAGGAAACAAGATAAGGCCATGGATGAGTCTGATTCCCTGGGAAGGTCAGTTAGCTTTATTAATGAACAACAGCTCTGTTTCTTGACCACACAGTCTTCACTTATTGAACAATGAAATGGAAGTTTAGTACTTGTAGGGAACCTTGAAGAAGTTAATCACATATAACAAGTTGGGTGGTCATAGTGAGGGCCACTTAGGAAAGAAAGGGCAAAGAGCAGTGTCTCACTGTTACTCAAGACTTGGGCACCATTTCTGAGAGAGGGAATGTGGTTTGGGGAAGTGGTGTGTTTTCTTGGAAAAGACATGGGTATGAGAAGGTCACATACTTTGATTTATATCCAAATTTCCCCCATTATCAGCTGCATGCCTGGGGAAACAAATTTATGAGCCCCATTACCTTTGCCTGAGGTGAGAATAATAATGTTGACAATTACCCTTTCTTTAACTCCTCTTCCTGAGGGTCTCATCCCTCCTTTGCTCAAGGCTGAAAGGATTAGTGTTCAGCTACAGCAGTAGTCTGTGACTGGCCCAGAAAGAAACTACAGGTCTGCAGTACTCTAGATATTCTCACACATATGTGTCTGTATTTTTGCCTTTATATGAATCAGGCCTCCTGTTTTTGTTCCCTCTTGTATCTCTGTTTGGATTTCTACTTAGTCCCTCCCTCAAGGCAGTCTTTATGTCCCCCTGGGAAGCCCCACAGTGCTGCTACTTTAAACCCAATGTAAATGTGTATGTCTGCTTCTTTGTACTGTGTCATTTGGCATAGGAAGTCATTTGGGTTTATTTGTTACATTTTAAGCACCTATGTATTCCTTCTGGGTGATAATCCTTACCCTAAATGTTTCCCATTATGCTTCTGTGATATAAATTATGGAAAGAATCACATGTTTACTTTTCATCTTATCTTTTTTTTTTTTTTTGGTACTGGGGATTGAACTCAGGGGCACTCGACTACTGAGCCACATCCCCAGCCCTATTTTGTGTTTTATGTAGAGACAGGGTCTCACTGAGTTGCTTAGCACCTCGCCGTTGCTGAGGCTGACTTTGAACTCGTGATTCTCCTGTCTCAGCCTCCCAAAGTGCTGGGATTACAGGCTTGCGCCACTGCGCCCGGCTTCACCTTCTCTTATAGATACAAGTTGATGTTTAACTCTTGTGCATTATCATTTGTACTTTGGATACTATTTTGTGTGTGTCTGCAAGCTTGTTTTCTTTAGGGCCAAATCTACTTATTCCTAAAACAAAATTAGAATTTGAATATAGTGATATATTTTGTCATTTTTTTCATCATTTTACATGCAATAACTTATATCTCCTTCATAGGATTCCTGCAGGATTAATGAAACTAATGGGTATGAAAGTGCTGGACACATAATAGGTGCTAGATACAGGCTGGTTTTCAAGTACTCCTTGAACATTTCTAAAGATAGACATACTTTCTTACACATTTGGAGGGTAGTGGAATGTTCAAATAGTTTATCTATAAAAATGTTTTCTCCTTATGCCCACCCATGAGGGGGCAGCAGTGTCGTCTCTATTTTATAAATGAAGAAAATCAAAGAAAAGAAGGTGCCTCCCTTAATATTACTGAAAGAGTTAGTAGAATCAAGAGCATAACTCAGACCTTTCAGATTCAGAAATAGGGTTTTTTCTTCTTCTTCCTTTTGTCACAAAGAGAATCTATTTATATTAGTGCAAGGTTGACAGTAGCCAACATGCATGGGGAAAAAAGAGCAAGCTTATATATGAGGCAGAATGAATGAGTTATTTCTTGAGATACAAATAAAGACAGCAAGCAGAAACTCAGTGCATATTCACCTGTACCACAAGGCTACCACCAGTTTGGGTTTCTAGGATTGCTGATTAAAGAGAGATCTACCACAATCATCATTCTTCCCTACCTACATTCACTAACACACTTCCAAGGCAATTCTTCAAGCTATCTATATATGTTATGGTTTGGATGTGAGGTGTCCACCAAAAGTTCCTGTGTGAAGCAATGCAAGAGGGGTTAGAGGTGAAATGATTTGTTTATGAGAGACTTAACTTAATGAATGAATTAGGAATTAGCTGGATGGTAACTGTAGGCAGGTAGGGTGTGGCTGGAGAAGGTAGGTCTCTGGGGCTTTCCTTTGGTGTATATATTTTGTCCTTGTTGAGTAGAGCTCTCTGTCTGCTTCCTGGTCCCATGCTCTGAGTCACTTTCCTCCACCACACTCTTCCACCTTGCTGTTTTTTACCTCACCTTGAGCCCCAAAGAATGGCATTTACTATCAATGGATTAAGACCTCTGAAGCCGGGCGCGGTGGCTCAAGCCTGTAATCCCAGCACTTAGGGAGACTGAGACAGGAGAATCGCGAGTTCAAAGCCAGCCTCAGCAATGGCGAGGCGCTAAGCAACTCAGTGAGATCGTCTCTACATAAAACACAAAATAGGGCTGGGGATGTGGCTCAGTGGTTGAGTGCCCTTGAGTTCAATCCCCAGTACCAAAAAAAAAAAAAAAAGACCTCTGAAACTATGGGCCTCAAAATAAACTTTTCCTCCTCTCATTGTTCTTGTCAGGTCTTTTGGTCATAGCAGCAAAAGAGCTGACTAAAACAATATATGAAGAATATGAACGGTTTGGCCAGGACTTTTCATAGGTTGAGGCAGTTCAAGCTAACCTTGCTGTGGGTTATTCCCCCTTCTTTTCACTCCCAACTCAGTAGCTGATTCATCATATGACCTTGAACAGAGGTTTTTGTTCTAAACTCAGCACTGGAACCAAGAGGCTAAGAATACAGACCTGCTCCTGGCACTCAGGTGGACTAGATAATTTCTGATTTTCAAATGTAAAGGGTTTTCTAGTGAGTCCCATGGGCCTGAGGATCCCCTGAGATGATGTGACAGGGGGCTGGTCCATCATGCCCACAGCCTGTGTCTGCTGTCCCCATCTGAGTCTAGGCTGCTTGCCAAGTGCTATTTTGGAAACAGGGCTCAAGTCGTCCACCTCTTGAAGGTCATGGATGTTCTGCTTCATGAGAATGCATGGGTAAAGTGAACTGAGACAAACCTCAGTGTCACTACTGTAGTTTTAAGCAAAGCGATTATGCTTCACATTCGTGGACACAGCCTGTACCTGGTACTTGGTTGACTTGATATTATGGATGATATTCACATGGGAAGGCACAGGAATCTAATCAGAATAAGTTCCAGGTATAGCCTTGGAACAAGAACCTGGAGGCTTTTCCTGTGCCAGGCGTTACCCTATTATTCATTGGATCTTATAGAGGTCTGTGGAATCTTAGAGTAGCCTCTGAAGCAGCCAGAGCAAGGGTTAGTGGCTATTTATCAACTGGTATAGGAGTATTTAATATTTTGACAACAGATGTGCCTTACTAGTCAGTTTAGCCAAAGATCTGCCTTGTGTTTATTTATTGAATGAATGGATCAGATTGCTTGGGAGTCATTACATTACAGATTAATTCAATGAGATATGTCTATGGTATTGCTCTTCCTATAAACACATTTTTTTCAGTAGTGTATTTCCTGAGTAAAGTTAGTTCTACTCCTTGAGACTTGAAAAGGGGAAAAGGATGGAGGTTTTGGGTAAGCTCAGTTTAAAGAAGGCGAATTTTTAGATGGCCCAGGAAAAATACAATACCAATTTAGCAACTTCATGTTGCCTTGCACAGACTCAGTAAAGGCATAAGTGCAAAAGACAAAGAAAAAATCACAGGCTAAATACCTGGCCTTATTTATTTATTTATTTATTTAAGGAACAGACACATCTCTGTGAATGGATTCTAAGCAATAATAGTAGTTAGTTCATGAATTAAGCATCTCTTGTAATCTGATTGCTTCCATCCCCTGAACCAGCCATAGTACCTTCTATCCTATGTTTAGGGATAATTAGGCAGCCATTTCCACTGTATGATGAACACTGTGTCAACAGTCCCCCTGTTCCCAAGTACCATTTCCCCCAGCTAATACAAGTGTAGAGTGCTATTGTTAGAAATTCATCCTTTGTCAACCAGGCTGCTCTAATTTGAAGAGGTGAGAATTTAGCCATGACAAATTTACACACAGTAGCAGATAAGTTCCCAGCTGTTTCTTTTGGGAAGAGACAGCACTCAGAGGAAGGATTCAGGACAGAAACTTATGAGGGGAAGAAGCAAGGAGACAAAGGACTAGAGATTTTGAAGGTATCATGAACCACTCTTTTTTTAGAGTTGCTCTTTTTAAAAAATACTCATTTATTTATTTACATGGGGTGCTAAAGATTGAACCCAGGGCCTCACACATGCCAGGCAAGCACTTTATTACTGAGCCACAACTCCAGCCCCCTCATGAACCACTTTGACACAATAGAGCCATAGGGAGTCTTAAGCTGCCAGGGAGAAATGGGTCCTAATGTTAGCAGTGAGGGGATACTGAACTATAGAATTGGAAGGAGGGAGAAACAAAATATAAGCTTAGTCATTTGCTGGCCTGCTCAGTCAAGTCCACTTGCACAAGAAAGCTGAGGTCTCAGCATTCTTTGTTCAGAGAAGACTCCTTAAAAAGACTGTAATGTCCATTTAGAGTTACCATCACTAGATGCTTTCTTAGACAGTCTGGAACTCGGCACTGCAAACTATAACTATATATTTTCTTCCAAAAACTCAGTTGTGACTCAGCACATTATGTTAGGAAAAAAGACCCATCACAAGTCAAACAGTTTCCTCAATAGTCTACAACCTCTAACAAGCTGCATAACCTAAATGCCAGCTATTTCTCTCATCTTTAGTCATTTTAGAAAAAGCTTCTATTCCTGATCATTATCCTCTTCCTTCCAGCAAATCCCTGTCTCCCAAGTCATGGCCAGGTGCCAGGCACACAGCTAATGCTGTGGGCAGGCCTTCCTGGTTATACACTCTCTTATTTAGCACCTTTGGAACAGTGTAAGGTTTTGAAAACTTTTTAGCAGGCAATTTTTGTCTTGATATGAGTTTCTTTGAAAAACTTCTTCCTCACAGTTTGATAATATGGCCAATCCTTTTAATTCCTGTATTTACTTCCTTCACCCCAAGTGGTGATATCACAAATTAGCAGTTTGCAATCTGTTGGAAGTAGTTCAGATGAAGTTCTTTTATCTTGGGGCCCACATAAGAAAGCGTCTTGGTGCACTGGGCCTTAATTTGGTTTTAGGCTTTTGGCCAGGTAGCTATCTGTAGGGCTGGCTTGTACTTAAACAAAGAGGGAGGTATTGCTATACAAATAATTGAATGTAGGGTCCTCAAGGAGCTCTCTGCCTGAGACTCCCCACTTCATTGGAAATCCTCTCACAACATAGACTCTTTGGAGTAAAAGTACTCTGTTGCTAAGAAACAGCTGTTTAATTGCCAATATGTGACCCTGACGGGGACCACACTGACTAATGAATTGGTGCATCTGCCCAGATCAGTTATCATTAAATGATAAAGGCAGAGCAAAGCTGAGGAAGCAAGACACTGCTTTGAAAGACAGCAGGATATTAGGGAATGTCTGAGAAAAGCAAACCTGTTGGGGCTGGGGGGTAACCTGGAGGTGGCCAGAAATGCTTGGCCAGCTGGCTTCAGTATGGGTATCTCTGATGCTTTGAAGAGGGAGGGTGTTTTGAAAGTGGGATAGGGACATGTCAAGGATAAAATGTATCTGCTTCCTGCTTTTGCCAATGCTGAGGACAGGCAGTTTGTCTTTCTGTTGCTCCTGTCCTCCACCCTCTCCTCTATTATCAGGGTGTTCCAGGTTCTTACAGAGCTTTTTTCTTGGCTGCCTTATGAGAGGCCTGGCTCTGGGGACTGGCTGGGCTTTCTCAATTCTCCTGACTCATCCTGCAGACTCACTGTCCTCTTCAGCGACCTTCTGAGGGCCCCAAGCTCACAGCCTTGACTTTGCTGGCTCAGGGAGGTCTCTGATGAGGGGGAGTTTGCAGCTGACCTGTGCTGCAGTTTTGTTGGCTTTGCAAGATCTAAACACTATTTGTTCTGCTGGGGAAAAAAGGCATTGCAGAAATGTCCATGGTCCTGTCAGCACCTTTTGCCCTTTAGCAGCATCAGATAGTTAGTACTGAAAGGGTATTTGAGGAGTTAGACATTAGGAATGAAGCATAGTTGTCCAGTAGATTCTAGAATAAACAACTGAAACCAGACCACAGTTTTAAACCTCACTTATGCTTTCAGATAGCTTGCATAGTTTATTCTGAGTATTCAGTTAGGGCTGTTCATTGTAGTCGGTCCCTACACACATTTCTAGAAGAAAATCAGGAAAAAAACAATGTTTGCTTAATATAATCTTTTCCCCTGCAATTATTTTTTTTCTATTTAGAAACAACACCTGGGCTATTCATAGAGTGATTATGATATGCCTTCACCTCAGTGGTGATGGTAGAAGCTTGGCATAGGGTTCAATGGAAGATTCAAGAGATTGCTGGCCAAGTCTGTACTTCATCCTCTAGTCCTCTTGACCACTGTCCCCTCCTTTCCTCCATCTCTGAGAAATGCCCTGCTACATAAGGGGAAGAGATGAAAGTGAAGAGGGAACTTCCACAACTTCCAGGAGTTCATCCCACTGCATGAAGGAGCCTAGGCCAGATGGAAGCATGGATAGACAAGGAATGTTCCACGCAAGCATCACTGGAACCTCATAGCTCCCTGTCTCTCCTTCCTCCCCATCCACCCAGCACAAAGAATTGCTAAAAGGAGGAAGCAATGTTAGGAAAGCTGTATTCCAATTAGTTTGACTACCAACTGTCATGTGATTCTGATTAAATCAATGTTTTAAAAATTAACAATGGCTATAATCTCCAACTCTTTTCACAAGTTGCTGAGGTAGGGGTGGCTCACTTGAGGTTCACTTATTTTGATCGCATCTAAGCTTTTCTATCAAACAGAAAAATGAACAGGAACCTGAGAAGAGAATGATGGGAGTGAACATGGTGTTTATCTGTTTGTTCAGTGCTGACTTTTTGATTATTTTCGTGTGCTCTAGAGGTTTGCCTTCATCATTGTTTTTCCTCCTAGAGGGCAGGGGTCACCTCTGCTTTACTGGCTTTGTCCTATATGTAGTACAGTGCCAGGCACAAAGCACAAAGCAGCCTGTGACTGGCTTTGCGCTGGCTGCTGGAACTGAGCCCTGGAACTGTAGCCCTGGGTTAGGTCAGTGCTTGGCTTTTCTGGGTAGATAAAGATGACATTGGGTGTCCTTGGACTCTCTGATTTAACTTAGCTGTAATGCAGTTTGCATTAGTTTGGCTTGCCTCTGTGACCAGCTGCATCCCTCTCTCTGGCCCCCAGAAAAAGAGTTCTCATTTTCTGCCACACTAGACACACTCGGTTTTGTTACTACTCTGCCATGAGGGCAGGACTTGTCTTTTCATCTCTGTGGACCCCAGTGTATGTCAGCTCCTAGTTAGCAGAATTGAATAGCTACTTCAGTACCTTGTACTTGCCCTTGTATTGCCGACATGGGGGCTCATTAAAGGAAACTACCCTTGTAAGAGAGTAGCTGCTCTAAACTCAACAGCAAAATTAGCTGCCTACCCTTTGCACTAAAGCAGCTGACATCACAGTACTATACCAGAGGAGGAGGAAAGGGAGAGAGAAGGGGGGAAAGGAAGGAACATTTTTTGAACTTTCTATTTGTAGTGGAAGATTTCTATGTACTGCCCCAGTTAGTTCTCACAGTGGTTTTCTGAGGTCAGGATATTCATTCTCATCTCTTAGATGAGGAAACAGAGTCAGAGAGGTAAGGTGGCTTTACTAAAGTCCTACAGCTTAGCATGTGGGAAAGAAGATCTGCCTCCCCCTGGTCTCCTTTTATACCCTAAGGGCAGCATAATTTGGGGGAAGCATTTGGATTATTCTGTGTATCAGAATATTACTTAAGGGAAAACATTTCCCCCATTATAAGCAGCTTTTCTTTTAGACTGGTCAGATGGTGAAATATCAAGCATCTAAATGTAGTTGCTGAGTAGTTTCCATATGTGGAATTCACTGCTTAATTTTCAGTCAGCCTTATGAGTATAGTTGTAATGATTTCCCTCAACTGTCACCTTAAGAGCAACCACTGATTCTACTGGTATAGCCTAGAGCAGTGTACCTAAGAGTTCCTTAAGAATGCAGATTCTTGAAGTTACCACAGAGATGGATGTTATAGGTCTGAGACAGGGCTCTTTACTGCATTATGATGCACTGACAACATTTTTTTGCAGGTGTGGGGGATTAAACCTAGGGCCTCACTCATGCTAGCAAACATTCTGCCACTGAATTATACCCCCAGCCCACCATTGACAACACTTTAAGAAACTGGTGCACAGCAGCACATTCTCAAAGCATACATCAGGATTTCCTTATAAAATCTAGGGTACATGATCAAATAGGTTTTGGTAGCTGTGAGTTAAGAAATAGATTTCTTTCCTTCAAGGTCTTCTTAGAGCAATTAATACGTTCATGTGTATTGTGAATGTTCAAGAGGAGGATGCAGTCAGCAGACCCATGTCTTGGGACCTTTTAATGTAGTAATTGCACCTAGTATACAGTGTGCACTCAATTAATTGCTATTTATTATGGAGGCTACTATTCTTTGTTTTAGATTTGATCTCAATTGTGAGAAGGGAAATATAGTTCAACTTCATTATTTGGAGCTAAACTGATATAATAGCAGTCTTATTTCAGGTAAAGTCTGAGTTACATAATTTTCTTGGGTGAACATGGAACTTTATATAGGGACCTTTAAAGGCTAAGAAGGGAATGCTAAGATATGGACGTGTTACAGATTCTATATCCTGCTGTAATGAATAGATGCAAATGGTGTGAATGACTTTAACTCTCTGTTTGCCAGTAAATGCTTCTAAAATACGTTAGAAGTTTATGTTAAGTACTTTGTTAATATTAACTCAAAGGAGCCTTTCCTTCCTTGTATAGGGTGAAAATAAATTCAGCTTATCTATGTCTGAGTATCCCAAATTCTGAATGCTAGATTTGAGAGTTTTATTGCTGTATGCAGTGATTCTCAAACTTTACTGTGTGTAAAAGTGATATTCAGCATTTGTTAGAATGCAGATTCATTGTCCTGCTCTCAGGGTTTTTAGTTTGGGAATATGCAATTTTTAACAGTCACCCCAAGGGATTCCAATGAAAAAAAACGCTTGTAGAATGTTTCTGTTTGAGAAGGCCATTAATGCTTTCAGGCCACTGAGGATAGGAAGGACGACTTCTTGCACTAAGGGGAGATCTAATGATGAGGAAGCATTAGTTCATCACCTCAAAGGAAGCTGCATGTAGATAAGCTTGGGTTATTTTGCATTTAGTGCCCATTTTTTTCAATTTGGCCTGAAAAGAATTGTGGAGAATGGCCTCAACCTGTTCTCACTCTGTGCTCTGAAAGCTAAAAGTGATCAGAATGCTGCAGCCCTGTGTTCCATAGGATAAAAATCTCTGTGTACAGGAGTTTACCGTTGGCATTGAATTTGGGATGGGCTTTCATGATTCTTCCAAGGAAATGATGTGGCATTATTATTAAACTAAATTCATTTCCTCCTTTTTCATACTTTTTTTTTTTTGGTACTGAGAATTTAACCCATTAACCACTGAGCCACATCCCCAGCCCGTTTTTATATTTTACTTAGACACAGGGTCTCACTGAGTTGCTTAGGGCCTCACTAAGTTGCTGAGGCTGGCTTTGAACTCATGATTCTCTTGCCTTAGCCTCCCAGTCTGCTGGGATTACAGGCATGTGTCACCACGCCCAGCAAAAAGCTTGAACTTTAAGGATCAAATCTAACTTCATTGACATCCCAGATCTACCCTCACTAGTGTCACAACCTTGAGAGAATTTCTTTACTTCTTTGTATCCCTCTTCCCTTTATCTACACAATATGTTTAAAAATAATAACCTCATAAAGCTGATAAGAGTATGAGGCAACTTACATAAAGCACTTGGCCCAGTTCCTGACACATGGTAGATGTTTAGTAAATGTTAATGCTCCTTCAAATGAAACAACCAATGCAATTTTACTCAGATAATTTTCTCTGAGCAAAAGACTCTATGGAAACCCCTACTTCTGTAGTTTCAGTATCCTTGTTTGAAAAATGAGGCTAACAATAGTACTTATGTCATAGATTTGTTGTATGGATTTAAATGACAGAGTGCATTTAGCAAATGCTTGGCATAGGGTAAGAGGTCAATGTTTAGTAGCTATTATTACTGATATTATTATTACACACCATTTTCTCCTTGACAATACAAAAACTCCCCCAACTAATAGAACAAATGGTATATTGCTTTGGATGAAAGACTGTCAAGATGATTTCTTGTTTTACAAAATGTTATAACTAATTATTAATTTGTGCCGGAGACCTAAATATAATTCTTGGCACATAACAGCAAACACTTTGCCACTGGCACCATCCCACCTGGAGATCTTGATAGATAAATTGGCATTTTTTAATACATTTAAGCCTGAAGTTGTGACCATGCTATATAGTAATATTGACATCTAAGAGTATCATTTTTTACTTGAAATAATATTTATTGTTCTTTTTATTAGTTCTTTTTAGTTATACATGACAATAGGATACATTTTGACATAATCAAAAAGCATGGAATATAATTTATTCTAATTCAGTCCCCAGGGCTTCCTCTTTCCATCCCCTCCTCCCTTCTCTTCCCTCTACTCTACTGATCTTTCTGCTATTTACTAATAGTGTTTTGTTTAAATTAGTGACTTGTAGATATACATGATGGTGAGATTCACTGTGGTATATTCATATATGTACTTAGGGAAGTTATCTCAGATTTATTTCACTGTTCCTCCCTTTCTTACCAGTCCAAAGCATGAAGATGTTTATAGAAAAGTAAACATTCTGAGCTTCAAAACAAGATGCCACATTATTACTTTTAAGAGCAGAAAGTTGGAATTTCTGATTTCAAAATAAAACACAAAGTGTTAAGAATATGTGAATTTACAATCACAAAGTAGGATTTTTTTAGCATTTTATATAACAATTCTGACAGTGCTTTCTTGCTTTAAAAATAATTTTCATTGTTCTCTTCAGAGACCTTAGGATCAGTTGTGTTACCAAAACAGGCAGGGTCCTGTCATTTCAAAGATGATGCCCTTTACCTAAGTATGTGATATCCTTCCAGGGTATTACTGAACAATCAATGAAATGTAACTTTATGCACAATGTATTTTTAGTCATGAGTAAATTATATTTTATTCTAACTCTTAAAAATTGGTAAACCTTATATGGCATATTTAGTAGTTCTTTAATGAGTTAAATACTCAAGTCTATTAATATGAATGCTCCAGTCCCTGAAAATGCTCAGTAACAATACAATATGATACAATAAAAATCAGCCCATTAAGAAGATTTTGAGAATAATTTAAGTGGTATGTGGTATATGTATGTGTGAGAGTGAGACGGGCAGAAGGAGAAGGAATGGAGGACAAGAGGGCAAGAGTGAGAGTGGCAGTCACTGATTGTCATATTTTGTACAAATTAATAGTTTTTGAATTTTTAAACCTGGTCATTAGGTGTTTTTTATTTCAATGTTTTTAGTTGTAGATGGACATAATTCTTCTGTTTTATTTATTTTTATGTGGTGCTGAGGATCAAACCCAGTGCCTCATGCATACTAGGTGAGTGCTCTACCACTGAGCCACAACTCCAGTCCCTAGTTTTTGAATTTTTGACAGATTCAGGAGCATGTTGACTCAGCCACTGGCTCTTATGACTTTGGGCAAGTCATTGAGTTTCTCATGTTAGAGCAGAGATGATAGTATATCATGCCTTGTTGAGACACTGACACATTTATGTTCCATGGATCAAGACAGCTCCTTTGTGTGTAAGGTCTTTCAAATTCATATATTCTTTGGTGATAAACAACAACAAAAAAACTAAGAAAACCTCAGCTGCTTTTTAAAAAATGTGGTTTGCTTTGGGAGCAGATTAAGGAAACTTACCACCACTCTTGACTAACTTCCTCAGCAGGGATAGGCATTTTCTACTGAGTGATCTCAAAGTTCGCTTTTTCAGATTTTCTCATTAGGAACATATATATACAGTGTACCCCTTGGATCAAGGAATTGCATTGTTGCTTTTTAATTGAGACAAGGAAAATTTCTTATTCAGAGGATTTCTAGGGATAGTTTTTCAGTCATGGATAGCCAATCTTATGCTTTGGAATCTCAAGCATCTCTTGTAAGTTTTATGTGCAGCATCTAAAATATGGATGAAAGAATAAAAATATCAGTAGAAATTGTAATATATCTTTTTGAATGTCTTCAAGTGATGTTACATGGACACATAGAAGGGTTCACTAAACTACTATAGTCTATTTCTGTGTAACATAGGAGTTCAGTATTAAACTGTCAGATATATTATTTGTGGTTCTTTCTGGGTGACCTTGGCACATTCTGGCTCTTATTGTTGGTCATAATGCCCTTACTTGGCTAAAAACAGTATTGTTCCATTTTCTAAACATCCAAATTAAATGGAACAAGGAGAAGGATTTCTGACTCATATAAATTTTTGAAAAACTAATAATAAACATAAGGAACAGGATATTGTTCTAGAATGCACTGTACATCTATTTTCAAGTAAGGCACCATGTAGTATACAGGTATTTCAAATATGCATACTCAGATAAAGAAGGGAAGCAAACATAGATTATACAGGTATAAATCAGAAAAATTCCAGCCTTATAAGGTTTGTATACTTATATAAACTACTAGAACACTAAAGTTGTCAGGAGTAGCTACAAAACATTCAAAACTTTATAAAATAAAGTATCTCAGGTATGTCTCATTGATGTTCAGAGCCACCAAATGGTAGATGTGGAAGGGACCTCCAGTATTATCATGTTTTAAACCTCTTATTTTACTGAAGAGACTCAGACCTAAAAAGGAGAAGTGAATTGACTGATATCACAGGCAAAATAGGAGTGAGTGGAAAGTCAAAGGAGAAATAAAAAAATGTAGTGTCAGCAGAAGGTAAGGGAAGAGAGAACGTCAAGAGCAGATAAAACCAGTGTGCCAAGTACCCCAAAGAGATCAGGGAAGATAAACAATATAAAAACAGTACTTGGATTTGGCAAGAGGGAGATCACTGGTGACCCCCAAAGAGAAATGTTGGTACATCAGCATGAATGGAAACAGACTGTTAAGATTTAGAAACAGAATGTGGAATGGGAAAAGATAGCAACTCACACAAATTCCAGATTAGAGGAGTTGGAGAAACAAAAGGAAAAGGAGGGATGAAAATAATATACCAGATTGAAACAGTGATTTTTTATAGGGAGCTTGGAGCATGTTTTGAAAAAGAAGGTACCCTGGGCCCTAAATGTTCTGGTTCCTATCATTGAAATAGTAAATTGTGGAGCTGATTAGATACTCCAAATTAGCACCATCTCTCAAAGTGGGTAAAAGGAAACAGCAAGAAGCATCCCCAAACCTGACAACATTCAAGCTAATCATAGTGTAGAAGGAAGAGCACAGGGCAAAAGTCAGGAGAACCAAGGCTATCTAGCAGTATGGTCAGAGGCCAACTTTTCACCTTTGTGTCATTATCTTTGACAAGCATATGGACTTATTACCTTCCCCTAAACCTAGAATTCATACTGAAACCTTAACATTTCATTTGCTAACTTCATTCTCCCATGTTAAGGTTGAAATATACCTTGGGGAAAATTTTCAAGAAAGCCACCATGCATGTTTACTCCTGGTTGGAGTTAAGTACTCAGGGAAACCACCTTCAACCCTTATTAAGTAGGCTACTTCAGGACAAACTTGAAAAAATGGACTCCATTCAAATCATGAACATGTTAACTGATCTCTTTGTGATTGCAAATCCTGATCAAATTCTAGATAGGCATTTCAGTTTCTTGGCAGTTGATATTCTGGCTGGTGCTTGAATCAGTTTTTCAATGATTCCTATGTATGGTTAAGATGATTAAAATTATTACTGGGGGCTACAGATCAAAAGGGACATCAGCATCATTTGTACCTATGAGTTCTGCAGAGGCACAATCAAGGACACATATATTGAAAGCCATCAAACTATGATAACATTGTCAATCGGTAGCCCAAAATGTACTTAACTAGCCTATAAGTATGTGTATTAATGCTTATATTATTTAATTCCCAACAAATTTGTGTAATAGATATTATTATACCCTTATTACAGTTTAGGAAACTGAGACTCAGGAAGGTTAATACAAAGAGTAATGCAGTTAATTAAATGGCAGTTTTGTGGGATAAAACCAAGTGTGACTCCAAATTGTTACATATATATTGGTTTGCCATTTTATTGTCTCTACTCTTCCCTCTCTTCCTGTCCTGTAGAATTTCCACCCTTCACTGAAGTCCATTTCATTCTTTCAAGAATTCCATATCTTTGGCTTTTGTTCCTATTGAAATCTGCTCTCATGATAGGATCAACTATAGAGTGACATAGTGCCACCTCTTCCAAGGGAATTTGTATCTTATATATTTTTAGTGTAGAATGAAAATCTAGGCAGTCTGTTAAAGGAGTTCTAGCATCACTAAGTACTATGAGGGAAAAGAGAGCTCTGAATGAGGGCATTTGGGGGAAAATATCAGATGGCACATCCCAGAACCTGTGACATACAGCCAGGTGAACAGCACCTCTTCAAATTATTTGTAGAGTTGGCACTGGTCTCATTGCTTATTGCCTGTATTTAGATAAAAGGGAACCCAGCCTTGAGGGAAAGTGGGAAAAGGTGACCTTTAAGGTCCTTTTATCCCAGGGATTCAAAGAGACTATATGATTTGATGACTTAGAGAGGTAAGCAATTATCTAGCGATATCAACTGGAAGGATCAGGCCAAAAGTAAATCTACATTCTGACCCCAGGGATCTGAGTTGGTTGTTCAGAAACATCCTAAAACAGATCTAATCTTTGCTCCATTTAGTTAGATCATTCTCTGAGTTGTCTTGTTTCAATAGGGAAAGTCACCTTTTACTAAGAAGTGGTGGGAGAGGCTAAAATCATATAGCATTTAATGTTGGAATGCCTTCATAGAGCCTTTTCATCTTATAAAGGATCTAAGTGAGGCTCAGAGGTATGTTAGAAACAAAGCTGGGGCTGGAACCTGTTTTAACCCAGGGTTCTGTTCAACATATCCTGCTATCTGATAACTATCCTTTTTCAAATTCTTATTTTCATTTAGTCCCTTGTAAGGCCAGAAAAATACAAACACCAAAGTGAGAATTAGCAAGGGAAATGACTGACTCTCTACTCAATCCCTTTCCACTGGGGGAAAGGGTGTTTCTTTTTTTTTCTTTTAAACAACTTGATAGCCTAGCAAAGCCCAGCAAATCCCTAGGCCTGGGTTGCATATTCTTAATTACAGATAATCATCCATTATTTGCTTTTCCAGTTGAGCTGGCTCCTGAGCAGCAGGATTTCAATGGTTGTGGCTTTGTATAGTCACCCTGTTTGCCAGTAGGGAGAAGTGCTGAGCCTGGAATTAGGTGACCTGACTTCTTGTGTCCCAGCAGGGAGTCTTTACTTGGTCCAGTGGTTCAAATATAGGCTTTGCAGTCCTTACTGGTTTTTGACCTTCTCTTGGCAGGACCATTGGGTGGACCAGAGTGCACAGCATGGAGATGATTGACTTAATGTCTAGTGCCCTACCTCTAGCCTCCAAACCCAGGCTTTTCTCCTGCTCTCCTGCTGCCTCCACTCAATTTGTCTGACTCACGTTAGTCTTAATGGTAGTTACACATGCAAATAGCACATACATTTAGCAAGGAGCAAGCCCCAGTGATGTAGAAGCTTGCTTCTCACTTAGTTTGAAGCAAAAACAAACAAAAGAATAAACCGTCCTACAGATCTGAAATAAAATAATAGCTTACTTCTCAAAGTGTTGGAATCTGTGTCCCTTCTGGCACAGAATAGAAGGGGATAGTGCTTAAAAGAGAAAGCTCTAGAGATAGGTGTGTTCATCTCTAGTTCTGTCACTTACTAGTTGTGTGACCTTGGGCAAGTAACTTAACCTCTCTATGCCCCAGATTCCTCTTCTGTGGAATGGACCTAAGTTATAGGGTTATTTTGATTGTTGAAAGACTAAATAAATGTAAACCATTTAGAGGGATGCCAGGTTATAAGAAGTACTTGCAGCTTTTATTATTCCTAAATTATATTAAATTATTCCTAAATCATTGTATTACAATAATTCCTATCCTTATGCTATTCCTAGAAGTATCTTCAAAGAACTCACAGGAAAAATATATGAAATATGCCATGTTCTGCAATTGGTTGAAACTGCCTTTCTTTTGGTTTCTACAATTGTTTGCAAGTTAAAACATTGAGGTGATTTCCCCCTATCAGGTATGTTAATATCATTATGGCCACTTCCTCTTCAAATTGAAGTTGAAAAATTTTCTTGCATAGATGATCTTGCAGACACAACCATTTTCCCCAAAGAAGGGAGCAGTCCTATTGCTGCAGCAGAAATGAATACTGTGCTGAGTACGTAGAAAGTGAAGGGCCCTTGTAAATAAAGTAGCAAATTAGCAATGATTTTGCCAGCAGTTTTAAAACAAATGGATTGAAAGAGATTTCAATAACCACATGTCTAACTTAGAGCTGCACTTGAGGCATTTAGTAAACGTGTCATTTCAGTATTGAAAACAGCGTCTAATCAAAGCATGTTTATAATTAGACATCACATATAATATCTCTCAAAATTATGTTCCACCAGGTGAGATGCCATTCCCTGGAACACTGAAATCAACTGTTCGTTAGGCCTTTGTTATTATTAAAAAGAACAGGTTGGGGGTACCAAGAGAGAATCAGATAAATGAAAGTGTTTAATTTTAATTAGAGGGGAAAAAAACCCACACACAATATGGGTAGTCTGTATGGAGAACCTTGTGCCAGTAAAACCTGCCTCAAAAGGTATGACTGACTCTATATTAATTTAAATCAGACAGACATTGGCACTGCGTTCTTTTATTTTTCATTAACATTTTGATTTAGAACAACAGATTGCTGCAGTGAGGGGACAAGAACGGCAGCCAGTGAGCCATCTGCCGAGCATCTCGCTGACGACTCCACTAGTGAAAGAAGCTGGTGACTACGGAATGTATGCAAGAGGGACACACACCATTAGCTAAGTGACAGGATGAAAGATGGGAAACTTTGCTGGGTCAGAGGAGACAGAGATGGAGAAGGCAAAGCAGAGCCCATTCTGATTGGAATTTGAAAAGATCCAAGTTGCTTGCAGGAGGCCAATAGGCTGGCAATCTATAGAGGGTTTGCTTGTAGGGTTTTTTCCTTTTTGTTTGAAATTACAGGTGGGACGAGGAAAAGGGAAATGACAAGCTAAACACACAGTAATTTCCCATGCTTCTCACATGGGATACATTTTCCAGATCAGTGAATATTTACCCCTTTAGACATACCACTTGAGATAGAATCTTTTTCAAATGGAAGCCCCCTCCCCCCTGGCTTTTAAATGCAGTAAAACACTGGTATGCCAAGGTAAGGGTGGGGAGAATGGTCTGCCTGGGTGCAAACAAAAGAGGGTGTGTTGTGTGTGGAGAATTTAAAGGTAGCAATACACAATCTAAAAGTCTGCTTTTAAAAAAAATTATCACCATGAACAGGCATTTCTAAATAATATCAGTGGAATAAATTCTCCTCCCAGCTGGGATGGACTTCCCCCATTTCTCCTTCTCCAAAGCCTACCAATGTAGTAGAATGAATGCAATTCAATTTTTCTGTTGATGTTTCTGGGTCTTTACTGGGAATTCCAATTCCAATACGGAGTTTGTTGTCTGGGAGGCTATTTGGCCTTTTATATCTATTTGTCCCCATGCTAAATAGTGCCAAACTGCTGGACTTTTGTACTTGGTGATTCTGCACGCATTTATGTTACTGTCACCTGTCACATTTTAGTACATCTGCTTTTAGGAGTGCCCCATTTCAAATATGCTATCTTCAGTAACCTAGAAAGTATTGAATGTTGTCAACCACAGTGAGAGAAGAGATAGAAAGCTATGAAAATAGAAGATTAAAAGCACAGTACTCTGTATCTTCTGCATAATAAGGCATGGAGGTGTGCAATGCATTGTAGAAAGTTGTTCATCAAAAATGGTTAAAATAAAAATAGCACTTGTACTGCTGTAAGACGTGTGCTTCAATTATCTGGAAAATTAGTTTTGATGGAGCCATATACTCCTTTATAAAACTAGTTAAATGGATATGGCATAGTGAATGAGAAGAGTACAAGATTAGACTTAGATTTGGGTACCATATCTTGCCACTTACTGACAATAGAACTTTTAACTTCTCAGCCTGTTTCTTTAACTGTAAAATGGGTGTAATAATAGCATTTGCCTTACCTATCTTATTGTGTAATAGATTTTCTATCAGCCTTCATTCATGGATTGTTATAATTTAGATACTAAATGACTCCCAAAGCCTCATAAGCTAAAGACTCCATCCTCAGATCATGGTGCTATTGGGAGATGGTGAAGGAAGTTATGTCACTGAGGGCATGTCCTTGAAGGGGATGTTAGAACCCTGGCCCTTTTCTTTCTCTTTGGTTCTTGACCACCATGACGTGAGCAACTTTGCTCTACCATGCACTTCCTGTTATGATGTTCTGTTTTGACATAGGCCCTAAGACATTGGGGCCAGCCAACAATGGACTGAAACCTCTGAAACCATGAGCCAAAATAAACCTTTCCTTCTTATCAATCGATTATCTAAAGGTATTTTGTTATAATAACACAAAGCTGTCTAACCCATCATTGTTCCCTGTAAAGTGCCAGCAGTCAGTGCAGATTATAATTTCTCTTACCTTCCCTCATACTGGACCTGGTACACACTTTTAGGGATCATCTCTCTTTACTTCCTTACCTGATCCATTAAACTCTTAAGACATATTTATGTTCACGCATATATCCCAATTAATTACTGGGATCATTTCACTAAAGGTTGAGAGTTTTTCACAAAGAAAAGCTAAAGAAGAGAAGTTATCTTTAGGAATCCTGGTTAAGATGAGCTATGGGGTTTCTAGAAGTTGATTCCTTGTAATATCTGTTCCTACCTCCCCAACACATACCCACACAGCAGAACACAGGATTTGAAGAATACATTAATGATCCTTTATTAACCTTTCCTGGCTTTGTTCTCAACTTACAGTTTAACTTTATACCTTGAACGGGCCTGATGAAATATTGTTCAGGGGCTGGGATTGTGGCTCGGTGGTAGAGTGCTTGCCTTGCACACATGAAGCACTGGGTTTGATTCTCAGCACCACATAAAAATAAAGAAATTGTGTCCATTTACAACTAAAACAATATTTTAAAAAAAGAAAAGAAATATTCAGTACTGAATGGATAAGCCACATCAAGGAGTCACTTTGAGGAACTTCTCTTTTTATCAGTTGCCCCAGAGGGTCCCCATAGCCCAGGCTGGTTCCACAGGAGGTAAATATAGCATTCATTTATTCAGTAAGAATTGGAAGGTTATCCAGATGCCACCCTTACCAGAAATAGTTGTCTCTCTGACTGTGCAGTTTCCAGAATGCTCCTGATAAATTCTCAACGTGTCATTATAAGGACCAGAACATGGAGGCCCTGAGAAGTCAGATAATTTGCCTCTACTTAAAAGTTATGGTCTCCTTTATTAGCTCAATATGTATTGACTTATTGTTTTTGATTTTTAGCTCCACATGTCATGGAGAATGAAGAAGGATGCCCAATAGTGGAAAATGTACTGTATGCCAGGCAATATGCTAAGCATCTCATGTAAATTTCCTCATTTAATCTGACAATCACACTAGAAGGAACATAATACTATGACTGTTACTCCACTTGTGAGGAAAGTGAAGCATGGAGTATTTAGGTAACTTGCTGAAGGTCACATAGCTGGAAGTGGCAGAGCCAGAATTAGAACCCAAGTCAGTTCTGGCATTAAAGTCCACACAACACTCTAATATTTGAAGCCCAAACTTGCTTACTGCAGTGACCAAAACCAAACCTCTGTATCTAACCAGTTTTGCCTCCTTACAAGGCCATTGGGGAGTTGGGGAATGAAGTAAGAGGCCCTGAGATATAAATTCCAGAACTTGTATCTCTTTAGTAGAAGCCAGGCTTGAGTGAGACATCTTGGTGGAATTTGGGGCATTTTCTGAGCATCTTGAAGACCCTGAGCTCATGAGTAATAGAGGGAAAAGAAAGGGGAAGGGACCCCCAAAACTCTCCAAGGAAACTCCATGGTATCATCTGAATTAAATATAGTTGAAGCTAGAAAGTACCTGCGAAGTCACCTAGTCCATTGCCCTTATTTTACAAACAAGAAAAGGCTCAGCCTAAACAGAGAGCAGTCACAGAGCTGGTTTGCAGTAGCAGAGCAAAGTGGGGGGAATATAAAGTTTTTTCTTCTACAACATTGTTCCCCTTAATATGTGTGTTGGAATCTCACCCTGAGCCAACCGGGGATTTTAGCATCTTGGTTTGAAGCAACCAACCCTAAATACCACATCTCCCTGCCTTCTCTTAGCTTAATTAGAAAACAAAATCACAATTCTGAGTCCATGTATGTCTTCAGGAGTCATTTCACTGAGGCTGTTAGAGGATCTGGTCGTCCTCACTGGTTTTGAACTCAGAGATTAAACATGTCCCCAAACAGTTTTGTTTCCCTTAATAACCTATCATTGCCTCAGCAGTCATGACTCTATTGAACCTTGCCTGACAGTACTTATATTTTTAGCTGGCACCAGCTCTAGGCTAAGGTGTTCCATATGTTTACTTTCCGCAGTGTAAAGTAGGCCTGAATTGGACTTGCTTGGAATCTGTTCCTTTCAAGCTTCCAGGGACAGCTTGTTGTGGCATAACAGGGTTTGGTGAACAAGGTCATTCTTCCTTTCCTTCTACCTTGCTAGTTTCAGAATTTGGCCACTCACTCCAGATGCAGGAGACCTCATCTTGGCTGGTCCCCACCTGGTGAACATTTTAGGCACTGTGATCTCTGCAGCATGACAGAGAGCTTGATGATTTCTGCAGTGCTTTCTGGCCAAGGCAGGTAGTCGCTCTGAGCAGGAGCTGGGGGGATGACCAGGCGAAGGTGAACTGCCTTTAGCAATAGGTTCCCCTTCACTTGAAGGGCAAAAAGGGGCACTTCAGGATTGGAGAAGGGGTGAAACTCAATGGAAGCTATCCAGACGGCAGTGGCAGCTGAAGGCAGCCAAAATTCTGGAGCTAAGAATAGTGAGAACTCATTTAGGTTTATCATCTTAACACATTTCATACTACATTTCTTAATGGGCTGCCTTGTGGGATGGCATTTTTAGTCACCTTTGGAGCCTGCTATTGAAAAACTCCTTTCTTGTTTCTTTTCAAAATAACCTTCTATGCTGTTCAACTTGAAAAGATTGTCAGACAGAAGTTCTTGTATGCTCTCATCTCAGCTAAAATAATGTAAAGATGAAAGTATCCAACACATATATTTGCTGAACCTGAAGGGATATAATTCAGGGAATGCAGTGATCTCTGAGCTGCCATCAGTGTTGCGGCCCTTGCCTGATGTGGGCTGCTCTGCATGCCAAAGGAAAATGAATAGTCCTCTGGCTGTAATCAATTTACTCCGGTCTAACAATTGGCAATTGTATTTTCAAGCAACCAGCAATTTCAACCACTTTAACAAGTTTTCAAAAAACACATAACTGAGGACTGACTGCAAAGACAAATATTACTAATCAAAGGAAGGCCATCTGCTGCAGTGGTCATTACTGGGGACAATAGAAATCTCTTCAGAATCTGGTCCAGTCTGAGGGCATTCTCCCCAGCTGACCGAACGAACCTCACCTCCCATTACCTTCCTGCCCCCTTTCTCTCATCTGGAATAAGATTGACATTTAAAAATATACTAGAGCTATGCTATATTTTGTTTATCCTAACAGTAAAAACCCAATTATTCAGTTCTTGCCTACATGGATTCCACAAAAAACTAGAGTTTTTCTTTACTCCATTTTCAGTAAAGGTCAATGCATAAAATGCTGTAGTGATTGCTTTAGGATTGTGTTTGGGAAATACCTGAGTTCTAGTCCTATTTGAATGACTGGCTCTGTGACCTTGATCTCCCGTCCTTTGAATCTCTCTTCTTATATGTGACATTAAAATGTTGGACTAGATGATTTCCGAGGTCTCTTCTGTATATAACAGTCTGTATTTCTGACACCAGGAGTATTCTTTTAAAAACATCTTCCAAGGCTCAATATATTCAGCATAGTCTCTGGACCATCATATCTCCAGTCCTACCATATGACAATCACATGTTATATCTAACTTTACATACTTATCAATCACACTTCATTGTTTTCAAAGCACTTTCACATTCATTGTTTCATTTGACCTTGTAACATCTCTGCAAGGTACACAGCTCAGGCATTATTATGCCCATTTGGTAGATAAAGAAAACTGTTTTAGTCATCTTTTTTGCTGCTGCCACCAAAAGACCTAACAATAACAGTTTTAGAGGAGGAAAAGTTTATTGGTTGCTCACAATTTCAGAGGTCTCAGTTCATACACGGTCAACTCCATACCTTTGGGCCTGAGGTGAGGCAGAACATCAAGGTGAAAGAGTGTGGAGGAGGAAAGCTTCTCAGGACATGGCGCCAGGAAGCATAGAGAGTACCCTCCTTACCACAGACAAAATATAAATCAACCTACTCCTCCAGCCACATCCTACCTGCCTATAGTAACCACACAGTTAATCCCTACCAGCAGATTATTGCACCCATTAGGTCAAGACTCTCATAATCCAATCGTTTCACCTCTAAACTTTCTTGCATTGTATCACATCTGAGCTTTTCAGGGATACATGATATATAAACCATAATACAAACTGAGTCCTAGACCAGTAAAATAACTCATGCAAAGTCATAGGGCCAGATAGCAGCAGATATGGAACAAGAACACATATTTTCTGGTACCTTTTTCCTTTGGCAAATATAATAATGGTGACTAAGTGTTCTTGAATGTTCACTAAATGCCAGGTACTTTCTGTATATTTTATGATTTAATTTTTTACCATAACCTTATGAGATGGATATTGCAATTTTCTTGATTTGTAAGACAGAAAAACTAAACTTGAAAGGGTTAAGTTCCTTACTCATGGCTATCCAACTACAAAGAAACAGATTCAGGATTTGAACCCACAGAATCTGGCTTCTAAATATAATTATTATTGTTCTACTGGCTGTTGTAGATTATATAACATGTACCTTAAAGATGATAAAATGTCAAATCCTCATTTTTGTTACCCTATCCGGTACAGGAATGATGAACATTCTGGAAAGGCCGAAGCAACTAATGGTCATTATTTATTATGTATTTACTATGTCTTTACACCCGTGCTGTATTGTAAATGCTGCTGGAATGTAAATGCTACAGGAATTTGAGGCAAAATTGTAAACTTTAATGAATTGAAAATCTACCTGGATGCATAGAATTGGGTAATAGATATATATGTATGCATAAATACATAAAATATATAAATATGTGTATATATGGCAATGGTCTTATATAAGCACATGTTATAAAGTCACTATCCAATATAATAATTTATAAATAGTAAGAACATCAAAAATTTTAAAGAAGATTTAAAGGGTCAAGAAAAATACTCTCAAAATAATATAAACAAAAAAGATGAGATAAAAATTCGAGTATATAGTAAAACCCAATGTTGTATGATTTTTACTTTACCTGGATGATTTTTCTTACCTATGTTTTTGAAGTTTATTTTGTAATAAGCATGAGTTAAATTTATATTTTAACTTCTATAATCATTAAAATGTTTTCTACATTTAAAATATCAGGTTAGGATAAAATGACTTATACACATGAAACAATTATAGAAAAAGATTCTCCAGAAATATATTAAATGAGTAAAACCTATGATGTTGCCTTAGCACGTTTTTCTGTAGGTACAGTTGCAAAATATGTCGAAAAAAAACCCAATATGGGAATCTGTTGCTTCTGCCACTAGGGAGCTGTATCGTCTGTGGAAAATCTTTTCTTTCTTGTCCTCACTTTCCTCAGTCATGAAATGAGGTAGTTGGACTAGAACTACTTGCTCTAGCTCCAAAAGTCTGTGATCTATAACTAGACTTCAAGACTTTGTTTTGCTCATTCCTGACTATAAATCAGAGGGTGGTAAATTGATGTCAGTTTAACACTGGGGCACTAGATGGAAGATACCATTAACCGTGGCCCTTGAAACTCATACTTCACTACATTTCCAATTCACTTGCTGTGCATTTATTCTTCCTCTCTGACACCTATTTAAAACTGACAGCGTTGTCATTTTCATATAGAACATCACTATGCAGCAGTGAAACGTAAAGGAAGAAGGATTATGGTGAAAATACATCTTGGAGAAGTGCCAAGAGTTAGAAGACCTGCATTGTAATCCCAGCTCAGCTATCAAATAGCTGTGCAACCTTGGGATAATCGCTTAGCCTCTCAGTTTCCTCATTGGTAAAAGGAAGAACAATGATCTATAAGAAAACATAGCAGTGGTACATGATAGAAATGAGAAGAGCAGATCATGCTAGTGGAGAATGGGTTATAAAGGAAAAAAAGTTGCTTTTGGTTATCAACCAGGTTTTGGCCTGCTGGAGACAACATGCTATTAAACCAGACCTAGAGTACACAGGAAGAGAAAGAGGAAAAATGTCTGTGTTGCTTAGTAGTCCTCAGCAGGATTCTTCCTGGTGAATCTATGCTTGTGGAATTAGCTAGTTAACTTTTGCTCTGGAGAGAATGGAGACTGAAATGCTGGAAAATCACATTAGCAAAATTTCTCTTTTAATCTTTTCCATATCTCCTTCCTTTGCTGTTTTCAGCCTGACTTAAGCAAGCACCATCAAAAGAAGAAAATCCATACACTCAAACAGAGATGCTTTAAACTTACATCCACACATCACCTTCAATTAAAGAATTCAGAAAACCATTCTTTTTCTGAGGGAAGAATACAGGATCTACTTTTCCACTCTTCTACTTTAAACACATTAACACTTTTCTTTACATTTTTAGAAGATTGTTCTTTCCTTTAAGCCAGTGAGTGCTAAGGTTATCATGTTATATCTATGTTGTTTTATCCAAAGCATGGACAGTAATAAAATCTTATTTAGTTCAGAGAAAAAAATCAGAAAGAATCATATCCTTATAGAAAATTCCATTTAATAGTGGCATGAGTAGGCCTAATGGTGCATAAATTCTGGATTCATGGGATATCAACATCAGTTCGTTCTTTCTCTACATTTTTTCACCTCAAAGCAAATCTCTTATGCTCAAAGTAGTGTTGTTAGTAAAGATTACCCCATCAAGCTTCTTTTCAGTTATAGATTTACAGAGGGTTACAAGTTAACTTGGAATGGCCAGAGATGGGAAGAATTTCTTCCTGAGCTTTGTTTTGACTAATTCTATTTCTCTCCTTCATTTACCAACCATTTCATTACTTGGTGTTTATAACAGCAACCATTTATTGAACACTTACTATATGCCACACATCATGGCAAATATTTTACATGGATGATTTCATTTAAATTTCACAACACCTTTATAAGGTAGTTACTATTATATTCACCCTCATTTCTCAGATGAGAAAGTGAGGCACAGAGAGGTTAAGTAATTTGCCCAAGGTCATATGACTAGTGAGAAAGCCAAGATTTAAATACAGGCAATCCACTTTAGAGATATTTTTTGCCCTTTAGTTACTCCCCAACTAAGTATGATAAAAATTTTTTCACCATGCAAGGATCAAGCAACAACCCTTTTATTCAGAGAGTAAGGTACAATTCTCTAGATCCAGGAATGCAGAAAGAGCTGGATGGATCTAGGTCTCTTTATTTGAGAAAAGTACAACTTTCCTCATGGTTTCCCTCTCTTCATGTTCTATAGGTCTATAGGCTGTAAAACAAAGAATTGGGGACGGTAAACTGAGGCTGGAAGAATCAAAGAGGCCAAAGGCCACCTACCATTTATAGCTCTTGTACAAAGTGGATGGTGTTAAAAATGGGTCTCAGTTGAGCTTTCATCATCTGGATGGCAAAAGACTAAAAGAATTATCAATTGCTGAGTGTCATCAAGAAGTAGAAAAGATGAGGTGACAATAAATGCAATACGTGTGTGCCAGGGTAGAGTCTGCTCCAGAGAATAATGGACAGTATGGAGTGTCTCTCCCTTCAGTTCCTTGGACTCTTAACTCCAGGGACCAGGAAGAAAATTCACTCACTAATGGAACTAGTACCCAAGGAAGTAAAAGGATATCCACCAGGGAGACTGAACAATTTCTTGCTGCTTTTCTTGGTGCTCCTCAGTGGGCAGCCCCATTTCCAAGACAAGAACCAATGCCTGACAGCAGAGTCAGTTGCCTCAAGCTTGGTCCAAGTGTTTTCTTCTGACTCATCCTTCAGAGAACAAGCGGATGCCTCAGGGGCCTTTAAAGTCACAGGGCTACATGTGCACTGTTTAGATAATGAATAGTCACAAAGGAACAGAAAGATGACTCATTTTGTGATTGGAAGACAGATTGAATTGGATATAAAGATAGATTTTGTGGGGAAAGAGGACCCTAGATCTTCCCTTGAACACTTTAGCCCTTAGATTATGCAGAAACATACATCCCAGGGTTTCTTGACTGCAGATATCTTTGTATTTGTCACTGCCAAAAGGTAAATTGGGTGGGCAAACTTGGACATGTTGGTGAGAGATGAATAAGGTTAGGCTGATGAGCTGGTAATCTGAAGGGATATTATGATGGTTCTCTTGGGTTTGGGGAAGAACTGAGAACTATAGAAATGCTCAGAGGATACCTGTTCACAGGAAGGAAATCTGATCCCTAAAGCAATGAGATTTTATTTTTCAAATGATGTTGTATTTCTCTTTTTAGGACAAAAAGTTCAAAAGATCTTGAATTAGTGATGATACTGATGATAATATTTGTAATGATATCCATAATAATATCCAATATATGCCAGACACTATTAAAAGTGTTTTATGTGGAGTCAAGACTTATTTCATTGAAACTCTTAATAACCCTCAAAAGTAAGAATTATTATTATCCTTCCTTTAAAATTGGGGAACTTGAGGCACAATGAAGTTAAATAACTTGCCCAAGGTCTCACATTTAGTAAATTGAAGAGTTGGGATGAACAAGGATAACCCATAACTTGCTGGAAACATCCATTGGTTCCATGAATTTAATATTTTCATCATGGAGTCTTATAAAGGCACAGAATAGATGAATATGAGGAGAAATTTCTAGATTAGAAGAATTTGAGGGGCTCCTTTTTGGATGGGCTCTCCTCATTAACAAATGAAGTGAAATGGTAAGAATGGAACAAGAATTAATCATTGGATGTTAATAATAGACATCTCAAAGATCATTCAGAAGATCCTCCCAACTTTAAAAATAGAAAAAAAAAACACCCAGAACCAGACACAGAGAGACTTGACCAAGTTCATCTAGGAAGTTGAGGTCAGAGCAGAGACTGGAACCCAGACTTCCCAACTCCTGACTCATTCCTCATTCCCATGCAGCCCTGTTCTCTCTATAGCTTTTACTGTTTCCTAAGGCCATAGAAACATGGTGCCCCAATCATTATATTTTCTGTCATTTACTTTATAAGATTTCAACATAACTTATGTGGCATATATGTAGGTGAGTTGATCATAATTTATATCCTAGGCATGGTCAGTTACTCTCATTGGGAAATACAGTGTACCAGAGTAATTACCTAGCATTTAAAAAATTCAAATCAATAAGTCATTCTACAAACACTCCAGAAGTTTATGTCCAATGAACATCAGAAGCTTTGATAATTAACATGAAATTTCTCATTGGTGAAATTAGTAGTGTTCAACATTTGTGGGTTGGTTAGAAGAGTGGTAGTGGTATTCCCAAACTAGCAGAAAGAAGATACAAGGATCTAATTAGCTCTATAGTATTATACCTTATAAATGGTACCCTAGGTTCTATTCATCAGTTGTCATGTGGGCAGACACTGATGGGGATTCTTGGTTAACTAAATTCTGCTATTGGAATGTTGTTTTGTCTGCCTCAAGTGAATCTTTGTGCAAGCCACTATTCAAACTCCTAAAAAGAAGGAGCTGAGTTTGAGCTCAGGCGGTCCAATTGTTTTATGCTTGCTTGCTATTATTTTAACAGCAAACTGAATTTTGTCTGAGGCTTGCCTTGACACCTGATAATGAGGTTATGGTGAGAAGACCTTAACGCCTCACTCCAACCATAGCAGGCTGTCCATATCCAACAGAGTGTTACCTAATGGTTGTGAATGACCAGGTTGGCTTATATCAGGTTACAACTACAGGTGGTATGTCTATTTTGGACCTTGGTCTAAAGTTGGTAAGCCTCATTGTTGGATTTTTGGGGAGCTTCTAAACCTGGGTATTTATTGGCAGATTCTTATTTGATCCAGTGGCCTCCTAGTCATGGGTTTACTTATACCAGAACCTAAGCAGTTTTCTCAAAGCAGGCTCTCTGAGAAGTACATTTTCTGATCCACTGAGCACTTGCTAATGACCCTCTGCCAGCATTCTGACCTTGCTATAGCTTTCAGCATTGCCTGGGGAAGGTTAGTTAGAGTTGAACTGGCACTCGGCCATGGAAGGCTACTGTAAAAACTGCGTATGTATATAGGATCACAAGTATGTGTGCAAAGGAAAGATTTCTATCATTTTTTTTTTTTTTTTTTTTTGGTACTAGGGATTGAACTCAGGGGCACTCGACCACTGAGCCACATCCCCAGCCCTATTTTTTGTGTTTTTTATGTAGAGACAGGGTCTCACTGAGTTGCTTAGTGCCTCGCCGTTGCTGAGGCTGGCTTTGAACTCGCGATTCTCCTGTCTCAGCCTCCCTAAGTGCTGGGATTACAA
>CM053417.1:25930078-26064676 GCA_028644305.1 Xerus rutilus
TACTAGGGATTGAACTCAGGGGCACTCGACCACTGAGCCACATCCCCAGCCCTATTTTTTGTGTTTTTTATGTAGAGACAGGGTCTCACTGAGTTGCTTAGTGCCTCGCCGTTGCTGAGGCTGGCTTTGAACTCGCGATTCTCCTGTCTCAGCCTCCCTAAGTGCTGGGATTACAAGCGTGAGCCACCACGCCCGGCTAGATTTCTATCATATTGAGATACTTTGATGGCACACTTAGAGGAGAAAGTAAAAATAGGGTTTTTACTGAAAAGAGCTTTTCTCTGCTGTTCTTAGTACTTATAATGACCACTTAACAGAGCTTCCCTCAACTAGTAACTTAGCTGGGAAAGGCAGTATAGTGTTGCACCTTGCACCCAAGTCACCTCATGTACCCTTGCAGATGTCTTGTTTGTCCCAAAGTAGTTTAAACAATTGGATTTGAATGCCTTCAGGTAGAGACATAGACTCTTCAGATTTCCACAGGTCTCACTACTTCCTATTATGACACATCTGGTCCATTTCCTACATTTATGTCATCTGTTTGTCTTCTAGTGTCATTTGAGCTGTCAACTCCAATTGAAACTGAGGCAAGAAATTATCCAGTTACACTACTTAGCTGGCTAACTGGGTGACATTGAGATGATTTCTTATTCATTTTCGAACCACATCTGATTCTTCTTTTGTAAAAAGGGGATGTGAGTTCCTCCCTTCTGCAGATGTTGTGAAGATTCCATGAGAGAAGATATATAAAATGCTTAGCATAGTATTTCCCATATGGTACAGCTTCAATTAATAGTGGTTGTTATTATTTCAGTTCTGGTTTTAAATTTGTGTTGACAGCAAGAATGGGGAGGAGGACACAATGAATGCAATGTGAACCAATTGCAATACATCTATTTTTAACAAATGGGTTGGCATTTGCCATGACATCTAGTTTATAGCATGGCTAAGGACCAATCATTAGCTAACAAGCAAAGAAGGAAAGAAGCATTGTTAAAATAAAAATCATTCCCTTGTCTCTACTTAACATCTCAAAGAGCCTTTTTCCTTTGGTTCTCTCAGGAACCATGAGTTGAGGTTAGCATCAGTCTTTTCAAGGCTTGAATTTCCAGCCTGAGAGCCAAACTCACTAATACTTGTATAGGTCAATAGCACTTCATTTACATACAGAAGCAACATATGTGAAAGCGCCTGACACAATACCTAGCATTTACTGGGTGCTCAATAAACATTCAATCTGAATTTGCAAATCTCTGTTTGTAGTATCAGGGTTTATTAAATTTGTGATTCCCAAATTATGCATTAGTATCACCCATAGAGCCTGTTAAAAAGGCTTATCCTTCCATTTTCTGATTCAGTATATCTGGGGTATGATCCAAAAATTCATATAATAAGTGATAAGCATCTCTGGTGATTCTGATGCAAGTGGTCCAATTAAACACTGTTCTAAACTAATCAACAAGTAGCTTTGGGAATTACAATGGAATATAAGGATATCTGAGAATCTATAGCAGGTTCTGGCTGACTGTGAATGTTAGTGGCCTTTCTACTCTAAATTTATAAGGCTGTTAACCCATGCAGAGACCTGTACCAACACCCATACCCACATACTTACCCCTCTGTGGGCAAGATCCTAACCCCTTCCATTCTCATGCATTGCTGGTAGCCTGACCCCTTTCTGGGCCACTGCAAATATGAGGGCCCTAGTTGCAATGAGTAATTGGTGAGGTAGATTAGCCAATTGTGGACACTTGAGATGAGACTATTTTTTTTGACAGATCTGGGGATCAAATTCAGGATCTCATGTGTGGCAGGCAAATACTATACCACTGAGCTATATTCCCAGCCCCAGAGGGGACTATTTTTGATCACAACAATTTTTAAAACTCTAAAAACTTCTCACCATCTTTCATCACAAACTGATTTTACTTCAGAAAATTTCCCACAGTAACTGGAGAATCTTGAATCTCAGATTGTCTATTGCAGCAAAAAAATCGTGTGTAAAACAGGTAGCAGGCCTACTACCACTGGAAAGATGTGACTTGATGGGTCAAAAGCAATTATAATAGTGAATGGCAGGTAAGATCTTAGAGAATAAAGTACTCAAATTTATCCATGGATAAGATAAAACATTGAAAATAGATAAAGTGTATTAAAGTGTTTTTCAAGGACCCTTCCTCAACCTCAGGGGTCTTCCAGTAATCCTTGTAATGCCTAATGCCCACCATCCACTTGATGTTCCAATTTCCTTGGGCAGGTACATTATTTTGGGTCACTTACCTGTCTTGGATAGTCCCCTCTGAGGTTTCTGCAGGGTAATCTAAACAGAGAATTCTGGCTGAAATATTAATGGCTGATAAGGATTTAACTCATTGCCTTCCAGATAGTACACTTGCATTTTAGCATGGGTTTTCAGTACAATAAGACAAATAAATTGACTTGTGGAATTTCAGACTAATAGTAGACTGTCAGGGAATAATATTTCAGGGATATTGAGTGCCATTTTGTAGGCCTCAAATGACACTGGGTAATCTTTTAATGACATCCCTGGAGTAGTCCTTAGTTTAGACATGTTAGAAAATGACATTACTTCTCTTCCCTTCTATCAATGAGTGCCTGGCACAGACCTTGAAAATGGAGTCAATTCTTTAAAATCCTATAGGACTAGATGGGGTATGAGTTGTGTTGTACTTCTTTTTTCTAATCCTGTTTAAGAGAAGTCAGACAGCTGAGGAGCAGATGTTTCATGTCTCCTTCTGGCATTCCTTGACCCACAGAAGCAAAGTGTAAAGGGAGTTGAAACCACAGGCCAACCTCAGATCTCTTGAGCAGGTTGTTTCTAAAAGGGGTACTTTGGGGTGTGGAAAGAAGCCAAGATGTTGTCATCCTGACTCATGAGCTACTTCCTCTCTCAGCTTGCCTTCTAGTCTCCCCTCTACATTCCTACAAAACCTAACTCCAAGTGAATGTTCTCATTAGATATCTAATCATACCACCTACCCGCCTGACATGGACACAAGGCTGTTGGGAATGTGACAGAGATATCAGTAAGTTAGAATGAGCCAAATGTGTCTCTTACAGAACCTCCTTTGGAAGGCAAAAAGGTATGAACATGAGTAAAAGCTTGTGTGAAAGAGCTTTTTTTTGGTGATCATAGTTTTCCTGCTCTGGACTCTTCTTACTCAAAGTGTGATTCAAGGATAAGCTGCATTGGCAATATTGGGGAGCTTGCTAGAAATGCAGTCTTGAGCCCCACAGAAGACCCACTGAATCAGAATCTTCATTTTAACAAGATCCCCCATATGATCAGTGTGCATGTGAAAGGTTGAGAAGTTCTATTCTACACTGAATTGTGCCACAGTGTTGAGGGATCAGTACTAGCTGTGTTTCCTCTTCTCATTCTTATCATTGCTCCCCTGCCTCTTCCACATAAGGACAAATGATGACTGGGTTGAGGATAATTGCTTAAGAAGCTGTGACAATTGGAAACTGAGGAGCTGGAAGGTCTGGACTGAAGGACGTAAACATGTATTTCTCTTATCAGTGCTCCAATGAAAATCCAGAAGAGAATATGCTGATTATTTCCACCAGGTGGGAGGCCAGAACGTATGTTTGCACCAAGGCAAGGGAGAGATGGAGGGAATGAGGAGGAGACATTTCTTGGCTAGGTTTCCAAGTGCCTCTAGAGCTACCATTTAGTGTCTATGAGAGAGATTGCTTCATAAAACATGGCATTCCATATGCCATCCCAGAGAATGGAGACTTTCAGCTTGAGACCCAACTTCCTTACTTTCCTTCTCCCCTCCTATGACCATCCTTTTGTGCCCTACACTTCCTGCCAGTGCCTACAAGGTCGCTTCAGACACTATAACAGACTTCAATAAAATGAGTCCCTGTGAACTTTGGCTGCTTCCCAAATTATCCCCAAAACTTTTAGGTTAAACATGGGGAAATTGATCCTGCCTATGCATTTGGTAGACTCACATACTGTGGGTAGCTAGTATTTTACCTTGGCCTGTAAAGGTCCTCTATAACTAAAGCCAACTAACTTCTGTTTTGAGCAAGAGTGAACAGCCACTCTGAAGCATCATATCCACAAACATCCCCATTTAAGAATCTTCCCTTGAAATTGAGACATTATGGTTCACACGGTTGCTGATTTTAAAGGAAATGCTCCCTTATTAGTATATTGACCCTTCTTTTGCCACTGTCATCTGTGTTTCTGAATTAGTTAAAAAGTTGGTACCCTCAAAATAGAATGCAGTCTCTGAGGAGGATGGACTAAGAACAGAGATATTCTGATGCAAAATAGATAGGTAGGTTTAGTGTGGCTGGGTACACTAAATCAGGGGCTAGTCAGTGAGTAGGCAGTTAGAGACCAACAGAAGGGCATGAACTGGACAGACAGAGCAGAAGAAATTAATGGCAATGGAAGAGATAGAATGAGGGGGGAAACAAATTTTATCCATGTTAATCTTTTGCTAAAGACTGACCCCTTTTGGGAGTGGCTGCCCTAGCTCAGGGCTGAACCCACACAGAGGCTGATGCTATTTGCAGCTTTGTGTCTGGAGCCCAGACATTTCCTGAGCAGCCCTGAGGAGGGAGGGAGTTCTTTTGTGTCTGCATAACTCCTACACTACTGCTGAAAACTAACCATTGTCCCCACCTGCGGCAGTAATTACACCCTCCTGCCAAGGTTTCATCTCATTAGACCCAAAGTATCAAAACCAAAAGAATAAAGTCAAAACTTAATTTTTAATGGAGTATATACAGATTATTATCTTGACCTTCATAGAAGACAGCAAGTCTCATGAGATTTTATATATTTTTGCAGCTTATAAGCAGTTCAAAAGTAAATCACCTTGGTGAGAATGTTTATTCCTCTCCCCCAAAGTTATGAATTCTATCGTCTCAATTTCTGGCCCTCTCTTAAAATCCATGTTGTCATTTAATCCTTAAACTGATTGTATTAAAATGACAAATTTCTTGTCCACAAAGGAAGACAAATAATACCACCTCAGCAGCTTCATTTATTTTTCAATCTGTTATAATAAAACCAGCCAATCACCTCTGACTACCCAGAACAATGAAATTTAAAAATATATCAGGAGTCAAAAACATAAAATGAAAATCTGAACCAGCTCCTACTATTTTTAATTTTAGAAACTAGAGAAGGAAATATAGAATTAAGAAAACAACCTCTATACAGGCCAAAGGGAGTTTTGGAAAACTAGTTTTATTTTAGGGAAAAACAGTTAAAATTCCAGAGAGGAAGAAAAATCATGGACCATTATGCAGTAAGCACAGATAGAGAACAAAATAGTTCTCTTGGCTCTTTCCCCTCAAACAGTTCTATTTTCCCCCACCCCAATTTAGTAGATCAATAGGAAGCTGCCTTGTATAGGAGGTAATACACTTTGCAAGAAGCTCACCTTTACAGCTTGCTGATTGCTATCTATTTTTATGGCCCAAACGAATAGCATCACTTTGCTTCTTCCTCCCCCTCTAAAAAATAGATTTTTTAAAAACCCATAATAAACCTTGTGAGAAGGTGACTTAAATCTTTGACTGGCACCACTGAGGCAACCTCTTCATGCTTCAGTGAGCTAAGCCAGCTGGCTAGAGGGGCTGAGAAGTGGGCTAAGCCAGTGAGCTTACTGAAGAATGGCCAGCAGACAGGAGAGAGGGACAGCAGCAAAGGCACAAAGATGGGGGACTTATGGGGGTGGTGGAGCCAGAGCAGACATTGGCTAGGATGTGAAGATCTATTTGAGAACAGGAGCTGGGATCCTGGGGTCTTCACCCTGGTTCCAAGGCTTACTTGGAAAGGACAAACACCCAAACCAAACCCAAATAAACAAAACAAAATTCACCAAATTGCAGAACATGGAATCAAGGGAGACATTTCCTTTCCAAATGGACCTAAATGGTTAAACGGATTCTAGCAATTAGAATAATCAGATAATTAGATTGTGACTCTGTAGGCAGGAGACGGAAACCTGTCTCGGGTAAGTACACTTGGAAGTGAAATGCACTCAGTTATAAAAAGATACTGTTCTCACTTAGCAGGTATATTTCAAATGGCTTGAAAAAAATTAATAGAATAAAAATTTGCTCCTGATGAGTTAGGTTTAGCCAGCAAAAGAGATTTTGCCTGGGGCTCCATTAGAGGTTGCACTCCTAAGTCCGACTCTCAGTCCCACCATCACCATTGCACCTCCATCAACAGATTTTTATTTAAGTCAATGCGTTTACAGCACAATTCCGTGGTGAATAACCTTTAAGGTTACATTTGCCTTTTTCCTGCTTCTTGCAAACAGTGCGTAATCCACGAGCACATTTGTTGGCTGTAAAGGTGTACAACAGCAATTTTTGCAATGACAGTGCGGAGAGGGAATATGAGATCTGTGTGCTAATGAGCTGACACTGCAGAGGCTGGGGCGGTGTAGTGTGGAGTGCACTACAAGTGCACAGCAGCAAGACACAGGAGGGGACTTCAAGGGAATCAACGATGTTTCCTGAGGAACCAGGGCAGCAAAACCACACCATGGGACCCAGCAGTCCCTTGTTGTTTCCACAGCCCCCAAAGCCCAAGGACGATCAAATCCAATTTTTTAAAGAATAGATATGAACTTACTTGTGTGTGCATCTCTTATCATACATATTGATCCCATGGATATGAGTGTCTATATATGTTTATGAATGCATGTATCCTGAAACCAGAATATTCTCACCATTTTTCTTTATGGGTTTATCAAACTAAATTGAAAAGTAAGGCATCAAAGTATTAATTCCTATGAAATGGGAACATGTGCTTGAAATCAGATGAGTCTTTCTAATAAACTTCAATTCACCCCTGAGCTGAAATCCCAAATGAACCACCTTTCAAAGCCAGGGAGGCTTTTATTGGCCTCTTAAGGCACAGAATGAAGTTGGAGTCTGTCTTAAGCAAACCTCTTGGGGCTTGTGCAAAAAAAAAAATTTTTTGGTTGCTGGTGAAGAAGTGTCTTTAAATAACTAATGTCTGGGATTTATTGCAAGGGAGCATTCTGGATACATTATAGGGGGTGAAGGGGGTGATACAAAGAAAGAGTTGAGGATGGGGCACTTACAGAAGTCATTACCATTTGTTTATTCTTTGTGTATCTGTTTACCTGTGAATCTATGCCCTAGAAAGTATGTGCCTGCCTCAGAATTGAAGGTGCAGAAAAGACTATGAGAAGAGATCAATTATTAGTGCTAGGAGAAACTGAAACTAGTCATTCTGCATGGCCATAGGGAAAGGTTCTTTAATTTTCAATAGCTCTTCCATATCACATCAGATAGGAGAGGCAGATGACCAGAGTTGGACTCATCTGGGGTTTTCGTAAATTTTTCTAGGCTTCCAGGGAAGGGCAGGCCAGAGGATATAGAGGCTTTTCTCTGCACAATAAGGTAGTTATTTGGAGGAATGGAATCTGGGGTCATCGCCAGGTTCTAGTACCGAACTAGAATCGTATGTCAAACCTGAAATATTTAACCTCTACTTACACAAGAAAAAGAATAATCAGGGCCAGTTGGAAGGGGGATTAGATACCTCCAAATCTTCCTTGGCCTCTTGAAATCATTGGTTTCGGCACTCAGACTATATGGATGGACTAGTCATTTTTCTCATACTAAACTACCAGGCAGCAGCTGCTGAGAGACAGCTTTGAGATCTGGCACCATTTCAAAGATTGTGACATTCAGACATGACTGTTTCGGGGACCAAAGAAGATGACAGCTTTCCTCCTCTGTCTTCTGAGCTGTAAAGTCTGAGAGTGCAACAGGCAACTGGGTATACATCACTGGTTTCTAGATACTTCTCCTATGTGTGGTGTGTTTCTGTGCATGCATACATGTGTATTTGGCATAACTAAGGTCAAGGTCATCTTTTTGCTTTGTGTTTTTTGTTGCACAGTGAGCCACACCCCTTCTCCCCTACTCTCAAGCCCTTGGCCGTAAACCAGCCTGTAATTAGAAGTGCTATGGATTTAGGGTGAGGAATTTTGACCTTTTTCTTTTTCTCCTCCATGGTTGTTCCTTTAATGCCCTGAGAGATAAGACATGAAGGCAACTCAAAATGAATATGAGTGACTTATTACCTATTCCCAAACTTGAGATTTTTCACATGGCAAGTATCATTTCCTGATTGCCCCTTGAGTAGGGTTCCAATGGTCCTAGACTAGCAGTTGTCAGTCTGGTTCAACCATAAAAATAGGACCAAAAACCTTAGAAATCAATCGTTCTTGAGAAGCTAAATGGCTCTCTTATCCTAGTCCTCAGCAGTGGAAAGATACTGAAGGGAGTTGAAATAAATATTATTCGTTAACAACATGATAATAAATGCTGGTAGTTTCATGTACTTGGTTTTAAATCTGTTCTAATTGATATTTAGGAAGCTGCACTTGAGATTCAACCTCTTGACAAGACCACAGTGCTGCAGGATTAAGAGTCAGATGTGTGTTGTAAATGCTGTGGAGACAGGCTGGGATTACTGAAATAAGATGCAAAGTATAGACAGACATTTTGTAACTTTCACACTTAGCTAGAATTAATAAATTCCTATTTTTATCAATGTCAGAAAGCCAAAGAACATCAAATGCAGTGTATTTGAGAACACATATAGAAAAGGATCTGTACCTTCAGCTAAAATTTTCTTAGCACTAATAACTATCACATTACTTGCAAAATACTTCAGCCCCATTTCCTTAGTCCAAATCTTCAAATCCAAGGAACCTGCGCCTGTGGAGACCCTTCCAACAGTTTTTGGAAATTACATATCTTTTGAGACAGAAGAATTTGAAGGAAGTCATATACAAAGTTTCACCTAACCAAACATAAATATCATTTTCCCTTGAAAGAAAGATGAAAAAAATTCCAAACTGCACCATCCATAAAAACAAAACATGCTTTATGGCATCATTGGCCTCATCGTTGTGAAACTTTTAGTGAAATAAGCTTAGATGAAGAGTTCTCGGTGTTTCTCACAAAACATTCCATTCAAGTAAAATCTTTAGTCCAGTAGCCTATTAACCCTTTGGATTCCCATGGTTTTACTTTTTAAAATACCCCCTTTCTAGAGGAATAATCATGGGACACAACTATGGATTTCAGAAAGGGTTTTAGGGCTGATGAAATTCCTCCCTTTGATATTCAGTTTTCCTCATCTAAGCCTGCCCCTCAACCTCTTGCTCTAAATTGGGAACTGTGTTGCCCTCAACAATCAGGTAATGGGTTGGGGGAACAAAACCAGAGGAAAAAGAACTAGCTTTCCAAATATTCACCTGAGCACTGTCTTCTCCCTGCCTTTCAGTTTTCCAGGCACTCATCACTTACAATCAGTTTGTAGTCTTATCAGTTCCTATCAGAGCTCTCTCAGTAAGAAAGGTGATAGTCTAGGACAGAAAGAGGCCAGGGAATCCAGCCTGATATGTCCCTCAAGGTCACCTGTTGGTGGAATTCCTCATATTTTGGTTCCTACATATTAGGCAATTGTCAATTTCAGCTCCTTTTTACTTGCCAAGCACTAGCTTTAACACTCAAATAATGTACATCCTGAATTGACTCAATCAAGAAACTGCTGCTGCTTCTTTTTTAAATCCCATCTGAAGCAATTTCCCTGAACAACCATGCTATTTTTTTCTTTCTTTCCCCCAGCCAAAAAAAAGAAAAAGTGGGGTGCGGGGGAAGGAATGCCAGTTTAGCAGGGAGGAAAATGAAACTTTTGCATCAAACATTATTGACAACAGAGTTTTGTCCACTGCCTTGAGTTTTGCCCATTGCCTTCAGCCCTGCAGCAGAATCCTCCCGGGTTGATTTATGCAACATGAAACCAGAATTGACTAGAGCTCCTAAAATGTATATTGAGGAAATCACCAGCCAGCACACAGCAGACCCCAAGCACCACAAGCAAAATGCAAATGAGGCCCCCAAGGTCCCACAGGGAGGAAAAGTAGATCTACTTACAAGCATTAGTCACAGAAAAACTATTGGAGGAATCCAAGTGATCTACGTGGTAATTCAAATGGAAGGGCTTCTCAGTGGTGTTCTGGTTGGTGTTGTATAACTGCACAGCAAAGCGGAAAGCGCTGTGCTCCTGCACCGTGTTCCTCATGAAAAGTCCACCTATAGGCAAAAAGAACCAAGATTTGGCTTGTGTCCCCCCACCCTAGGACGAGTTAGAAAGTAGGGAACACTAGGTACAAGATACTTCTCAGCATTACTGGGATGCGCAACTGAGGATTGATTTTCAACCTGTGTGTTTCTTCAGACTTGTGAACTCAGATTTCAGCCAAGAGAAACCTGGTTTCTCTAGACTGAAGAGAAGAGGCTGGAGGTTAAGGGAACAAGGGAAGAGGGGGCTGCTTTGATGTAGGACGATACATCCAAGAGTGGAAATTGGTTCTAAGGCAGTAGCCTTCCCCCACATACACTCTACTCCCACCCCCATCCCCGCAGCTGGTTCATCTTTACCGGGATAAAGAGAGAGAGGTTAGAAAGAAAAACAATTTTATTCCTCTTGGTGCCCCATCCCGTTCTCTATTAGCCACCCTCCCTCTTGACAATACAGGGGATTAGTTCAGTAATGGCAACAATTCTAACTTCTGGACTTGTAAATACAGACAGAATCAGAGAGCACTCCCTTCCGGCTCCCAGAGCTGGGTTCCAGACAGACACAGCGGCAATTCATGAATTCGTGGTCTGCGTGACTTCGCTGCTTGCCTGCTCAGCTTCTTGTCTCACCCCCACTTCCTACCCCATCCACCACCAACCTGGCTGCTTCCCGGGTCTAGGGGATCCAAAGTGGGTTCCACACATTCCTTAGCACTAGCCTGTCTCCCTGGAGCCAAAGACGCGGGACAGGGAGCCTTGGGCTGGGTTATGCGCCCTGACGCGACCAGACAGGCAGCATCACCCTGGGACAACTTCCAGTGGCTGCACTCACGCCATGGCAAAGTCCAGAGCAGCAAGCTGAAAAGCCATGACTCTTCGCCCCTTTGCAGCATCCCAACCTCCAGCTTATCTCCCCTGCTCCTCCCAGCTGGAAAACCGGGCAGCCAGCCCCCAGCCCCAGGAGACCCCTCTCTCATCCTCAGCACTCCCCAGACTAGCCAGCTGGTTGGGGCTCAGATCCCCTCGGTCTCTGCCGGTCCCCATCCCCAGTCACCGTCCCCAGACCATGCAGGATGGGGACCCGCGCGGCCACGGTAACCCCGCCGGGGCAGTTGTTTCAGAGGCTGAAGAGCCTGGCCCCGCTGGCTGGCTCGCTGTCGCTTACCTATGCTGATGGTGTTGGGGAATCCTCCGTGAGAATGACCCAAAAGCCCCAGGACTAAAAAGAAGACCGCCCGGAGCACGCTTTGCCCCATTTTCTTCTGCCTGGCCATGCTACGCCTAAAACGAAGCTGACAAGAGCATGGGCGCAACTCGGGAGTCGTCAAAATAATAATAGAAAAAGAAAAAGAATTCACCGGCTCTTACACCCCCTCCCCTCAACTTGCTCTCGCTCACTCTTCCTTTCCACCCCACACTAGTCCTCCTCCGCCGCCGCCGCCTCCTCCTCTTCTCTCTTCTCTCCTCTCTTCCTCCCTCCCTCTCTCTCTTCTCTCTCTCTCCCTCTCTCTCGCTCCCTCTCCCCCTCCCTTCCTCCCTCTCTCCCTCCCTCTCTCTCTCTCCCAGGATCTCTCACACCCCCCTCCCCGCCCCCCACCTCACTTCTGTCTTCACACCAATCTGGAAGGCGGGTTCATTGGCTGCAAGCTGGGTTTGCCAAAGCGATCTCTCTCCCTATCAGAGAGGGGGGCGGATATGAGAATAAAAACCTAAGACACAAAACAAAATAAACAAAACACTGAAAAACAAAAAACAAAAAAGGAGAGAGACAAGGAAATAAGAAAGAAATTATAAAGAAAACCTGAGACACCCCCCTGCGAAGATGGTGGGTCTAAAGAAGGGGGAACAGAGGAGAAAGCGAAAAGACTCAGCTCCGGTGAATTGGGCTCTCCCAATTGGGCCGGTAGGGGGATATTGATCAAAGTTGATCTGACGTGGAATTAAAGCCGCACACTGCTTAGCTCCACTGCAAACTGCAGCCGCGGACTGCAAAGCCTAGGCGCTGGCGTTTGTCAACACGGGAGAAGGAATCAATAGAAATTCACCAGACCTCACGTGGACCAGGCTTTCAATCTGCAGCCAGCCCCCCTTTTTAAAAAAAGCTGCATTGCCTTTGCGTTTTTGTGTCTGTCTTAAAGAAGGGGCGTTTTGGGGGGCGGTTAGTGGTTACTCCGGAGTCTTTGTAGAGACTCAGAGAAGCAGTTCCCATCACAATGCGCCCAAAGATGCTGCGCATGCCTGGTCTCTGCCGCTCAGTTTTTACAGCAGAGGTCGGAGGGCCGGTTAACAACCTCCACCCCATCCCCGCAGCTTTGGGAGGTGTGTCCCCCCTATCAAAGTGCTGAGGCAGGTTTGTGAGAGGTGAGAGTAGCTGATGGACAGTTCAGGGCTGACTGCTTTGGAGGGCGTAGAACAAAAAGTATGTGCATAGAGGTGGTAACTGAAAGGTTAATGGAAAGGACGCTCAGTCCCACCAACTAAGGAGAGAAGTGTGGGAATGAGCTGGGTGGGGGTGGGGACTGAAAGTTAAGGTTGGAGGAAACTGTCCTTAGCTGCCCTGCTCCCTTGGTGTTGCCTCTGGATGTTGTAGCCTAGGCCCCTGAGTGATGACCCCAGAGGTTATTGATCCTTCTGTACTCTTCTCTCTGCTCTCAACGGAGGAAAGAGCCTATAAAGTTATACAGTCCGGGCTGGATCTCAGTGAGGAATGGTCCCCTCCAAAACATCTTGTGTTTGAACCTCCTGGGCTATTCCTCTCCCTAGCCACGTTCTCCAGTGGTGAGAAAAAATAATCCTCTTTATCTCCCAAGTCTTTTATTCCTACCCCACAGCTAGTCTATAAAATACAGAATTTATCTTCCTTACACTTGCTATTGTCCTTTTCATATCCTCTCCTCCTAGCCTAAGTAGATAATGAGCCCTTCATGCCAGTGTACACCAAACTGATACACATGGGGTAGGGGACAGGGGCCCAGGGACCAAACCAGTTCATTGAATACTTCAGAACTTTGAATTTGGCAAGACATAGGCTGGAGCCTGGAACAAAGAGATTCAAAATGCTTTGGCAACCAGAAAAATATTTTAGGCTCTTCCCAAATTTCTATCAATTCTGATAATGCATAGTCTCTTTCTACTGCTTCACTCATAGAAATCATTCATCTCCATTTTGATAGTCCATGGCTAGGGCTGAGGAAGAAACTTAGGAGCCAGTGAAAACTCATTCTCCCAATGTAAGGAGAATGAGGGCAAAAGGGTACCAAAGACGAGGTTGACTACCTCTTGACATATGTGCAGAGTGAGATAGCATCAGTCAGGGACATAGACTTAGGGGCAGATCCAGGGCCAAATATAAATTCCATCACATACAGGCAGTATTTGACCTTGAGCAATATTGTTAATCTGCTTCCAAGTTTTTCAACTTTGAAATGGGAATATTAATAGTTCTTTCTTTACAAGGTGATTGTGAGGATTAAATAAAATAACAAATATGAAAGCATCTTATTCAGTGTCTGACTCACAGAAGAATCAATAAATGTTACTTTCCAAAATCCCTTTCCTCTTTCTCTCCTTTAAAAAGTGTCCTCTTCTCCCCCAAATCTCCTTATGCGGTCATCCTCCCTTCTCCCCACTACACTCACAACCCCAGACTCTGCTACCAAGTCTTTGCCAGTGTTCTACATAAATATCTTCTATCATAGCTCCTCAAGAGCCCCAGGAGACTGGAGAGAATCTGGTAGATGAATCTTTACTAAAGTTCTAATAGCAGGCAGTGACAATTTAATATTAAAAATGCCACATTTAGAGAGTCTCTTCTCTTTGCCAGGCACTATATGTTCCTCATTTTAGATAACAGTTGCATTTTATTAGGAACCTTCAATGCCTTGACCCAAAGCAATAACTCCAATAAGGAGATTTTAGTTTTGATTTTGGGTAGGTGAATAATATATTTTGCAGTGGGAGGGTACCTTTTAGCATACCTCAATTCACTCCCGAATGCAGCCAGGTCCTCATCTATGCTTGGCCAGCCATAAGAAGAGGTGGAAGCAGAGATTTGTGGCCATCTTCACTGTCATTTGGCTTGAAGCGTAATGAGAGTGGGTCAGTAACAAATGATGAGAGGAAGTAGGACATTTCAGTGCCTCTGCACTTGGAAATCCTCCATTGAAGCCATCACTGAAAATGCCACCCATCCCTTCTGTTTTCATCCTCCCCTGCCCACTACCTTTTTCCTTCTCTTTCATCTGCTGCCACTCTTTCAACTTTTAGCTGTCAGTGGCAGCTGTTGGCAGAGTTGGACTAGTTTCATCTGAGCCAGCAGGGGCACAGTGGTAGACTAAGCATATTGCTGTTGGTTGAAAAGCTTGTATAATACATGCAAATTCTTTAGCAATCTATCCCTCACCCAAGAGAGCAGTGGGACACTTTTTGAACTTCATCTCTGATTTTCCAACAAGGGGCTAGAGATTATACTAGTAGCCTTATAGCCACAAGAATTTGCCAACAAAGCCCCAAATCTAGCTCTCCCTCTGTGGTTAAAAGACATCCTCACCAGATTCACGGTTGCCTCCTAGTTTTAGGATCTATGATCTGTACTTTTATTTTAGAACTTTATTTTATTTACTTGCTTTTGTGTGTGCTGAGGATCAAACCCAGTGCCTCACTTGTGCCAGGCAAAAGCTCTACCACTGAGCCATTACTGAAACTTAATTAAGGTTGGATGTGACATCTAAGAAAGCTTGACATCTAATCCCAGCCCCTGATTTGTACTTTTAAATGAGCTCTATAATACAGTTTAAATAGCAAGATAATAAGTGATTCTAATTTTTATTGCAATGTGAAAATAGCACTTCTCTTCCTCAGATTTATGCTTGTTTCAGGCTTAGGACAGGTACACTTGGATAAGCAGAAAGGAATATTGGCCAGTGAAGTTTGGAGAGGGATCTATATCATACATTGAATCTCATCCTTGCTAACTTGATACCTTGCAAATAAGGAAAATAGCAATAGAAATCATCTTGATTCATTGGAAGATAACTTATGTACCCTTTGAAGATGATGAAACCAAGATATTTTATCCTTTGCCTGATGGGAAGATAATTTCCTCATTGTTTGACTTGAAACTTTGATGTCTTCAACAAACATTTATTGACCACCTGCTATATGACAGGCTGTGCTAAGCACTAGAGATATAAGGAAGCAAGTCACAATTTCTGCTTTCAATGAATTTCATGTTCAGAGAAGGAGCAGATGTATTCACTGGCAATGACAATGCAATATGGTAAGTGATCTGAAAACAGTAAGCACCAGGTTCTGTGGCAGCACAGAGGAGGGTATTTAAATATCTAAAACAAGGTACTTCTCATATCCCAGATTCAGTCTCAAATGATTAAAAAGAGAGGATGGAATACCTTAGGGTCAAAAAACTGGCCAAACTTTCTAGACTCTAATCAAAGAATAAAACTATTTTTATGGCTGTGTCTTGCATTTCTATTCCCAGGTTCTTTGAGAATGATACAGTTCAGCCATTACTGAAACTTAATTAAGGTTGGATGTGACATCTAAGAAAGCTTGGGTCCACCATCCTACTTCTCTATCATCCCATTTTCTCTATTATATCACCTCTTCAGAAACCTCTTCAGAAATCTTTAATGTGGGTGTCAGCCTTGGTGTTGCTGAATAAATCCACAGCCTTGAGGAACTGAAATTCCAAGTACAGGCCTAGTTGGAGCCTGCTTCTGGTGGAAGTACATGTGTGAGTCAGAGGAGAAGTCTCCTGAATTTGGGTTTAATATGCCCAGAAATGAATCTATAGCAACTTTCTGAAGGAGATAGTCATACCAAGTTCAGTGGTCAAGGGAGCAATTGCTTATCAAATTATTTTCAGGTAAGCTTCCTTTTTTATATAGTATGGGTATTTAGAATTCATTTTTGCCCTGATGACATCTTCAGGAGTTGTATTGAGGCACAGGTATTTGAAGGTGATTTTTTTTTAACTTTTAGTGCCCCTCTTATACCACCTTCGTCCCTGGATCAGACACTTTCACACTGCTTCCTTTAAACACCTCGGAGCGACTGACCATGCTTTGACCCCTTCAGCTCCTATATCAGTTAGGATGCTTCATGCTGCAGGCAAGAACAAACTCAACAAAAGTAGTACAAATAATAATGGAGACACATTGGCTCATATACCTGGAAAGGCCAGAGGTAGGGCTGGCTTGAGAATTGATGAGATTCAGTGATTCAATAATTTCATTTAGGACCTAATTTCTTTCCCTTCCTCCTTTCTGTTTCCCTCATGATGGCAAGATGGTTGCAGTATTTCTTGGTTTCATATTTTCATCATACCATCTTGTTTTGGCTCAAATTAATCATATGACCATTCATGATGCAATCTTGTGACCAGGAAATGCCATGCTTTGTTCTGAATTACCTTAATCAATTATCATGGAATGAGGGAACCTGCTTATGTTCCATAAATAGAGATTAATACAGGATGGGTCCTGCCCTCCTCCACCAAATCACAAGAGTGATATACATTTGGGGAGAAAGATATGGAAGTTGGGAAACAACCACAATAACCACTAGATTACTTGTTTTCCTAAAGAACTGCTCTTTGAGAATCTTAGGCAGCAATACCATAGGACTCTGGTGACTTGCTGAAATGGTCTTATCCTTGGTCTGAGTCAGATTGCTTAGTGGTTAGATCCTTCTGTTACCTTGGAAATGCAGCCCCTTAAATTCAGTTCAAGATGCATCTGCTTGATATTTAGTTCTGTTCTTGAGAGAATCATATTATATTGAGAATACAGGATAAGAAGCTAATATAGAAATAATTCCTTTTCCTAAGGGTAGAGGCAAATAGGCTTCCAGAGCCCTTCAGATAAGGATCTTGTGATTCCTCCCTATGTCCTTCTCAGGGTAAGCAGGATCTAAGGTGTCACTTCATAGGCTATGAAACTGAATAATCAGAAAGGGTAAGTGATCAGCCCAAGGTCACACAGTCAAGTGGTGGGAAATGAAATTTCTTATCCTCTAGGGCTTTGTCCACTAGACCAAAGTCTCCTTCATGCTGTGAGACTGAGGATATGAGAGAACTGAATCATAACAAAAATATTCTGCTGAGATGGGTACATCTTAGCAAGTAATTATCCCTTGGTAGCTCTGAATGGGCTTGAAAACTGCAGATGGAAATCACATGGTTTCTGGACTCCCACTGCTCACAAAGTGACACTCTTATAAGCTACAATATCTCTCTGATGGGAAGTGTTAATTTATTGTGAATTATTCCAGGTTACATCCCAGAGATGATATTGTTGACGTTTTTATTAATGTATACCTTTTTGTCCCTCTGGGAAGGTTAAAAACTGTCACCAAGAAACACCATAGGCAAGTCAGGGGGAAATTAACCCTCAGTCTAAAACTAGCCCTACCTCCCAGCTTTACTTGTAGAGGAGGTTGCATTTTGAACAGATTTTAGAGTTTTAGAGATGTTGAGGAATTTTGCGTGCCAGTTGTTTGATGAGATGTTTTATACTCAAGTGGACAAATTTCATTTACTGAGTACATATGAAAATTGGAAATTGACTCTGAATTCTGAAATTTACATGCCTGGATGTTAGGAACTAAGTTAGCTTCATGTCAGATGACACCACATGAGGGAAAAACTTTTTTTCCCATGTTTGAGGTTGTATATTTGTGAAGGTGGTGGTAATGGGGTGGGAATGGGTAAAGCACATGTGTTAGATTGAATGAGTTTTCTAATTATTCACCCCTTCTCGAATCCACACATTTATCATGGCCCCTGTGTTGGTGGTTTATTTCCTTGCCCTTTAATTTGGCCATGTGACTTGCTTTGACCAATGGCTTGTGGGTAGAAATTACAATGCACCAATTCCAGCTTGTGTCTTAAGAAACCTCATGCATTTATGCTTGTCATCTTCACCTCAGTCAGTGTCATGAGAGAAACACATATCAGCTAGTTTGCTGGTCTAAGAAACTTGAAAGATATGGAGTGGAGCCACTCCAGTTGACTCACAAACCTGAAGTGAGAGGCAAAGTTGGCCCAGATATTGTACCCTTGTCAGAGCTGTCCATCTGAGTCCAGTCTAAATCAGCTATACCCCAGTCAACCTGCAGATGGGTGCAAAATGACAAATGATGTGGTTTTAAGCCACTAAGTTTGGGGGCATCTTGTTGCAGAGCAATAACTAAATAGTACAGCAGGGCTGTGGTAGTAGTGTGTTTTTATGTGTGATCTATGATAGTACATCCTTATTGACCCACCCCTATTCAGCTTATGCCCGCTGTCCTGGTATAGTAATTAGTGGTGCTCCTTTCACTCTTAAAAGTATCCCAGCTTGGATGTTAATGTGTATGGTTTATCTAGCTGTGGCCACATGGGGCTTATGTGGTTGCTCTTTGCTGGTTTGTCACTCCAACCTCTTAATTTCTGCTTCTTAATTTTCCAGCTGGAGGTTTTTGACTTTAGCCATCTTGAGGAAGAAGGTATTTTAACACTCCTTTATATGTAGGAAGTTCTGGGTTTCTTACTTTGAAATAAAATTCAGAGTATTTAGGGGACTAAAAAGATAACTGGGAACAGTTGAATTTTAGGATACTTGCCTGTGGCTGATTCTTAAAGAGGAATTTCAATTGATGGTTTTCTTAAAGTTTAATCTGTTATGATCTGTGTGTTTGGGCATATTCTGTTAAATCTCTGTGATGTCAATTTCAAGACCATAATACTATTTTGAGGGAAAATAAAAGCATATTAACTACACCACACATTTCTTGGTGATTACCCACAAAATTAAAATCAGTGGTTTTCTCTTTTATATCTGAAAATATAGGTATGCGCTACTTTAAGAAAATTCAGGCATTTCAGTTTTATATATAACTACAATATGCTGATTAAAAAAATAAATAAATAGAAGGAAGACCAATAGAGTAGAGGAAAGGGATCAGAGGGAGGGAGGGAAAGGGGTAGTTCTGGGGATTGAAATAGAACAAACTATGTTATATGCATTTATGGATATGTCAAAATGAACCCCATTAGTATGTGTAATGATAATGCACTAATAAAAACATTAAGAACAGAAAATTGAGTGTGAGCAAATATTTTGGGGGAAGTTTTTTAGTTTACTAAAAGACTCACTAAAGTTTTCCTTTAGATAGTAAACTCTTGTTGTGCAGTGGTTATCAGTTAGATGTGATATTGACCCCCTGAAGACAAGTAGGAATATTCAAAGACATTTTTGATCATTCAGCTTGTGGGAGCAGAGGCTACAAGCATCTAGTGAGTAGAGGCTTGGCATACAGCTAAACCTCTGACAAAACACAAGGCAGCTCCCACCCCAGAAAAGGACTATCCAACCCCACATGTCAATGGTGTCACTGCTGAGGAACCAGACAAGAATGCATAAGAACAAGAATGCATAAGAACCAAATGCAAAAGAACCAAATGATTTATGCATACCTATTCAAAAACATGGGTATTAGACCAGGAATCTGAAAAATTGTAATCATAGAAAGCATTAGAAACAGAACTAGAAGGGAGACAGAAGAGGGAAAGATCATCAATACTATCCACTCAATACTGTGGCATTCAGGTTGAGAAAGTTGATGAGCTCAAGTCATAGTGAACTTTCTAAATATTTGTATTGCTTTTGTTTTCTAAACATTCTATAGCAATAGATAACTGATGAAGAACTGAGGCAGGGCAGAATATCTGTCATTTCCTCAAATACAATGCAGAAGCCCAGACTTTCTAATTTCTATGTTGTCTCTTTTGCTTTAATTTACAGCAAATTACCTACAATTCCTATTACTAGTTATTGGTGCTTTAAGGAATATTATTGTTGTTATTATTATTGCTTTGTTTTAGTTTAGAGAAAATACGAATGGAAAGGAAGCAGCAGTTGTTATTCCTTTAGGGATCCTCAGTGCTCAGGGTGGAGCAGAAAGCTGGTTCCTATTGAGCCAGGAACACTTATTTGGGCTCAATGTAGAAAGTCAGATGGGCTCTACTAAGTAGTATCAGGAAGGTGGGAGACTAAGAACAAAGCCCACCCATTGTTTAGAAACTCTTGAGGGCAGACAGGACTAGCTATGTAATTTAAGGAGTTCAGGGCAAAATGAAAATGCTGGGTTCCTTATTCAAACATGGTTAGGAATTCCATGACAGGGACACTGAAACATTAAATCATGGACTCTTCTAGCATAGGACTCTATGTAACTACACAGGGCATGCTCATGAAGGCAGTACCTGGCCTAGAGGAGAATGAGCTAGTATGGAGTACTTCCCTCTTACATTCCCTGGGCTCTTGATTCCAGGCCCCAGGGAGAAAGCTCATTCACTAAGGGTCCTACAAGTTCCAAAGGAAATGAAGGAGTTTCCTCTAGGGAGGCTGCAGACAGTTCTTCACTGATTCTCTAGGCCTCCCTCAGTAGGTAGTTCGAATCCCAGGAGAAGTTCCATGATACAAGTGAGAGAAAATCACTTGAAATCATTGTATCTAGCAAGAGGCCAAAGGTGGTCCTACTGATCTTACCTGCCCTGTTATCAAAACTCAAATTGAATTCCCTATGGAGGAAACTATTCTATATCTAGAGACACTACACTAGGAAAGTCTTTTTGAAGCAGTACCTTTAAAAATAAAGCCAAAACAAACCTCTTCTCCCTCTTAAGCTTGTGATCAAGATTTTAAAACATTGGTTCCATTTTGCTATTAAAGGGACAGTAATGACGACTTCCCAATTCTGAATTTTCTTTATTCACTTTTCTAGTATATACAGATTAATTCACTTTTTCCTGATCATCATGATGAATATAACAATTATATAGAAGACTATGATCATGATAACAATGACAATAACAGCTAATATTTATTTTCTACCTCATTCCAGGTATTCTGCTAAATAGTTTAGATGTATTGTCTCATTTAATGCTTGTGACCCTTTGAGGTAAGTATTATTAGGATCCCCATAGTCAACATGAATCAAATTTAGAAGCATTTCATCCAAACTTTACAGGAAAGAGAGCCTGAAGAACATCTGTCAAATAAGGGATGTTAAATGGAAACTAATTGCACAGTTCCCATTAAGGTGAATTGATTCTCCCTTTATTTAGTATGCTTGTCTCCTTGTATATTTTTGCACACACAAAATTTATTTGTAAATGCTTTCTATAAAGCTTATACCAGAGACTTCTCTATAAAGGTATGCTGAACCAACTAATAAATGAGGGCTTTCATGGGATCATTTAAGATCTAATTTTTCTTAAAACATTCATAAAACTAAAATCTGTAATCATGAATTCTGCCACAAAAATTTTGGGGAGCAAAATTTTGTGGCTGGAGAATTATACTCTATTTTCACCTCAGGCAAATCATATCCATGCCAGCCGATTCTGATGTGGTTATAAGCGAAGGCATTATTACCACCACCCTGTGGAAGTTTCCAATAATTGCAGACAAATTACTCAAATAGAAAGTCACAGTGACCTTTAATATTGAACTTTACACTTCTCCTTAAGTGTATTATTTGACTTTTGCTTTTGGCATATACATAACAAATCAAAGCAATAAACTCTTGTGCCTTTTATTTTATGTTACCTCAAAATATTTTTGGAATTAGTGGCAGTGTGATTGATAAATACTGAAAGGATAGTATGTTTACATTTCCAAACTAATCTGTATTTGAAAAATGACTATGGATGCTTTATTGTTCTAACCAAGATAAAACTTGAGGGGACCAATTTCTTCAATACTAGAATACACTGTAACTCTATGTAATACATTGTATTTTTACTTTAAATAGATATTTAATTTTTAAAATCTATTTAAGATATGAGCTCTAAGAGTGCAGACATTCTTTTATTACATAGCATTTATAGACTATTGTAATATGTGTGCAGAAAGAAACATTAGTGAAGTAGTTCCAGTATATAGTTGTTGATTCTAGTAATACTAATGTTTCAAGCAGTTCTTTCCATATATTACTCAGACCAAAGAACAAAACTTGCGAAATTATTCTGAAAGATATCTACTTTTATATCTAAAGTTTCTATTCTGTGATCCTAACACCTAGAGTAATACCTGGAACATAACATATACTAAGTGCTTCTTTTTTAAATCAATGATTGAATTATTGAATTAGCCAAAAGCAAGATCCAATGGTGTTCTGTTTGACTTTATGGTAAATATATCAGGAGGAATACAAAGGAGAAACAATTTCTGATTATATGGATGAACTAAAAACGAAGAGATCCAATGCCCATCTGTCTGGGTGATAAATTTTGGCATATTCTTAGAGAGCAGTGGTCATATATTATGCTTAGGGCAATGCCTCTTGAATTGCAGAGCATGATGGAGAAGACTGGAAGGTGGAACTGGAGGGAGAAAAGGAGGTGAAACTTTCTTGCCTCCTCATTGTCAAACCTTACCTATAATTTCCTTCTTGTCAGTATTCTGTTAGGTAAAAGAGATTGGTATAGTCTACGATGTACTTGGTAGCAAGCAGTACTTATTTTACCATTAAGGGAAAAATGGCAATGGAGAAAAATTGAAGGTCTGAGAATAATGTTTCCTGTTTCTCAAGAACATAGAAATTGGCTGACTAGGTTTGTAGCTGGCCACAGCATGATAAGAAGCTGGGTTGTAAATGCCGACAAAGTGGAAATGGACATAAGCAGTTTTGCTTCTATACCTTACAATGTGGGCAAATCTCACTTTCTGCAATGGGCATGCATTTAAAATTTTGAGTGAAAATTAATTTAGGTAAATTGGATCTTATTTTAGATTCAGGACAGGTGCTTGCCACTTAAAGGAAATCTGAAGCAAATCATTTTGCCAAGTAAAAAAATGGCTATTTTGTCATTTTTATGTTCTCCTACACGTTGTACTAAAAATAAAATAGTCTCCTGTAATTTAAAGGGCATATCCCTTTGAATAAAAACATGTTGTTTGGTGATGTTTATTTTTCAAAACTTCTCTCTTACCAAAGCTTAAATAAGAAGTACTTGGCTTTCTCAAGTTCCCAATATTCTAATCTGACATCTTTTCATGTTATACTTCTGGAGTAGGAGCACATGTTTGCCAGTTTATCTGGGACAAAATTGAAGTGTTAATGAAACATACAGACTGTTGCCCTCCTCTGCCCCTAAATGACCACTATTCACTAATTCACTTAACCCTTGACTGTACAACATAAGCTACAAATTTTATGTCATGAAAAAAGAGTCATAGTATGAATTATTTATCAAGTGCTTGCTATCTGTCCCCATGCACTGAGTACATTGACATATTAGCTTTTCTAATCTCAATAGTCGTCTTTTGTTATTATTTTAATTTTACTGTTTAGGAAACTGAGATGCACAGACAAATTAAGTGACTTGTCCAAGGTGATTCGGCTCGAAGTGGTGGAGGTGAAATGAAGTCCAGGAAGCCTCTTTGTCACCCTGATTCCACATTGTACTGTGTCATGCATGTTCTGACATCCAAACTAGTTTGTGTGTTCTGAAGGGCTGGGTATAAATAGGTGGTTCTATGCCAGACAAACTCAGTAGCCACTCAACCAGCATTGTAGACTGATCACAACAAAGACATTAGAAAAAGTTTTGTTTTTCAGAGGAGGGGATAGTGTTTTTATGCCTTAGAAAACAGTTATTTTACTGAATGGTAATCATATGTCCTAGAAAGGTTATTTAACTGTCTAAGAGAAGATGAGGCAAAATAAGTGATACACTTGTTTTCTTCCATCAGAACATGGGGGTATAGTTTAGAGCAAGAGCTACTCTTTCAGAGTTCAATATCTTCTAGTCATGACTAGGATTGGGCTGATTTGATCTCCTCAGGTCTCACCATCCTCATCTGTACAATGGGGATAATAATAGTAATCTGTATTTTCCGAGGCTATTGTGATTATTGAATGAGATAAAGTACATAGAATCATGCCTGTCATGTAATAAATGCTCAGTAATATTAGTTGTTATGATTATTATCATTAACTCCAGGCCCATCAGCACATTTTATATTTTAATTTAATTTTGTTTTATTTTACAGTGCTGGGGATTGAACTCAGTGCCTTGTACATGCTAGGCAAGTGCTCTATCACCACTTTAGCTCTTTATCAGCATATTTTAACACAGATCTCTCTGAGCTTTAGGTTCTGAGGACTCTGAGCAAGTCAATTTTGCTAAGTTGGGGAAAGCAGGAAAGGCTTTTGCATTTTCAGAATCTGTCAGCATTTAAGTTTGTTTAGCCCTGGCAAGAAATGGCTTCCTGTTTTGAAAACAAAGAAAAAAATGTATTTTTCAAGTGAAGAAACACCTTTAAAGGATTATAAAAATACTCAGAAGACTTATTAGACAGAAAACAGCTTTTACAGAGCAACATTATGGTGATTGAGGGGAAACATTGTCAACTGTAAGAATTAGATTGCCTTTAATGGAGTAGCAGACTAGAGCATGGCAGAGACTGCTGGGATGGTGGGAGAAGGAGGAAGGCAGGGGGATGCAAAAGACTTGCCAAAGAGCTACGGAGACTGGATTGTGCCAGTCCAGAAACCATTTGCCAAGTGAAAGCTGCAGTTGCTCTCACCCACTGCTGCTCTGCGGTAATGAATGCATTTTTGATTAGCTTTGCTGATTACCTGCTCTCTCTGCACAGAGCAGAAGATAGAATAGCAGAATCTGGGGCTCTTGGTTAGGATTTTACAGTCAAGACGGTGATGGGAAGGCTTTGATTATCTTCTTATTTTTTTTTCTCTTCACCTGCTTCTTAGGGTTCATTGAGAATGATGACTTATTTTGAGAGCAGTCAGGAGGCCAGAACCTTATCTGCCCCTCTCCCCACCACACATACACACATCAGTGCTGTTGCAGAGAAATAAAAAGGGTGCCAAAAAGACAAGGAGCTACACCAAAGTCCCTACCTGCTCTCTGATTTTTTGTAGCATTTAAGTTACCCCCTCAACTATAGGAGATGAATGTCTTTGCATATATTGAAAAAGGAATTATGTCTTTGATTTCCTAGATACATTACAAGTATTTACTAAGAAATGAGAATTAGGTGGGGAAATAGGTTTTAGGCTCAGAAGACAATGCTTCTAAAGATTTACTGCAATTTGAATGGGAACACAAACTTTGGGAAGGAAAAACACAAGTTATCAATTTTAGAACAATTTCCTCTCTGGTGCTGTAAGATGAGAACTGGAATCCAATGTTTATAATCAAATGAATCTTGTTCTTTTTTTACACATCAATATAGCAGTTTTTATATTGCATTTTCTCTGTGCTTAGGCTATTAATTTTTTATTCTTTTTTTTTTTTTTGGTTTTTATAGTTGCTGTTCTAGGCTTGGTATTGTACAAGGACTGATGTGTTTCTAACAAGTTGAAAGCTAAATAAATGGCCAGACTCATCCATGAATGTCAGCTCATCCTGTGGCTGAGTGACCCTTTCCAGAGTAAACACTATTTTCTTTTTGGATGCCAATAGAAAGCATGACAACTGCTTGAATACACAGATTAAGTGTACCCCTATATCTGGGCACAGTGAGTGTGATTTGAGGGGATTCTCAATGCTCCCACTTCACTTTTTCATCTTTATTCCTAGCCCTGTGCCATGATGTGGAAGTATTGGGGAGCATGCAACATAGGCTACCCCTCAGAACTGGAATCAACATGTTTGGAGACACTGACAACTCAGGCCTTGAGGCTTGAAGGAAATCACTATCTCAGCACATCTGTAATCTATTCATTTGACAACATCACCAGTCTTTCATAAGGATGACTGTCTCATTTATCATTTAACCTGGGATACTTTTAAGAGTGGAAGGGGCACTATTAATAATTAAACCAGGACCTCAGGTAAACTATACAATCTAGGAAATTTAGTTACCCTAGTCAACCATACTCTAATCTGTGTTAATTTTCCAAACTATCCCTACTGAGACTAGACCTCTGAACTGTGTACTTATTAGTCTGTTTACTCCATTAGTCCTTTTATTTATCTACCTTTATATTTATACAGCTACTATTATCTACTATTATTCTGTTTTGTTCCAGTTTCCATTTCACAGATGAAGAGGCAGATAAGAGACTAAATGATGTCCCCCCTGCCACCAGGTTTCCATCAGAAGTGAGCAATCAGGTAGCACCAGGGCCATTTGAGACCCAGGGGGCAAATTGGTGATTTTTGAGTCATTACTAGCTTGCCTTTTTGGTACCTTCCTCAACTCCTTTATCCTTACTCTTTTTTTAGCTTTTCAGTGCCCATGTTCCTTCTCATGTCCAGAATTTTCTTTCTTTTCTCACATCCATTCAAGTGTAAGTGTTTTCTACAGTATTTCATTCCCTTAGGACTTTGCCTTATATTCAGAAATGAATGCTGAAAAATTAATATATTAGCTTCTCTAAGCTGATATTCACATTTGAATAAGGGACTTCTGGAGACATAACTGTTAGTCCAATGAAATAGATATAATAGCAGAAATTCAGGCACCTTGGCAAACTGTTGTTTTTGTTTTTGTTTTGTTTTTTTGGTAAGAAGATACAGCCTCTCAGTGTAACCTGACTCATATGACTTATACCACATTGGTCCTGTCTTGGTCAGGCTCTCAAAGTTGGATAAGCTATAATGTCTTTCGACAAGACTAATGCTGCCATCTAGATGACATGCTCTGTGGGATTGTGCTATCATCTTAGATTTACTTGAATTTGTGAAAAGGCAATACAAATTCTTTTTTAACACTTAAAGTTGATAAAAGAGCAAAAAAAATAAGATAATCCAGATTTGTGCCTGATCTGCTCCAGGCAGAAACATGAACTCACTTTAAAGTGGTAGAGGTCTGGAAATGATTGCCTTCCCTTGGGTATAGTAGTGCCTATTGTCTCCTAGGAATGATGAAACTTTGATTGCCTGGAGTATGGACAAGAGCTCTTAGATCTAAAATTCCTAGCACTCTATTTTAGTATCTCTACCATTTATGTCCCTTTGAAATTAAATTTAAGAATCAAGCATTAGGATTCTTTGGAAACTCAGTTTCAAAGGACAATTATTATTTATTTCTTTATGTTTCCTATACCCTTCCAATCACCATCTAAACCAACTAGTTACCACTATTGTTACATCCTAACAGTGAATAAAAAGCTCATCAAAATGAAGCACCAGTAAATTTTTTTAGATACATTGTAGGTGTGAGGTCTTTGCAAATTACTGCCCCAATAATTGGAAAGACAGACAAATGGATACAGGGAACCATAACCTACAGGAGCAGAAACCTAGGAACTGAAATTTTTGTGGGAAACAGTGCCTGAGGTAGGAAAATATGAACTATAATTAGCAAATTACTAGAGACAGTATAGACAAGTATGAGCATATAAAACTCTAGGAAGACTTAGTCATAGAATGCTGGCAAAATTTTGTTTTTATCAGCACCTAGCCTATTTGGGGGAAATAAAAAATCTAATTCCAGGCCCCTCTAGCCATCCTGCCCTACTTAAAAGGAAAAATTGAGAAGTATTGGTGAAGTTCAGTTAAGGGACATAGGCTGACCAAAAGACAGAGATCTAATCATAGGATTATAGAATGCTTCCCCTCACACCTTACTGCTACATTACTAAAGGCCTAGTTGCCCCAATTCTTTCAACTGAGCCTATCATATTCACTTTTCAACAAAAAATCATAAAGTGCACAATGCATTTGAAGAGACCAGATTCAGATATATCAGAAATTCTGGAATATCATAACAGGAAATTTTTGGGGGGAGTACTGAGGATTGAACTCAGGGTCACTCGAACAATGAGCCACATCCCTAGCACTATGTTGTGTTTTATTTAGAAACAGGGTCTCACTGAGTTGCTTAGCACCTCACTTTTGCTGAAGCTGGCTTTGAACTCATGATCCTCCTGCCGCAGGTTCCTAAGCCATGGGGATTACAAGTGTGTGCCACCATGCCCGGCAGCAGGAATTTTTAAAAATTGTGATTAATATACAGAGGAATTTAGTGGATAAAGTAAGACAAAATGCAGACACATGTGGATAATATAAGCAGAAATTTCTAAGAATAAAAAGAGATAGAGGTAAACAAAATCCACTGTAATAGAAATGAAATATGCCACTGATGGGCTCATTAGTAGATTAGACACAGCTGAGGAGAGAATCTTTGAACTCGAGGATATGAGATTAGAAAATTCCAATGTCGGAAAGCAAAGGGAAAAAAGACTGATTAAAAAGCCACAACAGAGTATCCAACAATTGTGAGACAACTAAAAAATATATATAATGTATACATAATGGGAATACCAGAAGAAAGAAAGGAAAGGTGCAATATTTGAAGAAATAATGACTGTGAATTTTTCTAAATTAAAGTCAGACACCAAACCACAGATCCAGGAAGCTCCAGAGTACACCAAACAGAATAAACACCAAAACATCTTGGCATATTTTTGCAAACTTCATAAAATCAAAGATAAGGAAACTCTTTAAAGAAACCCGAGTTTAAAAAATTACTATAGAGAAACAATGATAAGAATTATATCCAATTTCTACTCAGGAACCAGGCAAGAGGATGATGGTGTGAAACATTTATATTGTTAAGAAGAAAAAAACCACTAACATATAATGCTGGATCCTATGAAATTTTCTCTCAAAAATGGTACAGAAAGTGGATGCAATTACAGTAATTGAAATAAGCCAAGCACAGAGACAAGTACTGCATGATGTCATTCATTGGTAGAATCTAATAGTTGAACAGAGAGTACAATGATGATTACCAGAATCTGGGAAATGAGGAGGCAGGAGGGAGGGATAAGGAGAGGTTGATCAATGGGTACTAAGTTACTATTAGATAGGAACAAATAGTTTTGGTGTGCTATTGCACAGTAGGATGACTATAGATAACAGCAATACATTATACATTTCAAGAAGCTAGAAGAAAGGATTTTGAAAGTTATTATCAAAAAGAAATGGTGCCAGGTACAGTGGCACATGCCTGTAACCCCTGCAGCTCAGGAGGATGAGGCAAGAAGATTACAAGTTCGAAGCTAGCCTCAGCAACTTAGGTCCCAAGCAACTTAGCAAGACCCTGTCTCTAAATAACAAATAAAAAAGGGCCAGGAATCAATCCCCTCTACCCCACCAAAAGTAACTGTTGGAGATAAATATTTAACCTGATTTAAACATTACACTATATATATATATATATCATGACACTTTATTAATGTGTACAAATTTTATGTTTTTAAGTATCAGTTAAAATAAAATTTTTAAAAAGTAGAGATGGGCTGAGGTTGTGGCTCAGTGGTAGCATGCTTGCCTAGCATGTGTGGGGTACTGGTGTGATCCTCAGCACCACATAAAAATAAATAAGCAAGTAAATAGCTAAGTAAATAAAAGTCAGTGACCACCTACAACTAAAAAAAGTAAAGGAGAAATAAAAGGCTGTCAGACAAACAAAAATTGAAGGAATGAGTTGTTGACAGAGCTGCCTTTTATGACTTGTTAAAAAAATTTCTTCAGAAAAAAGGAAAGTGACATAAGTCAGAGACTCAGCTTTACATAAAGAAAGATAAGACTTCATAGAATGAATAAGAAAAAGTAAATGAGTATAAATTATGCAATATCTGTTTTTGGGCCACTATGGAATTAAACTCAAAATCAATAACAAAAAGCTGGAAAATCCCCTAGTACTTAGAGATTAAATAATACTGTTTTAAATAGCACATGGGTTCTAGGAGAAATATCAAGAGCAATTTTAAAATATTTTGAAATACATGAAAATAGTAACATAATTTTTCAAAATCTGTGTGGTGTAGTGAAACAGTGCTAAGAGGGAAATTAATGGCATTAAATGCAGTTGTTTTAGAAAAAAATAAAGACCTAAAACTAATTATCTAAACTTATAGTTTAGGAAACTAGAAAAAGAAAAGCATAAGTTAAATTCAAAGTAAGTAGAAGAAAAGAAATTCTAAAAATTAGGGAAGAAATCACTGAAATTGAAAGTTATATATCAATAAGGAAAATCAATGAAACCAAAAGCTGTTTTTTTAAAAAATAATCAATGAAATTAGTATGTCTGTAGTTGAGAGATGGAGATGGAGAGAGAGAGAGAGAGAGAGAGAGAGAGAGAGAGAGAGAGAGAGAGAGAGAGAAGAGACATTAATTACTAATATCAGAAATGAAAGAGGAGGCATTATTACAGAACCTGTGGATATCAAAAATATAGTAAAGGAATATTATGAATAACTTTATGCTCACAAATTTGAAAACCTAGATGAAATAAACCAATTGCTTAAAATATTTAGTTTGCCAAACTCACACAAGAAGAAAAGACAATCTGAATAAACTTATGTCTATGAAATAAGTTGAATTAATATGAAAAACCTGCTCACACAAAAGCATCTGTCCCATATGAGTTCCCTGGGGAATTCCACCAAACATTTAAGGAAGAAATTATACCAATTCTCTACAATATCTTCCAGGGAGCAGAAGTAGAAGGAATACATCTTTATTCATTCAGTTATTATTCCTCTAATTTCAAAACATGAAAAAAACTATAAGAAAAAAAATTGCAAACCAAAGTAGGAGGATTGACACGACTTCACTTTAAGACTTACTATAAAGGTATAGTAAACATGACAGTGTGATATTAGTGAAATAACAGAAAAATAGATAAACACAACAGAATAGAGAGCCCAGGAATGGCCCCATATAAATATAGTCAACTAATGTTTGACAAAGAGCTAAGACAATACTATGGGGCAGAGATCATGTTTTCTACAGTGTTGGAACAATTGGACATGCACATGTAGAATAATGAATTTAGACACAGACTTCACATCTTTTACAAAAATTAGCTCAAAATGGGTCATAGAATTTAATATAAATACAAAGTATAAAACTCCTAAAAGATAACAAAAGGACACCTAGATGACCTTGGATATGGCAATGTCTTTTTAGATACAACACCAAAGCTATGATCTATGAAAGAAATAATTGATAAACTGGAGTTCATTAAAATTTAAAATTTTTGCTCTGTAGAAACTAAACCCCTACCTCTCACCATGCACAAAATTCAACTCAAAGTGGATAAAGGACCTGGGAATAAGACCAGAGACCCAACACCTAACAGAAGAAAAAATAGGCCCAAATCTTCATCATGTCGGATTAGGACCTTAGTTCATTAACAATACTCCTATAGTGCAAGAAGTAAAATCAAGAATCAATAAATGGGGTGGATTTAAACTAATAAGCTTCTTCTCAGCAAAAGAAACAATCAATGAAGTGAACAGAGAGCCTACATTCTGGGAACAAATCTTTGCCACATACACATCCGATAGAGCACTAATCTCCAGGATATATAAAGAACTCAAAAAACTTAACACCAAAAAAGCAAACAACCCAATCAATAAATGGGCCAAGGAGCTGAACAGACACTTCTTAGAAGAAGATATACAGTTGATCAACAGACATGTGAAAAAACATTTAACATCTCTAGCAATTACAGAAATGCAAATTAAAACTACTCTAAGATTTCATCTCACATCAGTCCAAATGGCAATTATCAAGAATACAAACAACAATAAATGTTGGTGAGGTTTTGGGGGACAAGGCATGCTCATACAGTGCTGGTGGGACTGCAAATTGGTATAACCAATCTAGAAAGCAGTATGGAGATACCTTAGAAAACTTGGAATGGAACCACCATTTGTATCCCACTTCTTGGTCTATACCCAGAAGACTTAAAAACAGCATACTACAGTGACACAGCCACTTCAATGTTTATAGCAGCTCAATTCACAATAGCTAAACTGTGGAACCAACCTAGATGCCCTTTGATAGATGAATGGATAAAGAAACTATGGTATATATACACAATGGAATATTACTCAGCAATAAAAGAGAATAAAATTATGGCATTTGCAGGTAAATGGATGGAGTTGGAGAATATCATGCTAAGTGAAGTAAGCCAATCTCAGAAAACCAAATGCCAAATGTACTCATTGATAAGTGGATGCTGATCCATAATGGAGGGAGGATATGGGAAGAATGGAGGAATTTTGGTCACAGGGGTGGAAAGGGGGAGGGGGCATGGAGACTGTAAAATGGTAGAATAAGATGGACATCATAGCCCTAGCTTCATGTATGACTACATTTATGTTGTGATTCTACATCTCATATAACCAGAGAAATGAAAAGTTGTGCTCCATCTGTGTATAATGAATCAATATGCATTATGCTATCATGTAAACCTAAATAGAAAGAATAAATAAACAAAATTTTAAAAATTTTAAAAAATTGATCAAACAGTGCTCCCCAAAAAGAACATAATTTGAAAAGATTTACAATATATGTGACAGACTGGGTAAAAATATTTGCAACAGGCACATCTGATAAAGGACACAAAGAACACTTGAAACAGTAATAAGAAGCCAAAAAACACAATTAACATGGTGTGCAAAAGACCTAAACAAACACCTCACCAAAGAAGATATCATAGAAGGCAAGTTAGCATATGAAGATTTTCAACTTTATATGTCTTTAGGATAATTCAAATTAAAACAGGAATGAGAGAATACCATATACTCATTAAGATAGTCCAAATCCAAACCACTGACAACACCAAATGTTAGTGAGGAAGTGGAGCAACAGGAATTCTCATTCATTGCTGTGGGCAAAATGACAGTCACTTTGGAAAACAATTTGGCAGTTTATTACATAACTAACCATACTCTTACCATATGATCCAGCAATTACACTCTTTGGTTATGAACTGAAAGTTCACACTAAAGCATAAGACATTCACACTGATGTGTATATGAGCTTTGTTCATAATTCCCCAAATTTGGAAGCACTTTAGTAGGTGACTAGGTAAACAGGGTACATCCAGACAAAGAGGTATTATTAACTGCTAAAGGGAAATGAGCTTTTAAGCTACAAAAAGACATGGAGGAAACTTACATCCATATTACTAAATGAAAGAAGACAATCTGAAAATGTTACATACTGTGTAATTCTAGCCATATGATATTCTGGAAAAGTAAAACTATGGAGATAGTAAAATGATCAGTGGTTTTCAGGGACTGCTGGTGGTAGGGTAAATAAACAGAGTGAACAGGCTAGTGCAGAGGTTTTTCAGGGCAGTAAAACTATCCTGTATGATACTACATGGTGTCTATGTGTATATACATTTGTCCAAATCCATACAATGTTCAACACCAATAGTGTAAACAATGGACTTTAGGTGATAATGATGTGTCACTGTTGATATTTCACACCACACTCATGTACAAGATATTGATAATGTAGGAGGTTGTGTATGTGAGAAGGGGAATTCTCTGTGCTTTATGCTCAATTTTTCTGCAAACCTTAAACTACTATATAAAGTCCATTAATTTAATTGTACATGTTTATTTTTTAAAATTTGAAGACATGTCTAAAAAATCAGAAAATGAAAATTGCCCATCAGGACATTTGTTATTATTTTTTATGTATAACTAACCAGTCTGCTCATTTTTCTTTTCCTCCTCTTGTTAACTCCCTCTCTCTGTTTTTACACACACACACACACACACACACACACACACACACAATCTAAGCATCTCAGTGGCTTCATATAATAAAATTTTTTTTCTCCACCCTACTCATGCTATATATCCAACATGTAACACATGTGTCCAGGGAGTGTGTATTCATTATAATCACTAAGGGGCCCAGTTGACAAATGCTTCCATGATGGTCAAGGCAAGAAAAAGTGCATGTGTCAGACTGAGCACTGTCCCTTAAATATTCCACTCACACTTTACTTGCCCAATTATGCCATATAGCCATGCCTCACTTTAAAGGGTATGAGGACTCACTATGGCCCTTCAAGGAAAGAATGAGAATATTTATGAACAGTTCTAATGATTACCAGAAACATGCATATTAAAAAATAATGTAATACTCTAAAAACTGTTATTTAGCTTGCTTTTTAACTCAGTGTACTTTAAAAATATTTTAAAACTTTTCCATGCCATTAAATCTTCTCCTACAAGGTGCTTTTAATATATATATGCATATATTTATACATTTATATATATTAATATGTATGCATGTTTTAAATATATAGATACAGGTATATATATTAATATATATGTGTGCATTTGTGCATACATGTGTGTATATGTGTATATGCATGTGAGTGTATATGCATACAAAATTATACACACACACACACACACATACATACAACACATAACACTTTTTCTGTGGTGCTAGAAAGTGAACCCAGTAACTCACACATGCTAGGTAAGCATTCTACCACTGAGCCACATCCCTATCCTTACAACAATTTATTTAATAAATCCTTTAATGTTAGCTCTTTAAGCTGATTTCAACATTTCACTATTGTAAGTTGTACCGAATGAGAAATCATTGACATACATCTTTGTTCTCATTTTGATTCTTCCTACTGGATTAATTTCTAGATATGGTATTGTAAAGTCAAAGGGTATGCAAAATAGTAATTATCTGTTGCTTATTGTTAAATTATCCCCCAGATTTTTTAAAAATTTATTTTTGTTCTCATAAGCAATGTGTGAGAATGTACATTTCCCTGAATTACAGCAACTCTGGCTGCTATCTATATTTTTAAACATTTACTAATTTTCTCAATAACAATCACATAGGTTTTACTTGTATTTTTCATTATTTAATGGTAAGACTGAGCACTTTTATATGCCTTTTGGCCATTCTTATTTTGTGAATTGCTTATTTGTGCCCTTTGTAACTTGTTTTTGTAATGACAAACCAGTATCAATATTTCATTGCTGTGCAACCCCCACTCACTCTTTTTTTCTTTCCTTTCTGAGCCTAAACATTCTAATAGTAACTAAGGCAGGAAAACATATGAGATGGTTGGACTCTGAAATAGTAGCAGCGATCATCCTGAAACCCTCAACAATAGCTTTTATTAACTGTATTGTAAATTCTGAGTGTATGTGGATACAGAAAATTTTTTTCATGAGTGCTTTTCTAGGTATATGAAGTCTCTTATCCTGAGGGCAAGACTTACATTCTGGTGCCATCTGGAGTTGTGCAATGTGCTTGACTTGCCAAAGGACTAAAGGTTCAGGGACCTGAGTAGTTCATGACTACTAGCTCTAACTGATTCTGACACTCTCATTACTGCTTCCCCTAATAATCATCAGGTGAATAATATTTTTCACCACAAAGGGCATTAGAAGTTAGCATGGGTGAATGACTGCTTGTTCTTTAAAAGTTAGTAACAAAATCATTGATTCAAGTAAAATCTCATACGAAATCTTAATATATAAAATGGATGAATGTAAAGATGCTCCAATTAAAGCAGTTATGTGCTCTCCACTTGGTCTCTCCTCATGCTCCCTGAACAACTCTATGGAGCTTCAAAATTTCTATGAAATGCTGAATACCATTGATCTAATGAAATGGGCACTGGGCCTGGAATGAGAAACAAAACGAGCTGGCTATGGGACCTTATATGTATTGCCTAATATTTTCAAATCTTGCTTTCTCAATGTATAAAATAGGGTAAATATAAAATTGATAGTTACATACCGAACTCTTACTTTGTACAAAATCACCATACCAGCTGCTAGGAAGGATTGAAATAATGGAAGACCCAGTCCTTGCCCTTAAGAGATTATAAATTCACTTGATAGCCATTCTCTGTATCTTCCAAGGTATCTATGAGATTTGATAAAATATCAGGTACAAATAGAAATGACAATGTGAAAATACTTTGGAGAAGTAAAAATATCACACAAATGCAAAATAGTATTTTACATATTGAACTATTCTTAAGATTTTATTGGGTGTGTTGAAAAGTCAGAGATTCCTAAAAGGTTGAATGAAGCTGCTTTATAGAGACTGATCTAGTCAATTGAGAAATGGTGTTGACATTCTGTCTCCTTCCTGCTTTCCCAGAGCACACTGGTATTTCAGAGTCTTGAGAGTGCTTCATATCTGGAAACCACTGTCAAGTCATGAGACCTGGTATAAAACTTGCCTCTTGGGGAAAGGGAAGTCACTGAAGAAATTTTCCAGGATTTTGAGACTGGGTTTGGAATGAAGGAACAGCAATCTCAGTAGGATTCAAGCTACAGTCAAAACTGAAGGGTTATGTTTTTAATGTGCATTTGAAGTTTAGAGAGCAATGCATGACAGTAGGTCTTCAAGGATCAGAAAACAGGTACATTTGGGAAACTTGCCTATTGGTAGGAGTATGAACAATGACTGGAGATACAGAGAAGAGATCTGAGTCTAGGAATACTGGGGCCCTCATCTGAAGAATCAGGATGAATTTGGAAGGAGGAAACAAAGTAGAAGCCTAGGCTAAGTGGAAGAGACCTTTGGGTTCTCATAGTCTTTCAGGCTATAAAGTTAAGCACATAGGGAGAGTACAAGCATATTAAGCTGGGTGTGGTTGCACATGCCAGTAATCCCAGCTACTTGGGCGGCTGAGGCAGGAGGATAGCAAGTTTGAGGCCAGCCTGTGCAACTTGATGAGATACTTAGTAATATAGTGCAAACTTGTCTCAAAAATAAATAAATAAATAAGCTGGGATTGTAGTTCAGTGGTGGAGCACCCCCTGGTTTCACTCCCAGATGAAACAAAACAAAATAAAACAAAAAAACAAAAAACAAGCAAGCACGAGTATTATTTTTCTACTTTAATACATATGAGATGGTAGCCAAACCAGGAAGATGAATAAACAGAGCATGGTTGCTGGAGGAACTCCCTGGAAATAAACTTTCATGTGCCACCCCCCCAAATAAATTTTAAGAAAGATTTATAATTGCAGTTTATTGCTGCTGTTTTAGTCAGCTGTTTCTCAGTGTGACAAAAACAAACAAACAAACACACAAAAAACACTGACAAGAGCAATTTTAGAGGAAGAAATGTTTATTTGGCACTCATGGTTTCAGAGGTCTCAGACATAGATAGCTGACTTCATCGCTCTGGGCCTGAGGTGAGGTAGAACACCAAGGAGGAAGAGTGTGGTGAGGAAGGCAGCTCAGGGCATGGCCACCAAGAAGCAGAGAGAAAGCTTTGCTAACAAGGACAACTATAAATCCCTAGGGCTTGCCCCAGGGACTCAGTTCCTCCAGCCACACCCTACCTGCCTACAGTTACCACCTAGTTAACCTCTACCAGGTGATGAATGTGCTGATTAGGTTGAAACTCTCATAACCCAATCATTTCACCTCTGAATTTTCTTGCTGTGTCTCAGGTAGCTTTGGGGGACGCCTCATTGCTAAACCATAACACTTGCTTTTCCTGTACTCTGTAGCACAAGATACAATGTATTAGAGGAAGGAGATTTATGACTCAAAATGTTTCCCATATAGGAATCTGTTGTTACTTTTAAAAACAATAGGCAATTCAATTCTTTAGGCTATGATTATGATAATGCTACATTGTTTTCTCTCTGATCAAGAGGGATTAGGGTGAAAGTTTTCTAAATTGAGAGATCTCTTTGCTTTTACAATTCAGGGTGGAGGATGAATTAAAATGTGTTTGAGTTGACAGGAAGAAAACAGCTAGGTTAGAGATTTTAGCAAGTCAAGTGGAAAGTATTGGTAATTTGGCCTAGGATGGTGGTGATATATTGGAGATATAGCTGGTAATAAAATGAACAGAACTTGGTGAAGGTTTGGATACATGAGCAGTGTGGGAAAGGTGTGTTGGGTGGCAAAATGATGTGCGGGAGAGGGAGGTATCAAAGAGAAGTCCTGGGCTTGTGCTTTATATGTATTGATGTCCAATGATGCCATTTACTAGGAAATGGGACATTGGAAGCAATTATTTTGGCAATAGAAAATTCCAAATTTAGTTTTGAACATATTGAATTTTCAGTGCTTTTGAGATTTCAAGAGAAAATGTTGAGTAGGAAGTCTGAAGTTCAGGGGAGAGGTCTGTGCTGAAAACATAAAAATTAGCTGAGTCATTTATGAATCACAGTGTACATATTATTCTGTAATTTTCTTTTCATTCTTAATATGTCATATGCATCCTCAATTCAATGTATATAGATTACTTTCATTTAGTAACCAAGTAGCATTCAATAGTAGGCAAAAATGCATGGTGATTTATTTAACTATTCCCTCATCAATGAACGTTCAGGTTGGCTCCAGGATTTTTTTTAAACTATTACAAATGCTACAATGAATAATTTACACACATATCTTGATATACTGGTGCTTTTACATCTGTTAGATAAGCTCTCACAAATGAGATTACTGTGTCAAAATTTATACACATTTTAAGTTTATTAAATATTTCAAGATTGTCATTACAATACAATGGTTGAGAGAGTAGGCTCCACTATAAATTTCAGGTTTCAAAGGTTGACTTCACTACTCCCTAGCTGTGTAACCTGGACAAATTATTTAACCACTTCTGTTTTACTCATTCTCCTTGTCTATAATTACTAAATACCTATCTTATATGTTTGTTGTGAAAATTAAATGAGATGGTAAATTATATCAAGTGCTTAGAAATTCTGAGACACAATAAACTCAGTAAATGCCATTTATTATTTTTAAATCACAGCTTATTAATAGTTCCACCCACAGTTTCAGAGAATACCTATTTACCCATGGGCTGAACAACATAGTAAGTTATCAATTAAAAAGCAATCTTGCTATGACTTCCAGTACTGACCATAAAAGTAGGAACTATAAAGCTTATTCTCCTACCATGGTTACTGGATCCCCCAGCCTGGGGCTTGGCTCTGGCGTGTCCCAACAGGTTGAATTTGATCATCTGTCCATATAAGGAGTAAGAGAAAAACAATATAAAAAGAAAAATGAGTTTATTTACAGTTAGGCTAAGCCAGGAAGGCAGCTTGGGGTCCCAGTAACAGCATGAACAACTATAAAAACTTGACAAAATATATAAAACTATTTGAGGCACTTGATAGCAATCAAAGCTGACTGTAATCTTTGAGAGAGAGGAAGTATATGACTGAAGCCTAATATTCACCCAAATATTCTTATTGGCTATAGTTCCCAGGATGGCAGAACCTAAACAGAATGGCGGCCTCACTGGACAGAAGAGACAGATCACAGTTTGGGGACTACTAAGGTGGCCAGAACTTGTGAGCATGTTGCTATAGAGATTGGAACCATGGAGACCTAACCTCAGAAACCTGTGAGTTGTCATAATAACTCTTACCATATACCAAGTTATGGCCTAAATGCTTTGAGCTTTAATTTAATTCTCATAATAATAATAAGAAGTAGGTTTATTAGAAATAGTCTTCTTATATTCTCAATTTTGCTGATGTAGGTTTGTTATTATTTCTTTTTGTGGAGGGAGGAAAAATGGAGGTACTTAGAGATTAAGTAACTCTTCTGAAGTCACCCAACTTACTGTGGTGAACTCAGGTTTGAACCCAGGAAGCTACTTATTATACCATACTTTCTAGGAAAGCAGGTACTGGTGTTATTGTACATGTTTTAACTCATAGAATTCTAATTCTCATTTTAAACTTGAAGAGCTTGAGGTAAAAGAGGTTAATTAAGGGGCTGGGGCTGTAACTCAGTGGTAGAGCACTTGCCTAGCATGTGTGAGGCACTGGGTTTGATCCTCACCACCACATATAAATAATAAATGAATAAAATAAAGATCCATCAACAACTAAAAAAAAAATTTTAAAAAGAGGTTAAGGTTAATTAACATCATAGCTAGGAAACACTGGAGCACAAATTCAAACCCAGGTAGTTAGGTTCTAATGTGTTTTGCCTTTAAACATCACATCATCTCTATTCTTTTATTCTTTGGGGTTTTTATCTGGAGTGGCTACAGTATTTAGTATCTTGTGATTATTATTTTATGACCTAATTACATGGATTTTCTCCTTAAATTTTAAAAATGAACTATGTTTTTAGATTTCTTAATGTCTTTCATAAACTGAGATTTTTACAGTGATATTTAGAATTTTTACATTGATGTGATTAATGATTTTGTTTTATTTTTCATATGTTTATAATATTTTGTATTTGGGTTATGAGAACTTCATAAAGTAAGTTAAGAAGTATTACATATTCTATATTCCCAAGTAATTTTAAAGACATGAGGACTATTCATTCCATGTGTGACATCTTGTAACTGCTTTCTCACTTGGTATGGATTTTCAAGATTCTTCCATATTTTAGCATGTATCAGTGCTTTATTTTTGTAGCACAATAGTGTTCTATTGTGTGGATTTACTACATTTTGTTTGTGTATCTATTAGTTGATGGACATTTTGGTTGTTTCACCTTTTGGCTAGTATGAATAATGGTGATATAAACATGAGTGTTTGAGACCCTAATTTCAATTCTTTTGGTTATATGCTTACAAGTCGAATTGATGGATTGTATGGTAATTGCATTCATAAAATTTTTTTTGAGGAATATCAAACATTCTCCATTGTGGCTGTGTCATTTTATATTTCTACCAATTGTGCACAGGCGTTCCAATTTCTCCATATCAATACTGTTATTTTCTGTTTTTTAAAAAATAATAGCCATACTAATGGGTGTGATGTGGTATCTGTTTGTGGTTATATGCTTTCCTAAAGATTAATGATGCTGAATATCTTTTCATGTGCCTATTGGCCATCCATATCTCTTCTTTGGAGAAATAACTTTTCAAGTCCTTTTCCCACTTTTTAAAATTTGGTTGGTTTTACTGTCATTGTTATTTAGTGTTAATAGTTCTGTATATATTTTGGATATTAATTTCTTAGAATATATGATTTACAAGTATTTTTCCAGTTTCATAGCTTGCCTTTTCAATATGTTGATAGTATCTTTTGATGCAAAATAACTTAATATTTATGTAATCTAGTTTGCCCATTTTTTCTTTTTTAGCTTGGGTCTTTGGTGTCATATCCCAGAAATTATTGCCAAATCCAATGTCATGAAGCTTTTGACCTGTTTTCTTCCATTTTTGAAGGGTTTATTATTGCTATATGATTTTTTAAGCAGATGGTGTTTAATTATCAGTACATTATAAACATATCAGTGTTAACTAAATATTATCAAGAGATCATTAACATATACTATGGAAGATCAATATATTGTAAGGTATTCTATTATACATTTTTCTTCTTAATACTGACAAATACATGTTTATTATTTTCTTCTTATTGGTTCATTTTTTCTTTTTTCTTATAATCATTAGGACATATTAATTGTAGAAAATCAGTTTTATTGTGACATTTTCATACATGCATGTAACATGCTTTGATCCTATCTACCTTCCCTATTGCCCTCTTTTACTCCTTCCCCTTCCCCCTGGTATTTGTCCCCTTCCCTAATGTTAACTTGATTTCTTCTCAGTATTTAAGCTCTTATATTTAGGTCTTTGGTCCATTTTGAGTTGATTTTTGTGTATAGTATTACATAAGGGTCTGACTTTATCTCTGTTTTTTTTTTTATGTGATTGTCCACTTTTCCCAGCATCTTTTGTTGAATAGACTGTCCTTTCTGCATTGAATGGTCTCAGAATCCTTGTTCAAAATCATTTAATCATATATGTGAAAATTTAATCTGCATTATATATTCTATTTCATTGGTTTCTATGTGTGTCTTTATGCTAGCACTTTACTGGTTTGATTATTGTTGCTTTGTAGTGAACTTTAAAATTATGAAATACAAGTCCTCCAACTTTGTTCTTTTTTTCCAAGCCTATTTTGGTTATTCCAAGTACCTTGACATTATTTTCTTGTTTTGGGTACTAGGGATTAAACTCAGGAGCACTCAACAACTGAGCCACATACCCAGCCCTATTTTGTATTTTATTTAGAGACAGGGTCTCACTGAGTTGCTTAGTGCCTCGCCGTTGCTGAGACTGGCTTTGAACTTGCAATCCTCCTGCCTCAGCCTCTGGAGCCACTGGAATTACAACCATGCACTACTGTGCTGGCCAGTCTCAGGTACCTTGAGATTCTTATGAATATTAGGATGATCTTTTCTATTTCTGCAAAAAAAGTCATTGGGATTTTGGGGGGATTACATCAAATCTGTAGCTTGCTTTAGGTAGTTTTGAAATCTTAATGTTACATTTCCCAAGCCATGAATAGGAGATATTTTCCCATTTCATGTAATATATATTGGTCTCTGCCTTATGTTTCTGACACAGCTCAATTTCCTGAGTAATAGTATTGATAGAAGCATCATTTGCTATAATGGGTCTCCATCCATGGCTAGAGAGCTTCTAAAACCTTTGAAAATCTCCAGAATGATGAAATTGTCTCTTGGTATACTAATGAGATGATCAGTAGTTTGGCCTTTGGTTTGCTTTGGGAAGGGGGCTGTTTGACATAGGAACTAACCATGTGAAGGTTGAAACTTTCAGCCTCACTTCCTGACCTCCAGGGAGGGTAGTAGGACTGGAGATGGGATCAATCACCTGTGGCCAATGATTTAATCAATCACACTTACGTAATGAAATCTTAAAAAATGTGAAACAACAGGATTTGGAGATTTTCAAGGTTAGTGAATGCTGAGAGGATGGTGCACTCTGAACTTCACAGTGCCATAAGCTCATGCACTGGAGACCTTTCTGGACCTCATCCTATGTACTCTTTCATATGACTGTTCATTTGTATACTTTCCAATATTTTTTTTCATAAACTGGAAATAGTCAAGTGTTTCTCTGAGTTTTATGAGCTGTTATAGCAAATCATTGAACCTGAGGAAAGGGGTCATTGAAACCCCTGATTTGCAGCCATGTCAAACAGAAGCATGAATAACCTGGAGACACACTACTTGCAATTGGTGTTTGCAGTGGGAGGAAGTCTAGTAGGCTGAGACTTATGTAGGGTTTGATATTAACTCTGGGTAGCTAGTGCCAGAATTTAGTTAAATCATTAGACATGCATTTGATGTCTGCAGAGAATTGGAGAATTGTTGGGTGCAGGGGGAAAACCCCACACATTTGGTATTGGAAGTGTTGTGAGTAAAAAGCAGGATTTTTCCTTCACTGTTTATTTTTGTCTCCTTTAATCTCTTTCAGCAATGCTTTGTAGATTTTATTTGTACAAGCTTTTCTCCTTCTTGGTTAAGCATCTTAAGGGGAAAACTTTCAACTTTACCAGTGAGTATGATAGTTGAGGGCTTGTCATATATGGCATTTATTATATTGAGGTATGCACATTCTATACCTAATTTGTTAAGAGTTTTTATCATGAAAAATGTTACAATTTGTCAAATGATTTTCTACTTCTATTGAGATGATAATGTGATTTTTTTTGTCCTTCCTTTTGTTAATATGGTACATCATATTTTTGGACCTGTGTATTATTGATCTTCCTTGTATCTTAGAGATAAGCCCCACTTGATCATGGTGAATGATGCTTTTAATGTGTTGTGGAATTCTGTTTGATAGTATTCATTGAGGATTTTTGCATTTATCTTCATCAGAGTATTACATTGTAATTTTCTTTTCTTATAGTATTCTTGTCTAGCTTTGATATTAGGGGAATAATGGCCCTGTGAAATGAGTTTGTAAATATTTATTCTTCTTCAATTTTTAGAGGAGTTTGAGAAGAGTTGGGAATATTATTTTAAATTTTTGTAGAATTTAGCTCTGAAGCCAATAGGCCCTGGGCTTTTCTTTGACCCATAAAAGACCTTGTATAGCCAAAGTAATTGTGACCAAAAAGAAAAAGCTGGATGCATCACATTACCTGATTTCAAAATATATCACAAAATTAAAGTAATCAAAATAATATTGTGCTGGAATAAAAACAGAAACATCTACTAATGGAACAGGATAGAGAGCCCAAGAGAAAACACACTTAATTATGATCAATTGATTTTCAACAAAGATGCCAAAAACATACATTGGAGAAGAACAGCCTCTTCAATGAATGGTGCTGGGAAAATTGGATATATACATGCTGAAGGATAAAATCAGACATGATATACAAAAAGCCAACTGAAAATAGATCAAAGACATAAGCTGTAGAAACTAAGACAAAACAGTGAAAATCTCCATGACATTGGTCTCCAAATTATTGGGCAATGCTTTCTTGGATATGAATCTCAAAGTACAAGAAATAAAAGCAAAAATACATAAATGAGATTACATTAAAAAAAACACACTTCTGTGCAGCAAAAGAAATAATCAACAGAGTGAAGAGACACCCCACCAATTGAAAAAAAAATATTTGTAACCATATAACTGGCAAGGGGCTAATATCTCAAATACACAAGGAACTCAAAGAACTCAAGAAAACAAAGAATGCAATTAAAAATGGGCAAAGGAACTGAGCAGATATTTATCAAAAGAAGACATAAAAATTGCCAACAGAGCCGGGCGCGGTGGCGCAAGTCTGTAATCCCAGCACTTAGGGAGGCTGAGACAGGAGAATCGTGAGTTCAAAGCCAGCCTCAGCAATGGTGAGGCACTAAGCAACTCATGAGACCCTGTCTCTACATAAAACACAAAATAGGGCTGGGGATGTGGCTCAATGGTAGAGTGCCCCTGAGTTCAATTTCCAGTACCAAAAAAAAAATTGCCAACAGATATATGAAAAAATGCTCCAACATTACTAATATAATCAGGGAAATGTAGATTAAAACCACAATGAGATACCATCTTATACCCATTAGAGTGGTTATTATAAAAAGATGAAAGGTAACAAGTGTTGACAACAATATGGAGAAAGAGGAACCCTGGTGGTATGCTGTTGGTGGGAATGTAAATTAATAGAGCCATTATGGAAAACAATGCAGAGATTCTTTAAAAAATTAAAAATGGAACTACTATATTATCCAGCCATGCCATTCCTGGGTATATATCCAAAGGAAAGGAAATCAGTACGTTTAAAAGACATTTACATTCCCATGTTTGCTGCAGCACTTATTCACAATTGCCAAGATATGAAGTTAAGTGTTCATTCATGAATGAACACATAAAATGTGGAACATATATACATACATATATACAATGGAATATTATTTTGACATTAAAAGAATGTAATCCTATCATTTGTTGCAACATGGATGAGCCTGGAGGACATTATATTAAGTCAAATAAGCCAGGCACAGAAAGAAAGAATGATCTCACTCATATGTGGAACCTAAAATTCACACTCAGAGAAGTAGAAAATAGAATGATGGTTTCTAGAAGCTGGAAAAAGGAATAGGGAATGGGAAAATGTTGTCCAAAGGGTACAAAATTTCAGTTAAATAAAATGAATGAATTCTGATGATCTACTGCACAGCATGGTTACTATGGTAAATGAAAATATATTGTATATTTCAAGATAACTAAAACAGAAGTTTAAATGTTCTCACCACACACACAAATAAAACACTGATAAGTGGTAGACATGGTAGTGGTAGTAATCCATCATTTAGTTTTTAAAATCATTCCACAATGTGTATATATATCAAAACATCACATTGCACTCCAGAAATATATACAATTTTATTTCTAGTATGTGATATTTTCCTTTACAAGATGTAAATTATAGCTAAATACACTTTTCTTAGCATTTATATTATATTTTATTTTGATATTATTATTCATTTATATTTCAGCTACAAATTTTGTAAGAATGACAGCTTATATACTCTTGTGTACATTTTATCTTCTTATCCTGAGTTCTTTGATGTACCATGATTTTTTGAAAAAATGTTTCAGTAGTTTATTTAAAATGAACATCTCAGGGCTGGGATTGTAGCTCTGGTAGAATGCTTGCCTCACATGTGTGAGGCACTGGGTTTGATCCTCAGCACCACATAAAAATAAATAAAGATATTGTGTCCATCTACAACTAAATAAAATAAAATAAAATAAAATGAACATCTGAGTGGTATACTTTCTGAACTCATTATTATAAACATATTTTAATCTCAGATATGAATATTTAAGCTCTTTTCACCTAAAATATGTATATGTATGTGTGGATATATGTGTATGTGTGTGTATATATATGTGTGTGTGTATGTATATATATATATATCAATGTCCTCCAGTTTCCAATGTTGAAGAAGAGAAGTTTAATGCTAGTCTAATTCTTTCTTCTTTACAAATAAAGTGTTTTGTCTGGATATCAGTAGTATTTTTCGTTTTCTTCTTATTTTTATTTATTTATTTATTTATTTAAATTTATTTTTAAAACAGAAGAATGCATTTTAAGTCATAGTACACATATGGAGCACAATTTTCCATTTCTCTGGTTACAAACAAGATAGAGTCACACCATACATGTACCTAGGGTAGTGATGTCCATCTCATGCCACCATTTTTGTTACTCCCATGCCTCCTCCCCTCCCACGCCTCCCCCCTGCCCCATCCAAAGTTCCTCACTTCCTTTTTTGTATCACAGATATTTCAACAGGTTTTCTGGGTGTGTGACTTTCATTCCTTCCTTGACCCCCTCCTTCTTTGTTGTAGAAAACAGACACCAGGCACCTGATGTGTCCTCTGGAGAAGTGTCAGCCTCAGATGCAATTAAGATTCTCAATGGCTTTTTCACCAGCACACCATACTTATTTAAATTAAGCAGTCCTCAAACAGTGGCTAGTCATTACAATCAACTTGGGGGCTTTACAAAAAATAGTGATTATTTGCCTCCCTCTTCTAATTGGCTCAGGATTTCTGGTGTTGAAAGCTGGGCACTCAGGCCACATTTTCTGAATTGTTTGCTTGATGGTTTCCTCTGGTAGATATCCATTGCATTGCTGCTCTCCCAGGTAAGAGGCGAATAATGCTTTGCTGAGTGAGACAATTAAAACAATTTAATTTTAAATTATAATAATTAGTTATTTGAATATGTTATATTTGTGCATTATGTAAAATCCTATAGTCTCAATGTGTACAATTTACAGCGAGTTCACCTCTCAACCCTTTTTCTCAGCCAACTACTTATTATCAGATTTTTGAATATTCTTCCAGAGACATTCTATCCACATTCAAGCATACAGTATGAACCAGTCTCCTGATGATAATTAAATTATTCTGACAAAGAATATGAAATGTCCTTGTATTCCTGGAATTAATTCTACTAAATCATGATAGTTTATTCTTTTAAGGTGCTACAGGATTCTATTTGTTATCTAATATGACATTTTTGCATAATACTTCCGTAGCTATTCATAAATGAGACCCATGTTTATTTGCTTCAATTTCCAGTTTTTTAAAATTAAAATTTGGTAAGAATTGATAGAGGATTAAGGTGTTATATTCTCATTGGTCATATGTATTCAAATTATAGCTTTTTGGAAAATGATGTTCTAATTTACAGTTTATCTAAAGTTTTTTGCTGTGAATTTGAATTGCTTGTAGAACTTTAAAAAGATTGCAGGTGTCCAGGCCTGGTTTGAGACAAGAGGTCAACAAAATGTGGCCTGTGGGCAAATATGATCTTCCACTTGTTTCTGTAAATAAAGTTTTACAGGAAAACAGACATTATCATTTCATTTATGTATTGTCTACGACTAATTTCACAGTACAACACATTATCAAGAAGTTGTAACAGAGTCCACATGGCTGTAAAATCTAAAATACTATTTTGACCTTTAGAGAATAAGATTGTCAACCTTGCTATGTACCCATGGAATCAAAATCTCTAGTAGTAGGATGTGGGCATAAGCATTGTCACAACAACAACATATAAGCTGCTCCTTACTTGCACTAAAGTCTAAGAACCAATATTTTAACATAAAGTCAAATAACTAGATGATTGTCATTTTCTTCCTAGTTAGAGTTCCTTTCTCTTTCTTTGCCTACTATCTTGCCATATCTTTAAAACTCTAATCCTTTGATTAGGGCTCTATGAATTTCTACCAGATCCCTCTGCCATTGTATTCATTCACCAGCCCCTAAACAAAGCCATAAGACCAATGAATAAGTGTTTATAGAATAAATGACTTTCCCAACCTACTCTAAATATTTTAGTCTGTATTTTGTTTCACTTATGCTTACATGTATACAGGCATGAATTCTGATTCACAAATTTATATGTACAGAAAATGAAACTTTAACTTTATGCAAAAGTTCAATTTAGAATATTTATTCCAACATAATTTGGAAACTTAGTAGCAATTTGGGGGATATTACATTTTTCCTTCAGATTGTATCTAAGATATGGAGGGGGAAAGTGAGAATCTATTTATTTATTTATTTTTGGTACCTGGGATTGAACTCAGGGGCACTTAACCACTGAGTCACATCCTTAGCCCTTTTTATTTTTTATGTTGAAATAGGCTCTCACTAAGTTGCTAAGACTGGCCTTGAACTTGCAGTCCTCATGCCTCAGCTTCAAGAGTCACTGAGATTACAGGTGTACATCACCACACCCAGCATAAGTGAATAATTTATATAGTGTCGAGATATGAGGGAATAATTTATTACATTCTTATATTATCTGTTTAATTAGGCATCTGATGAGATGTCCAAGGCCCCATCTGACCCTATATCAAGAGTCCAGGGATACCATCAGGGGAAATGCTCATTATTATCTTCATGGTTCCTTTAGGTTGATCTTTTTTCCTTGCTATTTTCATGCCTCTCTTGGGTATCACTCAGCTGTTCCTGCACTGTGATGAGGTATAGTAAATTTCCGTGATGCTGTCTATGGCCTCTTCTGCCCAAACCTATGTAAGAATCATTTTGTCTCTGGTGTATCTTATTATCTCCCAAGGTCTGTACCAGAAAATGGAGCCCAAATTCCCTATTTCTTGGAAATGAAAAACCTATTTGGTTTTTATTTCTGGTCCTCTCTGTGGGATCATTTGACATTTATATTCTCATTGCTTCTTCCTAACTCTCCTTAGTTCTCTCATCCTGGGGAATCTTTTTGCTTCTTTTGGGAGATTGTTGGGGTAATTTTTGTCTTCTCACAAATATCGTTTATGTTGTGAGCCCTTTGCTAGGCATTTGAAGTCTAAATGCCAATATGAGAAGCCTTTTGCTCCCCACTGCTTTATGCTGTTTCTGCTGTCTGCTGTCTGCCAAAACAAAATGAGCACAGAATTGTTTAGCTGTTCAATGAAGGGAAGGACAAGGATAAAAAGGAACTCTCAGGAAGAAATGGTTGTATTTAAAAAATATTATCCTGCCCAAAAGGTACATCACTATCACTTAATAACCACAAATTAGCATATATATGTTCTATCATTTTTTTCTCCCTTCCAGTATGTTCTTTTGTCTTTCCCAGTTAGGTCCCTAAAGAACTTAAAACATTCTCTTTCAACTTATCAACAATTATTTATTAAGCACCCATTCTAGGCTTAGCCATGCTCCCTTGAAGTGACTCAGGCAGTGAATAAAAGTGAAACCCCATTTATTTGCTTCTGTGGCTTTCTCAGATACTTATTTTTCTTAGAATGGTCAATGATCATAAAAGGTTGAGTCCCTGGTGGGTGGAAATGTAAATCTGGGCAATGAGCAGAAGACAAATCAACTATCTAAAAATAAATGGAAATGCTAAGAAAATTCACAGCTATTCCTTTAGGTTCCCAGGCTAAATATCCCATAGAGACAGTAAATGAAGTTTATACCTCAATTTTAGAATTTAATATGCTGGATTTCATATTGTATTAGTCCATTATGTTTATTTCCAATGTATTGAGTTAAGGACTGGATAGAAAAGTCTTGCCTCCAGAATTCATGTTTGTTTTTTCTCCTTCCTGAGCCAGAGCTTTTTGCATTGGTTTGATGTACTGTAGTTACTTGGGGTTTAATCTTGTATAATAATTAACTTCAATTGATCCACTGCAGTGTGTTAGCAAAGTGCCCAAGCCTATTAAATCCGACTAAGAATCCTCCATTGCTTTCCTAATTTCCAGCATCATTATGCTGCCCGGAAAGCTGATTAATGTAAAGACATTCCGAACTGGGGCTTTTGCCTGGTAAAATTTTGGAGAGGGTGCACATACATTTCATTTAAAAATATTGCACCTAATAAATAACAACATAAAAGTTTCTCCCTTCTCAAGTGAGACCTGGATCTGAGTGAGATTTCTGTTCTTTATAATAGAACCCTTTTCATTAAAGGGGGGAGCCAGAATCATCAGAGCTTCACTTCTTAATAGGGGACACATATGGTTGATTGAAAACAAGAAGAAAAATGGAACATTACTGAGAGTGTGCCATGCTCAATAGGCCTCTGGAAAAAACAAAGACTGGTAATGAGAAAAGAGGACAAGGGGGAGGAGGAATGTACCAAAAAGAAAAAAGAAAAAAAAAAGTTTTGACATAGATGTAAGTGTAGCTGTTAAATTGAAGACAGCAGGCATTTTCAGCCATTTTCTGAGTGGGGGTTTTTACTGAGACTCCATTGTATCTCGGGGAAGACAAAATTAAGACTTGGTTCCTGTCTTTGAGGAGCTTACACTTCCCTCTAAATAATCCCTAGTGAATCGAAATCCTATTTTTTCTCATGTTATTGAAAGGTTTTTAAGTTCCAGTCTACATTCCTGCCTTGGTGATTAGAATAAACTAAACATCTTTATTTTTGCAGATTCACAGACTTAAGAATTAGTGTATAGGGGTTGGGGTTGTGGCTCAGTGATAGAGCACTTGCCTAGCATGTGTGAGACACCAAGTTAGATCCTCAGCACCACACAATAAATACATAAATACATAAAATAAAGGCATTGAATAAAAGATGAAAAAGAATTAGTGTTCATTCTTTAAGAATGGAGAATACATCTAGATATTGGGCATGAATCTGAGACCTTCCAAGACCAAGATAGCCCCTGGAAGGCAATTAAAAGTAAATTAAAGGGGTTGGAGATGAAGCTCAGTTGTGCATGCCTAGCATGTGTGAGACCCTAAGTTTCATCCCCAGAGCTGCTGAAGGGGGGGGGAGTAAATTAGCTTATTTTTTGTGTTTTGCATCATTATTGCAAAAGTTGTATGTAGGAAGAATTCTATTTAATTAAGGGCTTTGGTTAAATAGATTTCATTTTACTGAAAATGATCATCTCACTCAATTTTATCATATAATAAGGAAGCAGAGAGATTATCTTGATGATATGAAGTTATCAAGAATATTAGAAATAAGGCTGGGGTTGTGGCTCAGTGGTAGAGCACTTGCCTAGTATGTGTGAGGCACTGGGTTTGATTCTCAGCACTGCATGTAAATAAATGGATAAAATAAAGGTCCGTAAACATTTAAAAAATACTAAAAAAAGAATATTTTCTAACCATGGATTGCAATTCCATATGTTTTCTTTATTTCCTATGATGACACAATTGGAATTCAAAGAAAAGAGCATACACTGAGGAGTACCATTGTGGGAGAAAATATTTATGGCCCATGGGGAATTTGAGTTAGGTCCTCTGGAAATGTAGGTATTGTATTGGCTAGGGAAAAGAAGGTATTACCAGTGGGGGGAATAACATGAGCAAAGCTGTTGAGGTGGTAGTGAGCATGATGTATAAGGAGGACATTAATGAGATTCATTTGACTTGAGGGAGATTTCATGTGGGGTTGTTTTGTGTGAAGAGTGGAGTGAAAGTGAAAGTATTTTGAATACTAAAGCATCTGGATTCAAACCAATAGAGGCATAACTACATGTATGAGAAAGATTGAAGAAAATGAGTAAGAACAGGTATTGTGGAAGAATCTATAGCAATTATTAGTTGGATATCATAAACACTAACAATATTTTAGGCTTTTGTCTCATTGTCCTCTGCCACATATAGTCCAAACTGATTCTTGCAGAACAATTAATTGAATGAATTTGGTGATAGGCAAGAAAGCCTGACGATGCTTCATTATAGAAAAACTAGAACAATTCTTTTGAAGCTTTTGGAGAACTTGGAATCTTCCAAAAATAATTTGGGAAGATGTCTTCATAGTTTGATTTATGCAAATGATTTTATGGTAGAGAGGCAGAATTAGGTAATCAATGAACCGGAATAGCATGCAAAGGAATCAAAGTTTGAGACTTGGTTTTACCATTAATTGGCTCTTTGTAACACTGGAAAAGTCCCTTAACTTCTCTTGAGGTTTAGTTTCCTTACCTCTAAAATGGGAACAGTTGTTCTTAGTGTATAACCATGTTGTAAGAAATAAATGAAATACTGTGTCTCATGAATTTTGATGAGCTATTCAAGAATGAATCATGCTGCTGATGACATTCCATCAAGTAATTGGATACTTTCATAACTTGAATAATGAAACAATTCAAAACATTAAAATTACATAGGTTTGAACATGAAACATATGGGGGGTTTTCAGTAGTAGGTTGTTGGGGGTGGGCAAAAACAGTAAGCTGGTACTTGGAAGTAGGACTGGGTGTCACGGGTGTTGAACCTATTAAACCTATCCCAAGAAAAGGGTGGCCAGTAGTCTAAGTAATCCAGGAGGGTGGATGAAATCCTGTTTGGTTTCAATAGCCATCTATATCAAAGGAGCCAATATGAAAAAGTGGAATCTTCATGCATTTTCTGTGGAAAAGTAAGATGATGCTGCTATTTTGGAAAACTGTTTGGCAGTTCTTCAAAGGACTAAACAAAGACTTAATATATAATTTAGTAATTCTACTTGTAGCTAATGCTATATATCTAAGAGAAATGAACACATACATTCACTCAAAAACTTACACTAGAATATACATAGCAGCATTATTCACAATAACCCCAAAGTGGAAGCAATCCAAATTTCCATGAAGTTATAAGTGAATGAATAACATGCTGTGTCTAGGTAATGGAATATTATTTGGCAATAAAAAATGAAGTTCTGATATATGCTATAAACACATATGAACCTTGAAAACATTATGCTAAGTGAAAGAAACTAGGCACAAAAGGCCATATTTTGAATGATTTCATTTATATAAAACATCCAGAGTAGGCAAATTCATATAGCAGAAAGTAGATTAATGATTTCTGGAGACAAATGGTAGGAGGAACAAAAGAGTAAATGCTAAAGGGAATGAAGTTTCTTTTTAGGATGATAAAAATATTTTGGAATTAGGTGGTGGTGATGGTTGTACAACTTCATGAATATACTATCAACCACTCATTTGTACATTTTAAAAGGGTGAATATTATGCCATGAGAATTACATTTCAATTAAAAAAATAAAGCATGGTAAAAAAAATCAATACGAAGCTCAGTAAAACCCAAATATCATCACAATAGAATGAGTTTGTGATATGCAAAGATAAATGTGAAATTCTTCCCTTAAATTATCATAGTTTTATTTTATACATTTAAACATCAAGTAAGATGTTTGACATTATAATGCAAGAATAATAAATCCTTCATACTTCCCAATGATAGATTACTCCTGGGGTCATTCTACTATTTAGGTAATAGTAAACAGATAATTTTAAACTGAGGCTTGTGGAAGAGACAGATAGCTATAAGGCAAACCATTTTTCTCTAATATTCCCATCTTATTCATATTCTGTCTTCTTTATTCTGTCTGGATCAAAGATGATTTATTATGAAAGTTTTTGTATGCGATTTTGGAGATTTTTCCCTCATGAAAAAAATTTGTCAGTGTGTATTAATTACATAGAATAATGGGAACACTGTGGCATATTTGTATGGGCTTATAACATGCTTTTATTTCCCCCCATTGCCTCCTCCAATCCCCTTCATCTTCTCTAATGGTCTCCTACTTTTCTTCATGAAATTTTGAGATGACAAAATTTTAATTCTTTCTCAAAAGATGTAATAATGTGCAAATTATGACTTCTGTTTGAATGAATAGAATTTAAATAACTGTAAATCAAATGGTACTTAACTAGTTAACCCATTAATTTTCTAAAGATTAAAATATTATTCATATATTTATTTCTGATTTTATAATTATTACATTAGAATAAAATTATATAATTATCAGCCTTATTTTTGGCTTAAAAGTATGTAATAGTCTTCCTAAAATTATCTGGTTAATGAACTCTCTTAATATTTATATTAATTGTCAATTTGCTTGCCTATATAAATAATCATATGGAAGTCTTTGATAATTGTTTTTGTATATAAGGTAGTTTCCACAGTTATCATTATTATAACATTTTATTATTGCAATAATACATATTTACATTGTAACTGTTCAATGAAATTTTAATACATAATCTACAAAATATTTTTATTCTAGGTTTCAACATGAAGAATATTTTCCTATTTGGCAAGTGAATATTCAGATACTAGTAACTCTAAATAGTGTTTCATTTCAATTACTGACATTGGCATGCTGATTAGATGTGATGGTAACTTCATAGACTCATGGTTAATGACCATACACAAGTTCAAGGATGCTAAATATAATGATTAAGTGTAAGGTCCTTAGGCCTTGCAAAGGCAAGGGCTGAAGTTCATGTCAAATATAAATTGCCTGAAGATTGAAGCTGAAACTTTGTAAGGTAGGAACTCATCAGTTTTATAGGACAGGTTCTCAGTAGAGAAGTGCAGTTTTCTTCTTTGCTTCTATTTCTCTTTCTTTTTCTTTTATCCACCCATGTCCTTTACACCTTATGGTGTCCTAATCTACCACCTGCTATGCCTCCTCCTGTCCTCTAAACTAATCATTTTCTGTCATTCAGTTGTTCCTCTCCTTCCTTAATTCTGATAATATTTTGGAGGACTTCAACATTCACATGGATGATTAATACAATACTCTGGCTCTTCAGTTCCTTATCCTTCCCCTACCTAATCTCTAATGGTCTTTTGCATTCTCCTGCCTGATCTGCCCATTCTCAGGGTCATATCCTTGAACTTTCAATATCAAAAAAAAAGAACCAATCATATCCCAAATCTTGATTTAGGTATCATTTTATCTGCACCTTTCAATACCTCTTGTCTGCTTCTCTCTCAGGCATGTATTTACAAAACCCAAACCCTCTTAATATTCTGCTCTCTGTCTATTCCAGGTCTGCATGTGAGCAGCTGAACACTACTGAGAAAACTACAGAATCATGATGGGCTGGGCAGAAAAATACCCTCCCATGTAAATGCCCTAATCTCAGGAACCTGTAAATATACAACCTTTATAGCAATAGGTACTTTTATAGGTATGATTAAGGTTACAGACCTTAAAATGGGAGAATATCCTGGATTATCCATGTGGGTCCAATTGAATTCCACGATTTCTTAAAAGTGGAAAGTCTTCCTCAGCTGTGCTTGCAGAGGTAGAGGGTAGAGAATTGTAACACTACAAAGACTCCCACCATTGCTGGATTTGAAGATGGAAGAAGGAAGCCATCCACAAGGGCATGTAGGTGGCCCAAGAAATGCTGAAAAAGGTAAGGAAAGTGAATCTTTCCTAGAGCCTCCAGAAAGGAAAGCAGCCCTGCCAGTATCTCAGCTATAGCCTGGTAAGACCCATGTTGTTTTCTGACAGAGCTCTGAGACAAATGTTTGTTATTTTTTACCACATCAATAGAAAGTGAGGTCACATGCTAACTGGGTTCACTTTAAATTCATGTCCTCAAATTTCAAACTAAAAACTCCCTGGGAGAGCCAGGCATAGTGACATATGCTTGTGGTCTCAGGCACCTTGGGAGCTTCAGTTCATAAGTTCAAGATCAGCCTGGAGATCATAGCAAGATCCTGGCTAAAAAAGCTTGCTTGGGAATTATATTATTTTTGTATATTTGCTTTTCTATTCTTTGAAATAACTATTTTAATCCTTTCTCTCTCTACTGAAACCCTAAAACCGCCTAACTCCAGCAAAAATGCAAAAAATAAAAACAAAAACAAAAAACAACAACAAAAACAAAGCAGAATATATTTTCACATGGAAGCTCCCATACTTTTCTACTATTAAATCTTTCTAACCTACTTCTGTATATTTGCTCCAAGGCCCGTCCTTCTACTTGTTCTCTGCTCTGCTCTTCTCAAATATTTTTCACCTGTAATGATTGTCTTTCTCTTCTGTATTATCAATTCCCCTTTTTTCTTGGAATAATCCACTATGTAGATAAACATATTCCTGTATTTCCCTTGATCTCACATTTCCCTCTAAATACCATCAGATTTTTCTGTTATCCTCCATTATAAAACTTTAAAAGATTTTAAATGTTTGCTGTCTTCATTTCCTCATGATGCATTTGTTTTTCTTTTTATTTTTTCCTGACAGTGCTGAGGATCAAACCCACACAGGCCAGGCAAACACTCTACCACTGAGCCACACCCCTAGCCCCTAGCCCCTATTCTCTCTTTCTTTTCTTTTTCTTTTTCTTTTTGGTACTAGAGATTAAACCCAGGGGTGTTTTACCACTGTGCTACATCCCCAGTCCTTTTTTATTTATTTTTTATTCTGAGGCAGAGTCTCACAAAGTTGTTTAGGGTGTTTCTAAATTGCCAAGGCTGGCCTCAAACTTGCCATCCTTCTGTCTCAGCCTCCTGAGTGGCTGGGATTACAGGCCCAGACTCCTCTTTTTTTTTTTGGTACTGGAGATTGAACTCAGGGATACTCGACCACTGAGCCACATCCCCAGCCCTATTTTGTGTTTTATGTAGAGACAGGGTCTCACTGAGTTGCTTAGTGCTTCGCTTTTACTGAGGCTGGCTTTGAACTTGCGATTCTCCTGTTTCAGCTTCCCTAAGCGCTGGGATTAAGGCTTGCATCACTGTGCCCGGCTCCAGACTCCTTTATCTTAAACTCAGTATAGTCAGGCTTCTCTCTTTACCACTCCAATGACCTTTCTATTTCCAAATCCAGTGGCTAATTTTTAATCCCTATCTTAATAGGTCTCTCATAAATATCTAATATATCTGAGTACTACCTTATTCTTTAAACCACTTTTTTGTTGATTTCTAGGACACCATATTTTCCTCATAACAACTGACTATTTGTTCTGCTTTGTTGGCTCCTTTCCTCGACCCTATTTCTAAATGTAGAAATGCCCCAGAACTCAATTCTGGCCCATCTTTTCCTTTCTACTATATTTTCTCCATGTAAGTGATTTTATCTAGTCTCTTAATTTTGGATACTGACTGTATGCCAATGACACCAAAATTTGTATCCTCAACCCTGACTTCTTTAAATTCAAGAGTTTTAACTGTTAACTTGAAATACCCATTTGAATATATGATAGGTATCTCAAATATAACATGCAATATTCAAAATAATTATTTTCAAGAAAGGGTAGAATTGTTACAAGCCATTCATAGTTTCCCACCCAGTGACACATATTTGTAAGATTCTTTGTCTAAGAAAGGACTGCAGCCTATAACCAAAGAGCTGATTTCATAGAATGCTTAATTTTTCTCATTCTTGTTAGCATTGTGAGTTAAAGATTTTTTTTGTTACAAGGAAGAAAGGCCCATTCAGAATAATTCAAGGAAGGGGAAAGAATATGAAATATAGGCAGGTCTCAGTGGAGCTGGGAATTTAACTAAAATACTATCTGAATGGATTCTTTCTTAGGTGAAAACTTTCATTATTTCATTGTCTCTTTCTGTCAATCTGTACCCCTTTCTCTTTTGTGATATCTTCTGTGTACTTATCATATGCATGTCTCCTAATGAGTGTACCACCAACCAAATACAACCATGGGTGGATTTATTATCAAGAAGCTAATGAAGTGATGTACTGATGTACTTATTTAATAACTAGCTCTTGGGAGAAGAAAATGCCCTAATTTTCATCCCACTTGCTGATCTGTGGTTTGAATATTCACAGCATGGCTGATTTCAAGCTACCAACATAGTTTAACGAACTGGCACAATTCCTGAAAATTTAACATCTAATTTCATAAGTGGGTGTGGGTTGTTCTAGATCACCACTACCTAATGAGCATAAACTTCATAGCTGCTTATTTGCATGAGCTTCTTCTAAGGCCTTGTACTTATTTTTGTTCTTTTTCTCAAAGTTCTTTCACCCCATCCCAATGGTATAAGTGTTATGCTACACTGTACCTGAATCTGCCTTGGTAATGACTTCTAGTTCAGTTCCTAGAGCTAATTTGCCATTTCTCTCTGTGACGTTTTATTTAAACTACAAAAAAAAGAAAATATGATTGGTCTAATTCATTTCTTTTAGGTCTGGTTCCTTTTTTCTAGGGCATGTCATAGGTCAGTTGTAAGTCTAAAGCTGGCCTATCCTCATTTGGGTGTCCGTCTCTAGTCTAACATTTATAACTAGGAAGGTGGATTCATGTGCTTTACCATTAAGTAAACAGCAATGATGTGGAAGCCTGTTTCCCTTAGGAGAGTTTGTTAGTAGAACATGTTTTCCCTAGGGACATCAAACTTCTGAGTGCCCTAGCCATTAACACAAAAGACACTTCTAGCCTAACAAAGTATAATCTGTCTTTTATTTAATAGTCAAAAGTGAAAATGATCAACCTGCCTTGCAAGTAAAACCATGAGGAACATCTTTTAATCTGGAGACTAGTTACTTATTTACTCCCTTATCTAATCTAGATTCCCTTAATAGTTATTGAAGTAAATAAGCAGATAATGATACAAGAATTATGACGTTGAAAATACTAACAAATGTCCGCATGGGAGTTCCAAATGGAGACAGTAGACATGTTAGCATCTGTATAAACCAAGTCCCAATATAATCTGTATGACTCAACTCATGGGATGAGTCAGCAGAAATAAAGGCAGATGGTAAATGATTAGCTTTGACGATTCTTGCTTGCCATTACCACTATGATGAGCGCCTCTCTTAAGTGAGCCCTTTTCAAAATAACATTCCCACTTGCACTATCTATGATTTATGAGCTGCCCCAAACCTCTGAATTGTATTATCTGAGAGAGGGGTTCAGGAATCTGTCTTTATAGCACAGCACTTGAATCTGCATTTTATTAGACAATAAATGCATTCATAAATGCACACAACAGTTTGAGAACCCCTGCCCCATGCTATCTGGTACTGTTCACCACTGCCTTTCCACCACCTAGAACAGCTTCTGACATAAAACAGACACTCAATAAAGATGATTGAATTAGAGCATATCACCTCCAAGTTCTGGGAAATAGTCACTCAAACACACACACACACACACACACACACACACACACATATCTTCTTTAGAAATTGTAAGGAAGAGAACATAGGAGGTACGTACTGCAAAGTTTTTGATGTTATCCAGGACAAAATGTATAGAAAATGTAATCATTTTTATTTACCTCTTTTGCCCACCTCATCATGCAAATCTCTGCCTTATTCAGCCCATTTATCTCTTTAGGTTGCCTTGCACAAGAGATTTACTGTAATTGCTCACATCATCAGGGTGGCATTTCTCAACTTGTCACTGTTACCAGGGGTGATATTCAAAATATTTTACAACAGGTACAGCAGAGACACCAACCAAAGAGTACCAACTCTGGCTGTCAATAATTGGTAGGACCCGGTCTGTGCACGGTGATTAAAGGTCAGTCTTGGTCATCAGCTTTGTATAGAAGACTGTGTTTCTGGAATTTTGGCTCTATGGTTTCTTATAAGAAGGGATCTATATAAGGATGAAGCTTCCTGTCACAGCTCAGATTACCCTATGTGATAAGTAGAATAATGACCCCTTAAGGATATCTACATTCTAATTCCTGAAACCTATGAATATTACTTTAGATGTCAAAAGAGACTTTGCCCATAAGATTGAATTAAAGATCTTGAGTTGTGGAGATTATCCTGGATTATATATGTGGGCCCAGTGTAAGCATACGGGTTGTTATAAGGGAGAAAGGAGGCAGGAGAGTTTGAGTCAAAGAAAGAGTTGTGAGGTATGATGTTGGAAGCAAAGGGATGTTGGAAGTGTGGGAGACAGAGTGAGAGAGACAGATAAAGACTGAGGAGAAAAGCATGAGGAAGAGAGGAGTTGAATAGGTTATGTCATGTTGTTGGAAGATGAAAGCAGGGGATATGAACCAAGGAATGACAGTGGCCTCTAGAAGCTGTTAAAGGAAATAGATTCTCTCTTAGATCTTCTAGAAGGAATGCAGCCCTGGTAACACCTGAACTTAGAACCCACCTTGAGATCAATAAGATAAGTTTTAGTTTTTGTTTTATGTCACTAAGTTTGTGGAAATTTACAACAGGAAACTAATATACCCTGATGTAGTCTAATTCAAATTAGTAAAATGTGATTCTCTTTCTCCAGTACTGGTTGAAGTTCTTATTCTGCTAGGTTTTAGAAATCTTAAAGTACTCTTAGTGAAATTGATGATTAAGCAGTCTTTTCAGGTTAAAAACTTGTTACACATCCTCATTAGATTGGTGTTTAGTCAGCTTTTTCATCACTTGTGACCAAAACACCTGAGAAGAATGATGTAGAGGAGGAAGAGTTTATTTGGCTTACAGTTTCAGAGGTTGAGTCCAAGGTTGGCTGATTCTGTAGCTCTGGGCCCCAAGGTGAGGCAGAACATCATAGTGAAAGAATGTGGTGGAGAAAAGCAGCTCAGAACATAGATACCAGGAAGAAGAGAGAGAGAGAGAGAGAGAGAGAGAGAGAGAGAGAGAGAGAGAGCTCTCTGCTCACCAGAGATAAAATACAAACCCCAAAGCCATGCCTCAAGAGACCTTAACTACCTATAGTTACTGCCCCATTAATCCATATCAGTGCATTTATGCACTGATTAGATTAAAGTTCTCAGACCCAATCATTTCACCTCTGAATTAAATTGTATTGTCTCACACATGAACTTTTGAGGGACACCTCATATCTAAACCATAACAACAGGGTAGTATTTAAGTGTCAAAAAGAGAGGAAGAATATTTTGATTGTTATCATTTTCTGTTGGTATCTGGTGAGGGAAATCTAGCTTCTACTATAGTTTAGCTATTGGTCTTTATTTCTACCATAATGTCTCCTAATGTCCATAGTCCTAACAGACTTACATATTCTACTGTTCACATGGAATTAATTCACTGTCAGTGTTTCCTTGAAATTACAATGCCTCTTATAACTCACTATATAGTCCTTAACTATTTGTAGCCTTTTTTAAAATAATATTTTTAGTTATAGATGAACACATTTATTTTATTTATTTATTTTTATGTGGTACTGAGGATCAAACCCAGTGCCTCATGCGTGCTAGGCAAGCACTCTACCACTGAGCTACAGCCCCAGCCCCATTTGTAGCCTTTTTTAAAAATTTTTTTTAGCTGTAGAAGGACACAAATATATTTATTTTATTTATTTTTATGTGGTGCTGAGGATCGAACCCAGTGACTCATGCATGCGAGGCAAGCACTCTACCACTGAGCCACAATCCCAGCCCTATTTGTAGCCTTTTTGAGGGCACAGATAACTTTGGAATATCTTCTCACCTTTTGGGTTCTTAGGATATTTGAAAAACATGCTGGGCTTTTCTAAACAGATAATCTGGCCACCATTTTTATAAGACTTGCTGCCTATTCAAACTCCATTGTGAATATGAATCACAAGCCTCATTTCTCAGTTTTTGCCAAATATTTCTAGGGTATCCATCCATTGACCTCTTCCCAGAAATTAGTCTTAACTCTCCTTCCCTCCCCAGGGAATCTAACTTAATTTCATTTTTGATGTGAAAATAAACTCCTTATTCATCATACTTTCTAAACCTCTTGTTTATGAGATAACCTTTAGGTTTTACACTTAGTCTTTTAACTTTTGATACTCAAAACCTTTTCATTGTTTTGTAGTAAACTATTAATATCTTTTTAAAAATGTTTTATTATTTTTAGTTATATGTGACAGTAGAACATATTTGGATATATTATATATACATGGAGTGTAACTTCCATTCTTGTGGTTATACATGATGTGGAGTTATATAGATTGTGTATTCATATATGAATATAGGAAAGTTATGTCTGATTCATTCTACTGTCTTTACCATTCCCATTCCCCCTCCATTTCCCCCACATTCCACCTTGTCCAATCTGGTGAAACTCCCCTGTACACCTGTTGTTCTTTTTTCTTTCAAAAATCTTGACTTTTTGTCATCCAGAGCTTTATCTCTTGAAGCAGTGGCTCTGCTAAGGGTTTTAGAGATCTAATTCCAAAGTAAACTTTATGAATGTGACTCCTTGTTTTATACACTGAGTCCTTGACCAAGGTAAAAAGCCTCAGCCTCAAGGTCTAATTTTAATGGGAAATGTTGAGGAGTAATGAGGAATAAAAAAAGAATGAAAATTCATCTGTTAATACTTCAAGATATTATATCCCTACATTTCTTTCCCTTGGTAAATCATTATATTTGGATTCTTCAATGTAGTTGTTCCCCCATTTTTTCTTCCTACAAGATATATGAGCCCTCTGCAAGGTTCACCTGAGCCTTATGGAATCTCTTCTTGGTTGTGGCATAATTCAGAGGGGAATATTGTCTGTCCAGAATCTATGCATCCAGAATAATAGCTCCTATGTGTAAAAGTTCAGAATTCACATTTATTTATTAGAATGAACTCCAAGAATGAAGGTGGGAAAATATTAACCACTTAATTAAAAAAGCCCACTAATTTAGACATAACTAAAAAAAGCAAGGAAGAATACAAAATCAGTCTGAATAGTTTTTCTCTTGCCTCTCCATATTTTCCCCACCTTATCAAATGTGCACAGTACACACACACACATATGCCATTTCTAGCAGAGAATGATAAGAGCACAGAATTTTGAAATAGTAGGAAGAATATTAGGCATGAATTTGGGGTGGGGGGTCCCTGTATGCTGTCTTCCCATCCATTCTCTTGGGCCAAATCTCAGGGATGATACAACATGATGGAAATACCCACTTAAAAGTTGAGGAAATGAAGGGAGGAAGGACTTGAGTTTTAAATCCCAAGTGGAGACCAGTGATCTGGGAATCCTGGCTGAGCAATCTACTTCCTCTCATCCAATGCAGCAGTCTTACAGTAGAGTTGTACTGTGTTGTAGGCCTAGGTAAGAAAAAGACAGACATGGGTCTCTACTACTCATACCACCTGCCAATACCCTACCCCTAAGTTTTATGAACCTTTCAGGAACATAGAAGATAATATGAAAATTCTTGTGGTCCTCTGAATTGGGTGGGGAAGTTACCTGAGAAAAAGAGAAAACAAGTCAATGTGTTTCTAAAATGCTTTTAACTGGACAAGAGGATTCTACATATGATTTGGATAGTCTCTGCCATAGTTTGGTCTATGTAATACCTCTCGCTGGCTGAGTTGACACTAAATATCCATAGAACAATCAATTTCCATTTGTTTCATGTTGACATAGTAATGACTTCTAATTTAGTCCTGTTTTCATGTTTCTGTACTCTGGTAGCACCCTTCACATTGTCACTAGACTTTGTAATATAGCTTGATTCAGCCAATGGGACAATACAAAATGTGATGGCAAGTTTTTATATATTGTGGTTTTCCTTCCCTTGCTTCTGCTAGAATTCTTGATCACTCTGTGATCAGCCTGTTGGATTATGAAAGACATGTGGTCTAGTTATTCTCTCATCCTAGCTGACAGGCAGCTAGACTCCAGACATATGAGTGAGGTCCTTGAGTGCCAGCTGACTTTAGATGCATGCATAATTGAGTCCAGCTGAGATCAGTCCAAATTGCTTACCCACAGAGTTGTGAACTAAATAAATGGTTGTTATATTAAGCTACTAGGTTTTGATGTGGTTTGTTAAACAGCAAACTTTAACTGATTCAAGGGAGCATTGTGCAATATGTGCCTAAAATCAGAAAGGATGAGTTACATCTGGAGCAGTAAGAAATCAAGGCCAACACAGTGCCATTCCCTTTCACTGTTGCCCTGTTCCCACACATACCCAGAGCTGATGATTGATCCTTGGGAGAGGAAAGAGTAAAATAAAGGAAAAATTGTGATTATAACTGAGGATTCATTGTAGACTGAGACGTTTTAAATGTACCTGGACAGAACTTGCTTAAAATTTCTTCATTAGATGGAATGGAGGCTCAGAGGATGATCCTTTCTCGCCTGTTTTTCTTTCTTTTTAATAGCATGTCTAGGCCTATGACCAAGGAAATCTATGCTTACTCTATCTGTATTTTGGTATAAATGCCCTAGAGTTCACCTGATGTATCTGAATGATTAAGCCTAGAACCATGCATCACAATTATGTGAAAATATGAAGACCTGAGTCAAAATCAGTTTTGAGTAACATCCCAAAGTGCAGGAAAAAGGTGCTACCATGCTCTGAGTTTGAGGTACATGAGGAAATATGGATGCTTGTAATTTGTTCTCATTGTTCCTTTAGCTTTGCTACAATGGAGGACAAAATAGAAAGGAAAAAGATAAAAATTTTCCATTGTTCAAATTTATTACTATTAATATTTTAATATCTAACATTAGATTAAATACTTACTCATTGTTATGCTAAGCTCTTTATATGCATTATTTCATTTAATTCTCACAACAACATATGAGGTAATATTTTATTTTTCCCATTTTACAGTTGAAGAAACTGAGAGATTAAATTACTTAAGTTCATGCAATGCATAAAATGGCTGAAATCCAGAACTGTCTCACTCCAAAGAACTTGATTTCATTTTGGCAAAACATTGTTTCTTAAATGAATGATAGCATTTTAAAATTTATTGTTAGCAATCATTTTATTGCAAGAGAAAGCAAGCATTGAGAAGGACTTGGAAAGTATAATTAAGTGATGAAGGACCAGTTACAATTTCATGTTGGGGGCCTAAGACACTGGACAGAGCAAAGATAAGAGAGGGGACACTTTGCTATTTTTGAATGGATGCTCTTGCTTCAGGGCTTCACAAAGAATAAAGATGATGGCAGTGATTCCTATTGAATTTGGCCTGGGGAAGGAAAAGCCAAGGTTTTTCTCTTCAAAGTAATAGTACTTTGCAATGAATTTTCCTCATAATAACTTTCTTGCAAAGAAAATAAACAAGATATAGAATCAGAGAAAACACAATTGTTCTACAGGCCTCTGCCAATATCCAGCTAAATATTGATAAAGTATATCATGATCATATTTTTCTGGATATGATCACTAATTCAAAAAGTTAAATCTTTGCAGGGAAAAAGGATTCTCTTTTGAAATAACTTCCTAGCCTCACCAAAGGGCACACAGATTGCAAAATTTTAGAGAAAATATTTAATTGAGAATAGTTTAGGAACTAGCTTAATTGTCATTATGTTTTTTAATCACCACTTCTTTCCATCAGAAGCCTTGGAAAATAGAAGACTTTTTGCTATTCATCTATTCTATCTTAAGGTATCAGTGTAGCACCAAGTTTTGCCAAAGTGGTTAGATTAAATGCCACTCTGACATTCTTGCAGCCTGTGCTGGAAGTCAACATCACTTTGCCTTGCAGCACTGATCACTTTGACCATTAGATCTCTGAAGCTCCATCTGACCCAACTGCTGCCAGATCTGCATCCATCCTTTAATACCAATCAATATACAGTCATCCAATAGACTGGGTACATTTGACCTCTTCTTTTGTTCACCAAAGTGAAATGTGTTCATTAGCAACAATCTTGTCTGGAGACTGAAGAAAAAATAATTAGATTGAATATTTGGTATGAAAACCATCTTTAGACTAAAAAGAGATTATGTATGTGACAGCACACATGTAGTGCCTAAGTAACAGGAATTTAATAAACATTCATTTACCTAACGTTCCAATTCCATTTTCAAGTGAATGAATATGATGTGGGAAAATAGGGGTACATTTTTCTGCAACAATTGTAGATTGGCCATCTACAATGAACCTAATTTCTAAACTTTTTTAAATTAAATTTTCTCCATAGTTTTATGAAATATGTGCCTTTTAGTTAGGCTAAAGCTCATCAATACTCACAACAACCACTTTGAATAACTGTTTTCAAGTACATTCCATTTTCTTCTTTAATACTAGGTGAAATATATGATTCTGCACAAGATACAGCATCCTTTTAGAATGTAATTTCTGAAATTTTTGATTTCATTTTAATGCCAACCAAGATGTTAGCTCCTTGTTGCTAAAGAAACCATTGTGTATAAATCAACAATAGATGGTAGGTAGACTTTTGTTCGGTGGGGCAAGTGCTTCTCTCCTTTGAGATTAGGTAATTACTACCTTTTGATTGGAAAGAACAAATCATGCAGATTTAGGATTTTGCTGTAGAGAAACACACCTGCAGGACTCTATCATTTTTTTCCTTCTGTTTTAGCCATGGATGAATAGTGTTATGGTTTGAATATAAAATGTTCCCCAAAGACTCATGTGTTGAAGCTTTGGTCTCCAGTGCAGCAATGTTCAGAGGTGGGGTTTTGGGGAAGGTATTGGATCATGAGTGCTCTGATCTCATTGATGGATTAATCTACTGATGGGTTTACGATTAAATGGACTATTGAGAGTTGGTGGAAACTGTAGGAGGTAGAGCCCAGTTGGAAAAAGTAGGTTACTGAGGGCATGCTGTGAAAGGGTATATTTTGTTCCTTGCCCCTTCCTCCCTACTCTTCTCTGCTTCCTGGCTGCCATGAGATGATAACTCTATTCTTCACACCCTCCCCACCATAATTTTCTGCCTCACCACAAGCCCAGAGTGATGGAGTCAAGAAACTCTGGATTAAAACCTCTAAAGCCATGAGCCAAAGTAAGTTCTTCCTCCTTTAAGTTATTTTTTCCTCAGGTATTTCATTCCAGTGATAGAAACCTGACTGATACAAATAGGTAGGAGACCTAGTCACTTTTAGAAAGAATTGGCAGCCAAGTGACATGGTCTTTCTCTTTCCCTACAAATGCCTCACTCCTAAGAGTGAAAGGCAGAGATCCTTCACCAGTGTCTTTCCAATTGATACCTTCCTTTATTTTTTACCTTTATCACCTTGATCCAGTCTTCTTCATCTTGAACCAAGACTATAATTACCTCCATATTGGTCTTCCTATATCCATATTATTTTTCCTGTGTTTTGTCCTTCAAATTATGAGTCAAATTTATGAGCCAGACTGCTTGTGTTTGAATCCTAGTTCTGCTGCCTACAAGCTATGGTAACTTCTAGACAAGATTCTTAACATTTTTGTGGCTCAGTTTTTGGAGATAATAATATCTGTCCCATAAAGATGTTGTTATAAACTGTCAGTCCATGTGAAGTACATATTATAGCTCTGATATTGTTAACTCTTCATAAAATCAGCTTTCACTAATTTCCTCACAATATCACTTTTAATTCCAATATTCTCCTTCACCAATTCAAACACTTCAGTTATTCTTTAACAAACTCTTTGACCTAACAATTAGAGCCCTCAGCAATGTACAGTTCATCTCCAAATTTCCAGATTTATCTCTTAAAGTAGTCCTGGTAGGTGGCAGCATGCAATGACAAGAATACTGGCTTGGGATAACTCACACCTGGGATGAATTTACATTCAACTATTATTTAGTAAGCTATTTGATCTTTAGTTTTCTTTTCTGTAAAATACAAATAATAAGTACCATTCTCATAAGGGTTATTTTGAGAATTAAACAAGAAAATCTTTGGAGAAGCACCTAGCATAGTACCTGCTATAGTAGATGTTTGACAAATATTATTTCCTTAGCCCATTCTTCAGTCATGCTGATTTTATGGGTTGAACTGTAACTACCTCAAATTCCTTTGTTGAAGCCCTAATCCCTCAGAATGTAACTACTTAGAGAGAGGACCTTTAAAGAGCTAAAATAAGGCCCTAATCCAATATGACTAAAGTCCTTATATAAAAAGAAAATCTGGGGGCTGGGATTGTAGCTCAGCGGTAGAGCACTCGCCTTGCATGCGTGAGGCCCTGGGTTTGATCCTCAGCACCACGTACAAAGCAATAAAATAAAGACATTGTGTCCATCTACAACTAAAAAAATATTTAAAAAAAAGAAATCTGGACATACAGGGAGATACCAAGGAACTGTATCACAGAGGGAATACAGTGAGAAGGTTGCCATCTGAGTCAAGGAGAGAGTTCTCAGGAGAAATCAAACCTGCTGGCACTTTGATCTTAGACTTCTAGCTTCTAGAACTGTTGAAAAATTAATTTTGGTTGGTCAAGGCCCCCAGTGGGCTGTAATATTTTGTTATGGCACTCCCAACAAACTAATACACTGATCTACTCATTTTTGATAGCTAATTTTAGGTGTTGACTGGACTAAGAAATAGTAAATCATTTATGCGTGTTTTTCTGAGAGTGTTTCTAGAGGAAATGGCAGGCGAGTAGGTAGATGAAGTAAGGGAGATCTGCTCTCACTGTGGGTGAGGACCATCCAATCAACAGGGGACCTGGATGGAACACAAAAGCAGAAGAAAGGCAAATTTTCTCTCTCTGTCTCTCGTTTCTGGAGCTGAGATTTCCTTCTCTTGCCTAGGGACATTAGAATTCCAAATTCTCTGGTTTTTGAACTCTGATCTCATACTAGCAGGCCCCTGGGCTCTTGAACCTTCAGCCTTCTACTGAGAGTTACACTCTCTGCTTCCCTGGGTTGGAGCTTTTGCCCTCAAACTGAGTCACACTATCAACTTTTCTGGTTCTTTTGCCTTCATAATGCCTATCATAGAACTTCTCAGCTTCTATAATCATATGAACCAACTTCCCCAGTAAATCCCCTCCTCTCCCATATATATGCACGTGCGTGTGTGTATGTGTGTGTGAGAGTGTGTTCTATTGGTTCTGCCTTTCTGGAGTATCCTGAAAAATTCACATTATTTCCCATACATGTGTGAATTGTTGCCTTTTTATCTTTGCTCAAGCTTTGTCTCTAGCTTGGCAGACAAGACATGAAAGATGGGACCAGATATGCTAGCCCCTGGGGCTGGGATTGTGGCTCAGTGGATTGTGGCTTGCCTCGCATGCGTGAGGCCCTGGGTTCGATCCTCAGCACCACGTACAAAGCAATAAAATAAAGACATTGTGTCCATCTACAACTAAAAATATATTTAAAAAAATATATGCTAGCCCCTACTGAGAAGTATTCCCTATTAACTCCCTCTGAGTACTATGGTTTGTACCAAATGGCTTTAACACTGCAGCCATAGTTTATTGAGTATTACCTAAGTCAATCATCCAGGCAGATCAGTGGCCTATGAGTGACTTGGTATAAGAGCTCTCCTAAAAGGATATGCTAAACTTAATAGTGACAGGCCATCCCACTTACATCCTCTCTTTTGTGTACTTGTATGAAAAACACACTAAGAGTGTCAATAGATGACAGAGTGGGCAAGAACCAAAAGACAAACATAAACATTATAACAATCACAAATAAGCTGCAAATAAGTAGAAATGATAATCAGTTGAGAGAGAGACTGTCAAGTCACTTTTAGGAGAGTAGCAACATATGAAGGTGCAGGGAGAAAGAGATCAACAGAAACAAAGTTAAAATGTTTGAGATGTGAAGTAATAATTAGAGTTGAAAGTAACATGTTTACTAATTTGATTACTTGCTGGATTCCTAGGATTGCTATTTAATTAATAAAATTGCATATTTTAAAAGATATTCAAGGTCTACATAATTTCTGCCTGTGGAGCTACTGAGACTATTTCTTATATTTCTTACTTCTTCTAGTAGTCTTATACTGAAAGGTTCTCTTCTCACTGAAATAACTTGACTGATTTTGTTCCTTGAATTTAAAGGGCCTAAATAATATACTGAGAAAGTCATCGTCCCTCCTCTTTGCCTTTCTAAGCCCTTCCTTTCTCTTGTAGCATAAGTCCTTCTGTCCTCATAAACCCCTGTTTAACTTATTTAGGATTAGAAAATACCCATAGCACTTACTGGCCCTACTATGTATCTTGCCTTTAGCAGCTAATGTAAAATATTTATTTATGCATTAAAGAATCCCTGGAAGGACCCTTTGCTTGTGGACTTATATTTACTTAAAGTCATTGGATATGTTTGAATGTCTTAAAGCTCTGTAGATCTACAAATATAGAATTTAGACTTACACTAATTAACTGTAGTTTTATCTATATATTTCAAATTAGTAAGGTAAGACTCTGTCAGTCCAACATCATATAGTGGTTTTCCTTATTATAAGAAGAAGTACTGGGAGGCTTTTTGGTACCCAATCTTCTATGTCGTAACAGCTGTGGCACTCAGAAGAGGCCTGATGCCACATGAATTGTATCAAGTCACCAGATTTATCTGCAGAGTCATGTTTTAAAGACCAAACTGTCAACATTATGCCCTGGGATGGTTCTCTTGTATGTCTTTAATAAGCAGCCATCAAAAATCTTGTCCATTTCCCTCATGTTGCCCATTGGGTTGGACTTCTTATGTGGTGCCAAGAGGGCATACTGACAGCTGTGAATCCCTGGCTGTCTAGAGTAATAAAGGTGATGGCCACAGCTAGTTTCTCAGCTCCTGTCAGAAGATTACAATTTGCCCTTCTGTGAATTAAGCCCCGAAGGAACCAACTGGCTGTCCTAGTTATGACCTGATGAACAAAGTTATTTCTAAGCTAATATCAAGCCCTCTTCATTCCTTGTCCTTTAGATGTGTTAGTGTCCATGAATTTTGGTGAGTTCATTTGAAATGTCTGGAGTAGCTATTGTGAGAGGTTGAAGGCCTTGTGCAAGATCTGGGATAAAGTAAGAGAGATGTGTTATTACCACTCTCAGGAAGACAGCCTAGATATTTCCTGAGTACTAAAATAAGAATAAATATGTCCTGAAATGACTTTACTCAGAGCTAAAGACTCTTCCTTTCCTACACCTTATGATAGCTGTTCCTTAGATGTTGATTAGTTTCAATAAATACCTCTGGAAAACTGTTCCACAAATCATGAGACATTAAATTGCCACTTACTATGCATTCATCAGAAGCCAGCATAATCTCTGCAGTAGAAGATGGCACCATTTTGCAGGTTTGGTTAATAGATGCTCATAGCAATTCTGATGTCAACATATTGCACTTATGGTTCCTTTATTATGATTATTGTTCAATCACCTGGGTGGAATCAAAACAAAAGATCATTGAGAGTTAAAACAAGTAAGTTGTTTAGTCAAGAAGTAGAGAACTGGAAGAGAAGGATAGAGGTAACAGATATTGGAAACCTCTATGCCTAGAATTCTATGTGATGCTGTATCTTATATAACACAAAACCTCTGTAAGGTAAATACCACTCAGTTGCTCAGGGTGATGAAACTGAGGCACAGTTGGTTTAAATGATTTGTTTAAGTGATTTGTTCAGGGGATCAGAAACTGCATTTGCTGTATTCCAGAGCTGACAGTTTTAACTACAAAGGCAATATTTCTTAATATGTTTTCATGTTACTATTAGCTTTGCATGCTCACTAACACATTTGATTGTTTGATCAGATTAGCTACCATTCACCTTGCATGAGCCCCAGTTAAAGGTACAGTTTAGGGGAGGTATAAAGGGTGATTAAAAGAAAGAAAGCATAGACCAGAGCAAGGATCTCAACCTAGTCTATCTAACTGATAAACGGAGGAGTCAGGACAATTTCAGTGAGGGACTTCTGCAGGGGTAAAATGAATTCCTCAATAGATGGCTCACTATCTACTAATAGATTTGGAAATCTTACCTGGTAGATTTCCAAGTTAGTGGTCACTATCATTCTCTATATACCCATCAACATTTGCTCTCCTGACAAGATCATTTATATCTTAGTGTTTAGTGCTGACAAGGTTCAAATATGGCAGGATATGAAGTACTTGTAGCACTTAGATTCATGTTTGATTTCATTTTATGTTGCCATATTCACAAAAATGATTTTGGGGCATGCAAGGGCATGGTTGGGAATTGGATACTCCATGTGGATATTGACTATATATACTAGAGTCAACTTTTGGTTACCCCCAAGGGCTAACCATGTCTATATGTCCTTACTGACATTGACCTCATCTTCCTAGTCTGTTTTAAGCATTTTGTTGACAGAAATAAGATAATTATTCATTGTAGCTCAGCAGATATATAAACAGCTCTCTTTCTTCCCCTTTACCCACTCTTCTTTTTGTTTTCAGGCTGACTACCTTATCACATATTAGCACCCTCCCCCAAAAGCTTATATCTGTTGAATGTAGAATATTAGCATTATTAGAAATCATTGGATAGCAATATAATTTATGTATAGATTGAAAACAAAAATCAAGAGGAATGATGTAATTGACCACATTCATTTGGCTAGTTATTTAGTTAATGCTAAAATTCAAAATCCCCTGATCCCTAATACCATGCTCATGTTGGGGAGAATTGTTTTTCTTTTATTTTTTTAATCCAAGTATCATAATAGCAACCTTATTTCTCCCACTTTTGTTATTATTATTTACAAAATATCAAGATTTTGAAAAACTGGCTCCAATCATTGGTGATCTTTGTTTCCTAGTGTAACTTTCCTAATATTGGAAATTCATCCCTCAGCTGGAGAGAGTAGATGTAGGGAGAAGTGCAGAAAGGAAGAGCAAATAGTTTTAATAGGTTCTCTGTTGCTGCAGATCACATTTCCCACAGAAACCATTTAAGTCACCATTCCTCTATTTCTAGTGTAAATGTCAATGGCAGTTCAAACTCTCACAATTTTTGAGTCCCTTAGGACTAAATTTCTTAAATGGCAGCATAGGTGATTGAAACACAAATTCCCTTTTATGATCAACATTTCGAATTACAAATAATTCATGAGACTTATATATTCATCTGTCTCAATCTTTGCATTTTATTTTCTGAAAAGGCTAGCAAAGGTTTTCTGAAATTTCTTTGCTGAAATATTCATGCTTGGTCTGTGGGGCTGAAGGACACATTTATAAGACAGAGGTCTCTCTAACATAAACAGAAAGCTTTGGGCCCAGCTGGTGTTTGACAGTGGGGATATTTATCTTCAGTTAGCCTTTTGTTGAGGGACTTTCTTCCTTCACAAAGCCCCCTTTTAGTATTCACTAGTAGAATCCATTAACTCGTTTGGATCCAGACTATTGCTTATTACAAACTTTTATCTTAAGAGAAATCAATTTTTAGGAACATACCAAGCATCAAAATCAAGTAAGAATAGAGCTTATTTGGCAAAATGTGACACAAGTCTGGTTTGAAAGTGAAAAGTCTGAAATGACTATTTGGAAAAAATGTTTTTTATTTCTTTAAAGGGAAATGTTAAAAATTAACACAGATAGAAGGGCTAGGGATATAGCTCAGTTGGTAGAGTGCTTGCTATGCTTGCACAAGGCCCTGGGTTCAATCCCCAGCACCACAAAAATATATTAACACAGATGGAAATATAAAGCAATTGTGCCTTTGAAACAAAGGACTTTTTAAAAAAATTTTATTTATTCTACATAGGTATACATGATAACAGAATGCATTTTGATTCATTGTACATAGATGGAGCACAACTTTTCATTTCTCTGGTTGTACGTGATGTAGAATCACATCATATATGCAGTCATACATGAAGCTAGGGCTATGATGTCCATCTTATTCCACCATTTTTACTGCCCCCATACCCCCTTCCTCCCCTTTGACCAAACTTCCTCCATTCTTCCCATGCCCCCTCCCCCATTTATGGATCAGCATCCACTTATCAGAGAGAACATTCGGCTTTGGGTTTTTGGGGATTGGCTTACTTTGCTTAGCATGATATTCTCCAACTCCATTCATTTACCTGCAAATGCCATTATTTTATTCTCTTTTATTGCTGAGTAATATTCCATTGTGTATATATACCACAGTTTCTTTATCCATTCATCTATTGAAGGGCATCTAGGTTGGTTCCACAGTTTAGCTATTGTGAATTGAGCTACTATAAACATTGAAGTGACTGTGTCGCTGTAGTATGCTGCTTTTTAAGTCCTTTGAAACAAAGTAGTCTTAATAGACCTATAATAATTTAGTTCTAGGTAAACCCAGGCATTTTGAAAAAACATGAATTTCCTGAGCCTTTGGAATTAAGAAAGGAAATGGATATGTATTTAAAGCTGTTTTAAACCAGGCACTTATTAGGTACTTCAAATATATTCTTTAATTAAATTATCTTGATAACTTAGGGAGTTAGGTACTATTGCTTGAATTTATAGAAAAGGAAAATGAGTGTGCCAATTCTGAGCCTGTTTGCCCTCAGATTTATTCCTTACTTTACTCTCACCTTGTTCTGTAGCACAGGGGTGATAAACTCTGTAGGCTACATTGTTTCAGGCTCTCCAGTGATAACAAGGTTTTGGCTGTGTTTAGCCAGAAGGAGATGCAAGTAGGAGATTGGAGGGCTGGAGGAGGAGGAGGAAAGAGTCCTGGTAATTCTTTCTGATACACCCATCCCCTAAGCCTGTGGAAGCACCTTCAGCAGTGGTTGCTTTTCCTCTGTGGCTCTAGCTCCCACCAGATAGGCCTGCTGTGATCCTAGCTTTTTCTGGGTGACTCTAGTTCAACGGTTCTCATACCACCTCCTCTCTGCAGTCTTAGGAATGGTAGTGACTTCCTGCTATGGCTAATGTCTAGGTTACCTGCCTTTCTTTTATTTGGCTTCTCATATCTTCCATCAGCTGTGTACTTTATTTCTTGTCTTATACATCCTCCATTTCAAGGACTGTTATCTAAGATGGCTTCTGATTTCCTGATTGGGTCCTGATTGATACAGTGAAGCTTCACTCAAAATCATGTGGCTAGAAGGTGACTAAAACTCAAAAGTTCATGCTCTTCTCTTGGTTTGAAATATCAAAAATTTATGATCTCTCTCTTATACTTTGAAAATCATTGGAGGAAGAAAGAATCTTGAAATATTTACTCAATAAAATCATATTTCATTTATTAATAGTGTCCATGCCTACCTTACTACCATCCAAATGTATAAGAGTTTGTTTTATTCTAGCTAGTCATTGATGTTGTAAATTGAGGTCTTCAAAAGGTCTTTAATTATAAAGTTAGTCCTTTGCTAGCCCTGTGGAAACATGTAGATCATTTAGGCTTCTTAATTCCTTCCCTTTCAAATTTTCAAAATATACTTCTAGTTGTGTCAAAGCCAGTGCAGTAGAAAATTTTGAGGTTTGGACCTCTGAAAAGAGAAAAAGTGCCCAAGGTCACACTGTCAGTTTAGGTCTGAATTTCTTTCAAGTCAGTGAGAAAGATAGGAGAAAAGAGAAAGAGGGAAAAGGCAGGAGCAAAAAAGAAAAGGGAAACATAAAGAAGGAGGAGAGAAAAGTGGTTTTAATAGATTAAGATGAATGCATTGTTGAATTTTTAAAGACGTATTTCAGAATATGGGGACATACAAGGAGGGAACATGAAGATAATGTCAATTTTCTGTAGTTATTGAATGGTCTAATGTTTCCTCATGGAACTTGGACAATTTTATAAACAGAAACACTGCCTTGCATAAATGATAGGTCTTGCTTTAAAAGAATTTATGATTAAAGAACAAATCAACAGAAAACCAAGACTTCATCTTGAGAATGTAGTTGAGATCAACTTGATTTGTTCAGTCTTTTTGTCTGAGTTTATGGAAATTAAGTACTACCTCCCTCACTCCTATCCATAATTAGAGAATGCTTTATTTGGGAGCTGATAATTGGGGTGGGCACAGCGATTTGCTGAGGTTTTTATAAGATTCCTGACTCAGCTAGAATCTGCTAGTCTTTTGCTGTCATTCCCTCCAGCTGACATATGACATGGCAGAAGCTTGGTTTAAAATATAGCACAAATCCTCTTTCATTTTATTTGGACATTTATTATGGTCTTCTCCTATAAACAGGCAGCAGATGACATGACAGAAAGAGCATTTTTAGTGATAGCCTAGTAGAGGGAGTCCTCCAGCCTAAGGAGGGAATTCAAGAAGTTTGTAAATCCCCCTTCCTCCATTAGAATACCTGGATTAGACTCAAGAAGATGGGGATGTTAGTGACCTTTCTCTTAAATGCCCCCTCCGCTTTCAGTGTCTCTTTCTTCTTTCCTCTTTATGTTCTTTATCTACCTGCCCCCACAACTCACTCACTCACTCATTCACTCACACACTCCTTGTCCAGAACCTCAGGGACACAGGGCTCTCTACCCAGGAAGTAAGCAAGACTTCTTGCCCATGATGATGTTCAGACCCTGGGCTTTTCCCCTCAGGAATGTGTCCCTAACACAATCTAATTTGAGATTCAAAATCATTTTAAAAAATGCCTACACATGTGATAATGCCATACTTTTTAAAAGGACTTTGCATTTGATAGGGGTCTTCAGTTCATACAGGCAATGGAATTGGAATACTGATACCTTGGAAGACCTGCCAGGAATTTGATTTGTATATGTATTTGTTTGTTTACTTTGCTCTTTTCAAATTATTCTTATATCCAACTACCTTAGGGCTTTGGGGATTGTACAAAAGATCTTTCCCACTAGTCCAATGTCTGAGGACCTTGAATGTGGACCCAAACAGAAACCAGTGTTGGAAAAGTCTTATCACTTTTTTTTTTAATCATGAAAAGTGCTTTCTTTGCCCTTTTCTCTAGTGAAACTTTGGAAGCCTCTTTAGTCAGTAATCTGACATTAAAATGTGGGATGGATTCTCGATTAGCTAGTTATTGGCTTTGACTATTTAAACTGCATCTTAGAGACTCATCTCTGAGACAGTCAGTCACATTGTCAGACATTCCTCCATTAGTGACACTCTGTTGGGCTAAAGAAAAATAATTTACTAGGCAATATATTAGCTGGATACTGATTACTAAGTCATTGCCATTGGAAAGTGTGTTGGGGACAAGGGGATTGGCCCTATCAGGTCAATTAATTTAACCCCAGTGAGTGCTGCTGCCCTGCTGCCAGTGGGGCTGCCAGACATTGGGCACCTATGGAGGTAAGTAACAGAAGGAGAAGACTAGTTAAGTTCAAAGGAACTGTCTAGGGTTGAACTTGTCCTGGAAAGAAGCCTTACAGGGACCCTGCACTATGTTCTGTCTATATTCTATTCTTAGTTGATGATTGAGGTCATTCTGTATTCCACTGTAGAAGTACTTTTGATTTCTTAACTATGGCTTAACTTGTTCTCACTTATTCCAACTAAGATTTTTCTATGTGGGGTGAAGAGTTCAGTGAGACAAGTGCTTTGGCTGTTTCTATTCCTTGAATTTGACCTTTTATCTCTTTTGAATCTTTGAAATTACCTGCTTCCCCATACTAAGTGTCTCATCCCAAATTCCTTTCCCTTTTCTGGGAAGGAGAAACCCCTTTAGGAGTTATTTCCTGAAAGCTAATGTAGCCGAATTGATTTCTGTAGAGGGAATTAGAAAAGGTGGAAAGGAATAGCCTTGATATATTAGCTTTACTATTCAACCTGTATCAAATTCTAAAAGTTACTCTGATTGGACCACTGATCCATAGGAATTCCTTGTCTCTTTTTAATCCTCATTACTATACCTACCTCTGGAATGAGGACAATTATTTTTCTCATTTGGGGATAAGGGAATGAAGGAGCCATTCAGAAAACAGGTATCAGAGAGCTATAAATGTTGACACTATAGCTTAATTTCTCAGAGTAATTTGGTCTTGAGTTTCAATCCATACACTAGTAAATACATGTATAAGTGTTAATTCCATGTAGATGTAAGGCTCTGAGCAGCAACTTTTCAGAAGTATTCTTTCTTACACCATTCTGTCTTCCTATATGCTCATTAATGCATTTGTCTGCGTGTTTCTCTGTGGGATGGGTCTATGATGAGAGTTAGTTCCTATGCATAAAAATCCTAATAAATTTTGTGCTTATTTCAATTCATGTTTACCTGGATCCCATCTTTTTCTGTAACATTGATTAAATAACTATTCTGTCCTAGCAAGTATGTGGGACTTTGGGGCAGAACTGGCTTTAACTCCTAGCTCTATTGCTTATTAACTGTATAGTATTTTAGGTAAGTTTTCAAACTTTCTCCAAACATTTTGTAATCTTCCAAATAATAATAATAACACTTACCTTGCAGAACAGCTGGGAAAATAAATGAGCTAATATATTAAAAGCTTAGTTAAGTGCCTGAAACATAGTAGGACCTTAACAGATATTTTCCAGGCTAATGAAAACCAACCAATCTATTGATGTTAACAGATCTCATGTCCCTGTGAAATGCATTTACAACTTATGAAGATTCACTCTCAACACAACTGGGCTCTCATTCACTTCTCATAACTGTACTATTTCTATCTCCATTGAACCATTTATCTTTTCCTTTTTCTATATTAAAGACTATTTGTCTTTGTTGAATAGCTTTGCACATACACTGTTTAATGGCCCCTCAAAAGGCAGGGGGCACAAATTTGATAGAACTAATTTGGTGACCACAGTGAATTTTTCCAAGGCAGTTTTCTATACTTTTCTAAAGCACAGACTAAATAATATGGTACTCACTTCCCAAATTGGAGAAATAAACAAATTAAATGTTACCATCCAAACTTTCTTTTATTTGCTCCATTATAAAAGAGGAAAGTATTCCTGCCCTCTTTTCTGTTGGCCTATTTGCTGTATGTCCTCTGTGCTTGTGGCATGATTGTAGGGCCTCCTGTATTACCTTCAGCCCCTCAATTGCCTCTCTTCTGTTTTTTTTTTTCCTTTTTATCTGTTACCTAAGAGTTGTGAATTTGGGGAAAATTCAACAGGAATTGACAGAGGTGAAGTAGATATGAACAATTTTAATTTAACTTCCATTACTCTTCCAAGTCTCTGGCAGGCTTGCCTCTCCTAACATGAAAACTAGCCCGCTCAAGTATGTCCACATCCTAATCCCCAGAACCTGTGAATGCTACTTTATATGACAAAAAGGGCTTTGCAAGTGTGATCAAGTTAAGGATCTTGACAGGGGGAGATTATCCTAGATTATTGGGCAGAGTCCAATATAACTATAACAACTGTATAAGACAGGGACAAAAGGAGTCAGAAAAAGAGAAGGTGATGTAAAAATAGAACTAGGGATAGTAAAAGTGCTACATTACTGGTTTTGAAACGGGAGGAAGGGATGACAAGTCAAGAAATACAACAAATGCAGCTCTAGAAAGAGGCAAGCAAAGAGATTCTCCCCTAGAACCTCTAAAGGGACTTGTAGTCTTATTTAAACCCCGATTTCAGCCTATGTATGCCTGTTTCTGACTTCTGACCTCCAGAATTATAAGTTAATAAGTTTTTATAGTTTTAAGCCACTCAATTTTTGTTAATTTATTATAGCAAAATAAGAAACTGATATCAACTAATATGCTAGAAGTAGCAATTAAATAGTATTTCTAGATTCTAGGAGTGACTACTTTAAATGCTTTCATCATTTTCTTTTGTGTCTTTTCTATTTTGCAACTGGAGACCAAACCCAGGGCCTCGTGCATGTGGGGCAAACACTTTACTACTGAGCTAATTCCTAGCCCAAAGCTTTCCATTTAACTCTACCTGACTTGCCTACTGCCCAGGACCAGGTACACCTGGGATGACCAACCATCCTAATTTACCCTGTCTTGGCAATGAAAGTCTTGCATTCCATGAACCTCCTCATTTTCATCAAACAGGGAACTTTGGTCATCCAGATGTATTGAAATTTTCAGATTTTTTTCTGTCTCCAAGACCTCTTCCACTATTTTTTAAACCAATGCAATCTTATTTTTTAAAAAAATATTTTGCTTTTGATATTTTTAATTCATTACCTATTTTTCAGTTTCATTCAGGCACCAGCTCCACATGGCATTAATGACTTATGTTCATCCTCCAAACACTGGCCCTGGCCCCTCTCTGTCAATTCTCTTTGACTTGTGTTCTGAATGGATACTGTTGCTGCTTCTTTGATGAGATCTTTTCCAATCCCCACACTCCCTAATCTCAGTTTGGGTGTTTCCCAGTGTGGTTCTGTGTTTGAAAGACCTTGTTTTGCCTTGGAACATCTGTAAATTTGTCTATAAAGTTGTGTCACTGTTGTTTGGACTGTGAGGCAATGGAAGCAACTTCAAATCACTGCCCTTTAAATGTCACATCCTGAGTCTGGCAGTATGGGGCATGTTGAACTCTCATGAGTGGTGCCTCAGTCCAACATTACCCCTTATCCTGAAAGGTTCTAGCTTTGAGGGGATCTAATATACAAATATACAAACATAATCAAGAGGGAAATTATTCACATATCACAAGAGATTCTTAAATTTACAAAAGGTTTAGCTTTATGGTTTACTTAAATAGCATGTCCCTATAGTGGATTTAAAACTATTTGATTTTCAAAAGAGAAATTTACAGTTTTCAAGGACATTTATGGTGCTAAATGCTGTAGGCTTGTGTTAACTTTGTAAATGCTATGAGCAATTTAATATGTGATATTTGAATTCTCTTTATTGACTTAATGATGTGCCTCCAATTTTGCAAAGTCCTGTATTCCAGGGGAACAAGGCATTTTGTAGCTATCTCATCTGTCTGAGTGGCAGTTTACCAGCTAGGCAGCCATCCACAATGACCCCATGATAATTGATAAGCCTTTACATCCCTCTTTTCTTTTCTGTGGGGATCCCCTCCTTCCACCTTCTATCAGCAGCAGGAGCAGTTCATTTTGACTCTAGGATGTATCCCTGCCAGAGGCTTTCAGCAGTTGCAGACCAATATTCTTGTACTCATCCTCAATTCCCCTTATTGTCAGGCTAGCCCTGACCTTTCCCTCCCATTCTGATAATTGGCCAACTGTCTTATTCTGAGAGCCAGTCCTTACTTTGTATCTTGGCTCTGATTAATAGCTTATTCCCTGTGCTTGAGACCTTATCTTGGTAGCCTGCCCAACATTTTCATTCCCCTAGGACTGGCCCCTATCTTGATTTTTGTCAGCACCATGCCCCCTCCTATCATGCCGAATGCTCCCTGAATTCCAGCCCAGTGTCTGAGTTCTGATAGCTGCTGTCGGGCTGATAGACAGACAGTTTTAGAGACTATCTAAATATCACCCTTTCTTAAGTTTCCTGTTTCTATTTTCCATCTAAATAATTTGATGGCAGGAACTATGTCTCATTTATCTCAATTTCCCAAGTATTCATTGCAAGGCTTTTCATGTACTCGGTAAAGTTTAATCAATAGGTGATAAATTGAACAAATGAATGAATGAATAAGTGAATTAATAAATGAAATACCCGACAGGAGACAGCAACTACTTTTGTATTGTGTCCCTGATACCAACTGATCATCTGGACTACTACTGATTACCTATTGTTTGTATTTTAGATGTCTTCTGCCTGCCAGTTGGGATTTTTCTCCATTACCCAAAGCAGATTATAACCCCTGAAGTATCTGTCCAGCCTTAATATGTACGTTTATTACCAGATCTTGGCCTTACACTACCCATTCCTTGTCCTGAAAAGGTCTATATTCTATTGAGGTGTTCAAAGCAAATTTAAATCAGCAATGAACTGTGATTGGATGACAAGGGATATCTGGATTCATTTGAGGAGACTGCAGCCAAAAAGATCATTCATTCATTTATAAACATTTTGGGAGCATCTATGTGTTTGTCAGGGTCTCATAGAAAAGAGGCGGCATATTTATATTAAGATAATTCTAGGAGTGCTTATTTATAAATGGACTAATTTTTAAAATGTGGGTGGGGTGTAGTATGGGGAGACATCTAACATCTCCTTGAGGGGTTCTCCTTCCTTCTGAGAAAGGAAATGTAAGGAAATGTAAGCCACTTGAGAAATTAAACTCTAGAATAATTAGTAAAGAACAAAACAGAAAGACAGAATTATAGTTTCAAAAGGATAGAGCCCCTGATAGAACTTAGCCCATGCAGGAGCTGGGCAAGACATGAGAAAATGGCTCCCATGGTTTATTTAAAGGGGTACATCAAAGGCAGGAATAAGGTTTCAAGGGTGGAGTCTTGCTTCTTGGTGTCTTGCAGTCAGCAGGTTGATTGGCATCTTGGCAGGTCACACTTATCTCATTATTATAAAATAAGCAGTTACCTCATTCTTGATAAATCATCTATACATTCAAATTTTTTAAAATTATGAGTCCATTGCATGAAATGTGCCCTAATTATTAGAAGTCCTCTAGTGAGAGCTCTGAATTCTCTAATGAGATTAAAATTTCTATTATTTTAGAAAACCAAAAGACATAACAGTAATGAAAACAGGTTGACATTTAATTAGGGGTTGTGTGGCTACAATAAGTCGCCCATCTCCTGTGCTGTATGGGATCTTTGGCAGAGCTGAGGGGAAGGTTCACCTGCATCAGGCAGTCCAACCCTGTGGTGGGTACCACAGGTGTTCCCAATGCCAAACCTCTCCCCTCACTGGCTGCCATGCCAATATCCACACACAGCCCATGAATGGCTCTCTACAGAATAGGAAAGAAGAAAGGAGAATCAGCTCTGAGGGATGAGTTGATGTGGAGTTGTTACTACCCAAAGATGAGAGCCCAAAGATAAGGGGAAGACATAATCAAATCTGAAGGAAAGTATGGAGTAGAAGAGACTGGGTTGAGAGTAACAGTGACCTGTTGATGGATATAACACTGTGACTTTACCCCTTCCTCTCTCTCCCATTTTCTACTGGAGGTCTCTTCAGCTGAGCCCAACTGGAAGCCAGAGGTCAGAAAGCCCCTCTGTGGCAAAAGAACATTTTGGAGAAGAATAAAGAGGCATCTGGAGATTATCTAACATGGCTTCCTCTGTTGATAACTTTGAGCTGAATGTTGAGAGGCTTCTAGGAGGCATTGAGTTTTCATTGGAATGCCAAAAAAAAAAGAAAAAGAAAAAGAAAAAAGTATCAATTATGTGACAGAAAGGAATCATTAACATTGTTTTGTAGGGTTTTAATTAACTCAAAATAACAAAGTGAATAATGTAATTCAAGGCCATTACCTGGTTCACACAATGCCAGGCCTAGTACCCCTTTTTATTAGTTTAATATTCTTCTTGTGCTCAGATTCCTTCTCTGAATCTCCCCTGAGGATCAAATAGGAATGAAGCTTTTGATGTGGTCTCCTTGCCTGACTTTCTGTAGTTGCTAGAGATGTGTCCCAGCAATGATTCCTCCCTTGATCTTGCTCTCTGAAAGGTGGCAATGATGGCTACCAGTTTTTTTAGTGTTGCATGAGTTTTGGGATGTGATTCTGGCCTGTGTTGATTCCTAGTACTAATATTGTCCTCAGTTTCCTTAAGAGATTTGCTTCATTTGTTCCTTTTTTTCTGCTGTTTAGCTATAGGGAAGCAATTAGCAATGAAGATCACTAACAATGCGAACATTGAACCCATTGGAATAAAATCACTGGGTACAGTTAGAAGGTTGCATGATTGCTCTGATATTTCAGGAAGGATGGAGGTTGCTGCAAGAACCGTAACTGGAGTAAAGCAACAACAAAGTAGATAGCATTAGGCCCTGATAAAATAAAATACCTACTGGATTAATAGATAACAATGTTAGAAATTGGCTGGCTCTACAATAGGAAGTTGTGAGAACTGCAAACCGGGGAGGACCCATCCAATATAAGAGCATTCACGTACACAATTTAGAACAATGCTGTGCAAGGCAAACAGAACATGTCTGAGGGAAGCATCTGGACAAGTACACATTTTGTAATTTCTGAATTCTGTCTAAGAGCTGTGAAGGTGATTAGTGGGCCAAGGTCAGAAATAAGGAAAATGTGGCAAGATGCCTACACCATGGATAATTGGCAGGTGGGTAAGGATTCCTAGTTCTTAATTGTGGAAAAACTCAGGGAAAAATTCCCACAGATGATGACTAGCATGTTATTAGAAACTTCTGATGCCACCTTAGGGCCAACTGTAGGACTTTGCTTTCTGAGAGGTTTCTTGGAAGAGTTTATTAATGAACAATATATCCCTTTTCTCATTGTCTTTCACACAAGAGGGATTTTGGAGAGGTTGGAGTCAGACCTAACAAGCAGGAGATAACTGAAACCAGTTTTATGATTATTTTAAAAATTCATATAAACTCTTAGAGAATAAAATCTGTGAGTTAGGTATTTGTGTTACTTTAAAACCTAGTGCAATATTTATTCTTGTGTCCTGCTTTGATATTAGTAAATTATAATATTAGCATTAACCTGATAGTAATATATTGAGTCATCCAATTATCTGGTTAGTTCCAGTACGCCGAGTTTTCCACCTCTTCTTTGGTATACTGTCTTTGATGACTAAATGTATGTCTATCAACCCACTCCCACCCATTCAATGCATTTGTTAAATCATTTCTATTCTGAAAACCCTTGGAAGTGTTTTGGAATTATAGGTGTCTAAGAAATATGAATATAGAAGTAACCAGGATAAGATTGTCAGAATTTGGAACTGGATATGACTAGGATACATTGGATGCTAAGTACAGACAAATGCAGAAGTCTGGCAGATACCATAGTTCTATGTGGAATTGGGATCAAATTCAGAAAGGTCAAGTTAAACCAAGGGGTAACAGACAGTCCAAGTACCACTGCTTGTATGTGGCCAGGAGGGTTGTTGACCACTAATCCTGAAACAAAGACTGATTTGTATACACAGAGAGCTATTCTGGTGGTCAAAGGTAGAGATGCTAGAATCATTAGGTAGTTGCCTGGGTTTCTACCATATATTTCTTAGGTAATACCTTGGACAACGCAGCATGGAAACCTTACTTTCTACGCTATAAGACAGTTATTCCAATATGGGTCTGGAATAGCTTTATATGCAGAAGTAAATTGGCAAATGCTGATGTCTTCCCAGAAACGAAGAAAGTTTACCAAATTTAGGCAGTGACCTTGAGTGAGCCACTATATGTGTTCCAGAATGTAACTCTTTGGAATTATTGAGGTGTCGTGGCTTTTCTGAAGGAATGTCAAGCATAGAAAACTCTTATATTTTTAAATAATTTTCCATAGGAATAGAAAGAAACTTACATATTAAGGACTCCAAATGACATATGCAGGTTTTATTTTTCCATGGAATTTAACTATTTCAATTCTTTTTAGTTAGTTCAATCATACAGATTTGATTTGTTTATTTATCAATTTGTTTACTTGGTAAATGTATGGAAAAAAGGAAACCTAACATTTAGAAAGTGCAAAGCACTGTACTGTTTACCTACATCACTGGCTGAGAAAACTAGTTGGGTAGGATTTTTTATCTTTGTTTTAGAAATAAAGTAACTGAAGCTCAGAGAGGATGAGCAGTTTGCCAAAAGACACACAGCTAGAAAACAACAGAGCCATGATTGGAACTTCAGTGTGTCTGTCTCCAGAGTCTATGTTCTTTGCATCATAAGCTGTGTTCTTGAGCAAATTTTATTATATTCAGACATATTGAATCCTATGTGATGACAATAGTAGTATGATTAATTTTGCAAGAGAGCACTATATACACAGGAGACATCTAATTGTTAAGTAAAAAGCTGAATACTTTCAAATACAGTGGTTTAACAATAACTTGCACATTTGACTTCTTTTGTATAGAACCAAGAGTAAAATTAAACCTTTTTGAATTTTAGTGTGAGATTTTACCTCTTAGATTTTATTTACTGTATTTTTCATTACCCAATGGTGTTCCTGTATTTTAGTAATCATCAGCTTTCAGTAATACCAGTGTGTATCAGTAATAAGCTTTGCTTCATGAATGAATTAATGAATGTATCAGCCATCTTTTCCCCAAAGGAGATGTTAATGACATTTTCTGAAACCCAGTGAGGCTAGTGAGTCTTCAAAATGTAAAATTTAAAAATCTTGTGATTTTAATCTGTAGACCATGCATTTTATTTTACTCTGGGGAGAACCCCAATATTGCTTTGTTATTATTTTCTTGGTTATTTCTTTTGAATCCCAAGATTCATGTAATGCTTCAGAAAATATGAGAAACTAAATGCCACATTTACAATTGTTTTTGAAAGGCCTAACCTTTATTAAAATAACTGGGTAAACACAATTCAAAAGGGTTTACTTCTCTTGTAAATTAAATGGTATGTTTGTAGACTGAAAGGTCAATTTTTCAGCAGAGTCTGGTTTTCAAAAACTATCACTTTTTTTCCATGATAAATCAAGAAAGCTAATTTGTTTTACATGTATGATATGTAAGCCAAAATACTGCTTGTCTGATTTCAAGCTCGGTTACTTGTGGCATGAGAGCACTTTTTATGATGAAGTGTAAATGTTGGCTTCTGAAGACAGATGTGAAAGAACTTTGCACTGAAATATTTGGCTTCCTGCACTCAAGGGACTGAATTCATATTCTGAGATACGTAACCCAATCATGCTCTATATGTCACTTTAGGTCTATTGAATCATTTCATATCTTGCTACAGAAAATATTATTTTCCTTTTTTATTAAAGAGAAAAATCACCTTTTCCTTTTCATTATCCAAAACATTTGTTAAAAATCAATCCATTTTAAGATCTCTCTCTTTCTCTCTCTTACGTGCACGCGCACACACGCATACACACACACACACACACACACATTCACTCACACAGAGTGAGATTGCTCCTGCTGGCTTTGGTGGCAGGTATTTATTTTGGCTGTGGACTCAGCTTTGAAATCCTGTTACTTAACGAAGAAATGCATGAGAGAAATGATGCTTTGAGATGGCTGGCTTTCAGAAGAGCTTTTCCAGAGCAAATATAATTGAAAGGTGGAGTCCTAGGCCTGATTCATTCCTGGGTTTTAAGGGTTTCCATTAGTTTCACATAGATAAACAGGTAGCCACCTATAAAATCATGGAACTACATTATGGAATAATAACAGCAGATACTCAAGGTTAAGTAAATGCTAAATAATAAGAATGGTAAATACTTGTTCCAACATGGGTATTTGAGCAATTATTTCTCTTAATATGCTTTATTTTTCATCAGTGTATGAGTTCGGTTTAGTTCAACACATTAATTAAGCACTTTAGGCTTTGTGCTCAGAACTGGGGATTTAGAGAAAATAAGAATAAGAGACCAGCTGTCCTTTATTTTCCCTTTCTTTTTAATTCAGCTTCATTGGTCACAGAAACTCACTTTCCCTCCCTCCCTCCCTCCCTCCCTCCTTCCCTCCCTTCCTTCCTTCCTTCCTTCCTTCCTTCCTTCCTTCCTTCCTTCCTTCCTTCTGTAGTCAGCAAAATGTATGAAAATGTCCATTTTAGAATGTTATAAGGGGGTATTCTTGTTATGTTTTTCAATTGTTGATGCTCACAGGCTTCCCTTGAAAACAGACAAGTATGTGGTAGGTTCTTATTCTAACACTATGGATTATTAAAAGTCAGAGGTGTGACAAATCATTTTACCCCTCTGAGTTTATATTAGATGAATATTTTTGTTGGTGTGTAGTTCTTACCTTGCTTTATTGGCTCAAAAGGTTTGGCTCAGGTTCTTCATGATTTAACCCCACAGCATGTTTGTTGCAGTAGCATTGGAGATAATTTAATTCAACTGATATTGCTGTTCTACAAAAGCCCTCTGCTAGGCCCTGTGGACAGTACAACGTGAGTTGAGCCCAGTCTTGTCCTCCAGGTTCTACCAGTATTGTCCAGGAAAAGATAATTATGCCAGTAATTATAATAAGGCAGGATGTAAGAAATGCCATAACAGGAATGAACAAAATGCAATGGCAGTTTGAAGGAGCGAGCGATCACTTACAACTGGATACATCTGAAAAGGTTTCCTTGAGGTGTGGCATTTGAAATGGGCTTTGGAGAATGGGTATGATTTAATAAGCAGAGTTGCACAGAAGGCCTGTGTAAGCATAAGGGGTAGGAGCAAAAACCTGGGATGGAAACACATAGGGAATGTTTATCTGCAATGCAGGGTTCCTGTAGGGAGTGTTGGGAGATAAGGCTGGAGAGAGAATTTGGAATCATACTGAGGAGGGCTTTGTGTGCCAAGCTGAAGAATTTGTAATTAATTCTCTAGGCAGTGTAGGGATGGCATTAAAGATTTTGAAACATTTATTTATTTAACAGAATGACATGGTCAAATAATTTTTTGCAGAGAAAATAATTTAACAACTCCTGTAGGCTGGACTGAAAGGGGTAAGCCAATTTTAAACACCTAATAACACCTTTTCCTCAAGATTACAGTAATCATGCAACTTCATTGTACAAAATCCAGTAAATAAAGAGAAGCACAAAGAAAAAAAAATTCACCTGCAGTTTCATCATCTAGCCTTACACATTATTTACATTTAAATGTATCTATTACTCTCATTTTGACCATGTATGCATTATATCATATATCATCTGCTGCTCTGCTTCTTGATATATCAATAACAATTATCCAGGTCATTCAAAACAAATAGAAAACTCTACTTCACAAAGGTAAATTGTGTTACATTTAAGAACAAACAGCAAGTTTACAATGTTGTCAAGTAGAGGCCCTGCTAAGCTTTCTTCAATAAATGTAAGAATTACTTGTAATTAGAATTTCAATTATTTGATTACAGTTAGTGCTGCTATAGTATATTCTACAATATACAATTTTTATAAACAGGTTAAACATCTAGTATGTCATATTTCTTCCATTGTTCACCAGTGTTTCAAAAATACTCATAAAATATTAATCCATTGCTTTATATCTGTTCAGATTTTTAAGAATTCCAAGTTAGTATGTTCCAAGTCAATGATGATCTTTTAGCATTAGCAAGTGTATTTAGAATGAGAATTTCCACCACTGCTTGGATGTTTTTTTTTTCTTTTTACTAGTCACTGAATTAAACTTCTTCCTTCTATTGTTAGTGCTTCAGTTATTTGGAGGGACTATTCTGATATTTCAATGGAGTTTTAAAACACCTGACCCAATGGCACAAATTTTAAAAATTGTTCTTATTTATCAGAAAAATGTAGTTGTTAAAGGGGCCCCAGAGGCTTCAATGTTATGGATATCCTGTTTCTTACAATAAATTTTTTTCCAGTGTTTTATTATTTAACTGAAGGATTACAAAAAACAAAAATCACTTTACCATCCATCTTTTTGTTATTAATCTCTTAAATTCAGTTCTAGTTCCCTCTTGCTTGCAGGTTGTGGTAATGCCTCAGTTGTATAAATTAGTATCCTATCTGTCATGGACTTTCAACTAAAGTGATGTTTCAGTACTGTGCTCTCAGTTTAGTTTGTCAGTAGCCTTCCCTGGATCCCCATCTGCTTTATAGCCCTATATTTCATAACGAGAATGTGGCTCCACCAGGCTCTCGTGGATGATACTATAAACTGTGTTGTAATGGCTCATAGGATTAGATAGAGGCTATTATACATCTAGTCTGGAGTGCTAATGTCTAAAATTAGGCATAGAATTTGTAAACTGTAATGAAATAGAAAGAAATGACTTTCAGATGTATTTTGGTCCTGTGCTATGCAATCACAACTATAATGTATCAGGGAACCTTGTTCTTCTTCCTCTTATGATTAAGTGCTATACTTTTCCTTAACCAGACTGTTGAATTATATGTGTAAATCTCAGTGTCCCTTAAGTATTATTAATGCCATAAAGCTGGGATGCTCTAATTACCAATATTTCTCCCTTCTTGAATTATTTCCTCTTTCTGGGCTGTCTCTGTGACTTCAGTACATTAGTGGCTGACCCAATCTCAGACCTACAGCCTTTCACTTATCATAGAGTGTGTTTTTATTTAAAGAGGTGGTAAGAATGCATTTAGAACATTTCCCTTAAATGACAGGGTTGAGAAAATTAATCCATTTCTGTTCCAAAGGTCTCTGAAAGAGAAGAGTATGTAAATCATTATTCAGGACAACCCTTTACCCAGGATTCAAAGGAAGAATAACATGTCTGAACATAAGTATACATGAAACTAGAAAGCATAAAAATTAGTGGTTGATTTACTATGTCACAAAAGGAATTTTCATTTTACAAAGGGAATCACTGAAAGATTATTAAATTGAGAAACACTTCTTAAGTAACATTGTTTTTATAGACAGATTATTGCTTATTTGGCAACCACTGGGTACATGCCAACAGAAAGTTAAAGTATAGGAATTACTTCCTTTGCAAGATTAATCAAGGGTTGAATATTTTCTCTCATATGCAGAAGCTAGAGGAAAAAAAGGGGAATGAAAGAGGGGATATTATGTTTTGGATATGATGTGTCCCCCCAAAAAAGCACCTGTTAATGCAGAAATAGTCTGAAGAGAAATAATTCGATTGTGAGAGCTGTAACCCAATCAGTACATTATAGTCTGTATGGACTGACTGGGTGGTAACTGTAGGCAGGTTTGGCATGGCTGGTTGGTGGGTCATTGAGGGCATGTCCTGCAAGGGTGCATCTTCCCTATAGCCTCTTCCCTCCTTCCCTCTGTCTCTTCTTCCTTATTGCCACGAGGGGAGTAGATTTCCTCTGCCATGCCTTTCTGCCATGATGTGCTGCCTCAAATTAGGCCCTAGAGCAATGGAGTCAGCTGTGTATAGACTGAGACCTCTGAAACTATGAGCCCTAAATAAACTTTTCCTCATCTTAGTTGTTCTTGCCGGGTGTTTTTGTCACAGCAACATAAAAGCTAACAGAAATAAGTACCAAGAAATGGGATTATTGCTGTGACTAACTTGACTATATGGTTTAGAAGACTTTGGAGCTTGCTTGCAGGAGGAAATTTGAAGTTAGTGATACAAACTAGAAAAGCTTTACAATGTTATAATCAGAGCTTAATGAGTGATTCTGGGTGTAACTCAGAAGACAAAAAGGCTAACAAGAATGTGGACTGTGCTCATAAGGTTTCAGAGGGAAATAAGGACTCTTTTGGGAACTGGACTAGAGGTTGCTCATGTTATATTCTGGTAATAAACTACATTTTGCCTATGTCCTGAGATTTTGTGTGAGGCTGAATTTAAAAGCGATGGACTAATTAACATGTCAGGGATAATTCAAGGCAGCATAGCATCCAGTCAGTGGAATGAATATTACTGGCATCATTTAGTCAGGTTTATTGTGCGAATGGGGAGCAGAAAGCAGAGTTAAAGGATTTTTAAAAATTTGCAGTTTGGCCAGAAAAGTGCATGTAAAGCTGGGGCCAAGGAAGTTGTGGTTGTTGAAGAGAACATGGTTCCTAAAGAGATGCTAAGTACTTTCCACAGAGACAATAGGAAAGATGCCTCAAGGTTACCCCAGGAATTTTCAAGACCACACACACTACAGGCTCCAGCATATAGAAAATTCCTTTGAGAAGAGATCACAGGGGACCTATGAAGTCATTTTACCATGCTGAGCCATACAGGTGCTCAGAGGCCACTGGTGCTGTGATTCCAGCTATTGCACAAGCGGGTGGTAGACCTTGGTGTTATCCATATGATGCTGGTTCTGCAGGAATATAGGATGCTAAAGCTAAGTGGTCATGTAGGCTTCAACTGAAATTTCAGAGGAGCCCTAGCAGGCCAAGAAAATGTAAGAAGGTCTAAGTCCCTATGAGCTGTCTGCTCCTGAGATGGTGATGTATGAAGCTGTGAAATGAAGCTAAAGCTGGAATGGAGGATCACAGACATTAATAGATACCACTAATATGGACTGTCTGACAAGAAAAACTGGTGGCTACAGAGAGAGCCAGGCTAAAAGAAAGGCCACATGAGTTGCAACTGGCAAAACCAAAGCTATGGAGCTGCCCAAGCCCTTCAGAGAGCACATCCTGCCACCATGTGTCCTAGAAGATATATGAGGAGTTATGGAATCAGTTTGCCTGGCTAGGTTTCATTATTTTTTTGTCTCCATCATTACTTCTATGTTTCTGTTCTTCCATTTAGGAATGAGAATATTTACTTGGTGCCAGTGTATATTGGATGGAGATATATGATATCTATATCTATATCTATATCTATATCTATATCTATATCTATATCTATATCTTCTGAGTTTCATAGGGACTCACTGCAAAGAGTTTACCTTGAGTCTCAGATGTGACTTTCAGCTTGGACTTGTGGGTAATGCTGAAACTATAAAGACTATGGTATTCTTGGAGGTGAACTCAATGAATTTTGCATTATGAGATGGGCATGAGCTCTTGGGGGCCAGGGGCAGAATATTATGGTTTGGATATGAGGTGTCCTCCAAGAGCTCCTGTTAATATCTCTATATTTGGAGGTGGGATTTTGGGAAGTGGATTATGAGGGCTCTGTCATTATCAGTGGATTCACCCATTGATAGATTCATAACTGATATGGCTTGGATGTGAGGAGTTCCCCAAAAGCTATTGTTCATGCAGGAATATTCTGAGGTGAAATGCTTAGTTTGAATGGACTGACTGGGTGGTAATTCCAGGGAGGTAGGGTGTGACTGGAGCAGGTGGGTAACGGAAGGCTTGCCCTAAAAGGGTGCATATTCTCTGTGACTTCTTCCCCTCCCTCTACTTCCTGACTCCATCATTGGCTGAGCATCTTTCCTCTACCAGGCCCTTCCCTCATGATATGCTGCCTTGAATTGTGTCCAGAGCAATGGAGTTAACCTTCTGTGGACTAAGACCTCTGAAATTGTGATCCCCTAATAAATGTTGCCTCCTGTACCTTGTTCTTGTCAAGTCTTTTGTTCACAGCAGTGAAAAAGCTAACTAAAACAAGGGATATCATGAAAATAGTAGGGAGACCAGTAAGTAGAAGCAGGGGATCAAGGGAAATAGAGGAGGTGAAGGAAAGGAGAAGAATAAGGAATGAAGTAGAGCAAATTATGCTATATGCATGAATGAATATATCACAATACACAATTTTATATATAACTATAACACACCAATTAAAAATAAATAAATAAAGAAACAAATAAATGGAAGACCAATAAAGTAGAGGAAGGAGGTTAGGAGAGGGAGGAGAGGTGAGAAGGGGGTAGTACTGGGGACTTAAATGGAGAAAACTATGTTATCTGTACTTATAAATATGTCAGAATGAAACCCACTCTTTTGTATAACTATACTGCACTAAAAATCCTGTTAAAAATCACATTGTTTATGAAATTAGAGTAATGAGGTAAAGGAGAAAACAGTTCACTAAAGTTTTATTTCTTGAGCATTTACTATGTTCAAATCCCTTTATACATATTATCTATTACATGAACTCTGAATTGTAAGCTGGCTTCACAGATGAACAGAATGAAGCTTGCTCAGATTTGTGCAGCAAGTAAGTGGTGATAACCTATTCAAATTAACCTCTGTCTCCAAGAAGTGTATTCTTTGTACATTATCAATCAATGGCATTGATTTAGAAAATCCCCATATAGAGACATATTTTCAGACTCAGAACTAATATATACAATAAGGATCTGTTATGTTTTTGATCTAGACATCCCCTAAAGTTTCACGTGTTGAAGGCTTAATCTTCAATGCATCAATGTTCAAAGGTAGAACTTTTGGGAAGTTCTTGGATCATGAGAGTTCTAACCTCATCAGGGGATTAATCTATTGATGGCTGAAAGGACTACAAGGAGGAGAAAGTAGGTCATTAGGGGCATGCCCCAGAGGGTATTTCTTGACCCTTTCTCCCCTCTACGTCCTTCACAGCTGCCATGAGCTGAGCATCTTTCTTCTGCCACACTTTTCTGTGATAATGTTATCATCTCAGGCCCATAGCAATGGAGCCAGCCAACCAAAAATCTCTTAATTAATAAGCCTAAATTAAGTTTTCCTCCTTTAAGTTGTTTGTGTCAGGTATTTTGGTCACAGAGATGAAAATATGACTAACACAAAGACACATAGGTGGATAAATTTGGTTCCAAATCCTTCAGATTTTTTCAGTAAATGTCCAAAGATTCTTTCCTTTCCTGTTCATTTGGTATGGACTTTAAGAACTTTCTGTAATAGGAAGATATATGTTCTGAGATAGTAGTCTCCAAAAATAGTTTTCCAAGGCCAAAGAAGATTCCTGAATTTGTACTTGCTTTGGGTTGATCTGTGTTGGGATTCCCTTCCATTATGGTGACATCATGTGTGAATACAAGTTTTGTAGTTTCTTGACAAGTGCAGTTAAGTTGCAGTCATTAAGGCGGTATGGTTTGTCAAAAGGAACATGGGCAGTAGAGCCAAATGATACTAGTTTCTAATTCCTCTTTTCTAGGCCTATAAAACCTTGGTGAAATCACTTCATGTCCCCAGCCTTCAGTTTCCTTATCTGTTCATCATTTTCTATTTCAAACAGAAAAGAATATCTAGTTTTCTTAGGCATAATTACTTCTTTTTACAGTTCAGATGTGAGGTGTACGTCAAAAACTCGTGTCACAAAATGTGAGAGGGTTCAGAGGGGAAAGGATTGGTGTGTGAGAGCCTTAACCCAACTGGTGAATTAATCTCCTGATAGGATTAATTGAGTGCTAATTGAAGACAGGTAGGGTGTGGCTGGAAGAGATGGGCATTGATGGCCTGCGTTGGGGTATATATTTTGTATCTGGCAAATAGAGTCTCTCTCTCTGCTTCTGATCATCATGTGAGCCACTTTCCTCTACCACTCTCTTTTACCATGATGTTCAGCCTCACCTCAAGCCTTCTATGGACTAAGACCTCTGAAACCATGAGCCCTCGAGTAAACTTTTCCTTCCTTACAAATGTTCTGGTTGGGTCATTTATTCACAGCAGTGAAAAAGGTGAATAAAGTACTTCTCTTCCACTTTCACTCTCAATCACAGAAGAGTTTCAGCCAATCATATCCTTAATAACATAGATGGGTTCTAAAATGAATACATTATTAGATTAATGAGAATATTCTTCATGAATTTAGAGGAAGAAAAACTCTTTCCCTCTGGATATGAAGCTGAGGAAATATGAGTCTGGAGCTGATGTGGCTGCTTTAAGATCACAAGGAGTGAGAATGTCTTAGAACAAAACAAATTCTCACCAAGAGAGTTAGAGAATCATCCTTGGTGATGCTTTCTAAGATCCCACTCAAAATCTACCTGAAGTTAGCAAGATCTGCCCTTGAGATATCCATTTATATGAATCAATAAGCCCCATCCCTGCTTATAAATTCTTTTAAAAAGGCCAGCTTGAGATGAAGTTTATATCCATTAAAATCTAGATTTTCCTAATTATTATAAGGCCTAACAATGCTGTGTTTGTAAAGGTTAAATGAAATATTGTTTGAAAAATGCTTGGTGTTGAACCTGACGTATCAGAAATTATTAAGTTTATCCTTTCCCTTCCTTTGACAATGTATATAGAGTCTGGGACCAAGAAAAAAGATGAGTTTCTTTCCAACAACGTAATTCAGTGTCTTTGTGTGAATTAGCAGACTTTTGTATAGGGAGAGATGAGAGTCCTTCAGCAGTAATCAGCATTTGAGCTCTGCCACTTTCTTTCATTGACCTTGACACATAGGCTTTTTAGCCATTTCAACAAATACCCACCATTGCCCAAGCTCTAAAGAGTGTTCATACAGAAGCTGTTTAAATAAAGATCCACTTCAAGTCCTGGGCATCAATGAGAGGGTCAATAGCTTATGTATCAGGATCAGGGACAGGTGTAGCTCAGAGCCTGATCAATACTGGTGAGCTTCTGTGATCAGACTTGGGTGAATCTATTGCTTACTCACTTTTAATTTCCCATGATTTTACATAAAACTTTATTAATTTTGGACACTTGCCCATAAGTTTATTTGACTGGTGTAATTTGTGGAAATAAAGCATGTCACTTCTCTAATTAAAACCCTTTAGGTTCTATTACCTAGAGAACCCAAACAAATTGTTGAATGTAAAGCTCTTAATAAACTCACATCTTTCTACTTCTCAAGCTTCATAGATTGTCATTTTCCAATATAAACTCAACGCTTTAGCCAGTTCAAACCACTGGCAATTTCCTGAGCATCTTTGGCTCTCACACAAGTATTTTTTGCTGCTTGAAATGATCTTTCCTCACCTTTTAAACCCTGCCAACTCCCACTTACCATTTGAAATTTGGTGTAAGCCACACATTCTCTGTAGAAATTTTAGTGATGCTCTCTTCCCCCATCTGATTTAGATGCACATTGTACTTTCTACTATCAGCCTATAGTACTATTATGCCTGACTTATTTTTCTGTCCCCTTCTCTACTACATAAACATTTTTAGGGCAAGGACCACATATTATTCATTTGTGTTTGTAGCACCTAACACAGTAGCTAGAACAGAATAGATATTCAACACGTTTTATTTAATTTGCAGTAAGTAACAGAACTTAGTGTACTAAAAGCCCTCATGAATAGAAGTGCTATTTTGTGTTAATATAAAAGTGACTTACTGTTTGATCCCCAGCATTACAAAAAAGGTAATTACTATTTTACAATAAGAAAAAGTACAATATTTTATATGTTGTTGAAAAATCTGAGTTGGAATCTTGCCTTGTATAAAGAAGATAATCATTTCAAGACACTGGTATGAGTACAGGAGCACTCAGATTGATCATACAAAATAATAGAAAGCCAAAAATCAGTCCATGATGATGAAAATTTAGTATTTCTTAAAGTATGTTTTAAGATTGTTTACTCAACAAATGATATTGGGACAATTGATTTACCACTTGGGAAGAAAATAAAAGAAAAACAAAATTTCATAATATCACCCAAGAATTGTAGATGGATTACAGATGAATGTAAAATTTAAAGGTAACATTTGGAAAACAGTATAGTTGAGATTAAGAATGCCTAAAGTCACTCTGTTACATATTGGCTATGTGACCTTGGCCAAGTCATCCAATCTTTTCATGCCTTTGCATCTATAAAAGAAGGATAATAAAAATACCTTGTAGGGTTATTGTGAAAAGTAACTGAGTTAATGCTTGTAAAGCACTAGAAGAGTGTCTGGCACATAGTAAGCACTGTTTAAACGTTATACTATATTATTGTTGCTAGAAGAAAATATGGGCAAATCTTTATAGTGTTTTGAAGTGAAGAAAGGCTGTCAAGGGATAATAAATAGCAAAGGCAGCCTTGAAAAAACAACAGATTAATATATTTGATTACATAGAAAATACCATTCCCTCATGCAATACCTACCTTAGTTCATGATTTTAATGCAAAATGCCATAAACTGTGTGGATTATAAAATGACCAGAAGTATATTTCTCAGAGTTCTAAAGGCTGAGAAGTCCAAGATTAAGACACTGACAGACTGAAAATCTAGTAAGGTCTGATTTCTTGTTCATCAGTTGTGCCTGTATTAGGGTCCTCTAGAGGAACAGAACCAACAGGATGGAACACACACACACACACACACACACACACACACACACACACACACATATATATATATATATATATATATATATATATATATATATATATATATATATAGAGAGAGAGAGAGAGAGAGAGAGAGAGAGAGAGAGACCCCTATAATGGCCATCTGCAGGCTGGAGAGCTAGAGGATCCAGTCCAAGTAGCTGGAGTCTCAGAATAAGAGGTATTGATGATGTAGCTCCAGTTCAGAGCTAAAAACAGTAAAAGCATTAAGCATTAAAAGTAGAGCTAAAAGCATTTCTAGAAACAGTATTTTGTAGTGGTAGAAAATGTAGATGCTAAGGTCAAGTATCCTGAGTTTGAAGCTAAATTTCCCCATTTTTCTAGCTATACATCACTTAGGCAAGTTATTTCACCCATTTTCCATTAGTTTTCTCATTTATAAATTGGAGTTAAAGTTAATGATTTACATACAGATGTGGGGATGGTCACAGAGGAAGAGAAGGAAAATGTTTTAAGAGGTAGGGCTAATGACTCTTCAACTCAGAAAACATGCTTCAGATTATTTCTTTTTAATCTAAATCTTTGATTTCTGTTTATTTTATCCTAAGTGGCACTGCTTTGATGATTAAATGACTGAGTGAATGACCAAATGGAAGAATGAATTAAAATAAACATTTTATGAGACCTAGTAGAACATCTTTTTGATTTTCTTTTATAAAGAAGTTGGCTACTTTTACATATTTATTCTTTCAGATAACATCACAATCATTTTGTGACAAAGTCCCCAAAAGAACTTTTTAAAAATATTTTTTAGTTGTATATGTATTCAATACATTTATTTGTTTTTATGTGGTGCTAGGATTGAACCCAGTGCCTCACATGTGCCAGGCAAGTGCTCTACCACTGAGCCACAACCCCAGCTCCCCCCAAAATAATTTTAATGAAGAATTTTGATTGAGATTTTCTTCAGTTTGTAGACTTAATTTGTGGGTGAATTGACATGGATCTACTGTTGAGTCTTTCAAGTCTTTCTATTCAGGAATGTGATATGTGTTTTCATTTAAAACCTTTTAAGTGCCTTAATTACTTAAAAGTTTTTAAAAACTTTCATCCTGCATTTCAAAGTTTACTCCTATTGCCACTATATCTTTTTAATAGTTTCTAACTAATGAATGTTGTATATAATATATAGAATTTTTACTTTTATAACTATTTATCTAACCTTATTAATACTCATAAATTTTAAATTGATTTTCTAGGTAGGCATAAACACCTATAATAAATAAAACTGTTTCTTTTTAAATTATTGCTATTTTATTGCAAAATTTAGAATTTCTGGAAAAATGTTGATGACAGTAACCATCTGGCCTTAGTCTTTACTATTGTTTTAATACTTCTAGAGTTTTACAGTTAAGTATGATATTTTTATAATATTATGATAATATGTGCATAATCATTTTAAAATAAGTTGCTTTTATTTAGGAATAGATGTTGAATTTTTATCATAATTTCCCCTATGATTATCACACAGAGGTAAACTGGCACATTATTTATATAAATATTTTTTAAACCATTTATGAATTCTTGAAAGAAGGCAAACTTGGTTATAACTAACATTATTTTGTACCATACTTTTAAATTCAATTAATATTTTACTTAGTAGTTTTGTATTTATAATTAATAATGAGTTTGGTCTGTCAGTTTTCTTGTGCTTTCATTTGATAGTTATTTACTGAATGTCTGTTTTATATCATGCACTATACTAGTCATGGAGTACTCTTTTGTATGACTTTTGAAGTAAAAAAAATCTCATATGTGTTAGGTGAATGTGAAAACACTATACAGCATTGAGATTATGGTCACTTAAAAAAGTGAGTCAGAACATTTTATATCCTTTCAGTTACTTGTAACAATTTAAGTAGTGTAGAAATGATCTATTGATGTTTGAAATGACATACGTGTAAAATCACCCATTCTTACAGCAAATGTCTGTTTCAAAACATTTCCCTACTTAAAAGAAATTTTAAGTTGTTGATGAACCTTTATTTTATTTATTTATATGTGGTGCTGAGAATTGAACCCAGTGCCTCACACATGCTAGGCAAGCACTCTACCACTGAGCCACAACCCCAGGCCCCATTTCCCTAATTTTGATGTAATAAATTTGGGGGGTTATTTTTATGTAAAAATGTGGTAGGTCACATAATATTTGAAAATCATCTACATTTGGGGATTATAATAATCCAGGTCCCTCCCCATAGAAGGGAACATTAAGAGTGGGGAAGAACTTTTCCCTGTCCAATAATAGGGTACACATATTTCTTCTTTATTTTTGTTTGTATTTTCTTTATTTCCTACACAAACTTTTTAAAATAAAGAAATTTTTTAAAAAACTTTAAAAATTTAAATTGGGACTGAAAATAATGTTGAAGAGATCAAATATTGTATTCATTCAAATTAATGATGAACTTTGAGAATAATGGCTAGCAAGATCACTTTAAATATAGCAACAATTAGACTTCTTACAGAGAAAAAATGAACATAGAAGAATCTGTGAAGATTATGCCATGCATTCTAATTTGATAAATAGAAACCCTGAATACTTGACATTTATTATGGTTTTTTTTCAAGGAAAACCAAACCAAATAAAATGCCTTTGAACATAGTTAACTCAGGATAAAAGGTGTCATTTTCATTCTGACCTAGAAAGACCATCATGACAAACCAGTGTCTTTAAGTCTACAAAGGCTAATAAGGCTAAACAATATGTAGATGATTGGGCCAGCATGCTTTTGTTACCTATAGTTGACATATTGAATAAAATATTCAGTTGGGATAACTACATATTGGATCATAGAACAAGGGGAGGGAATTAAAGGACTTGAGGAATTGTACTATGCACGTATTTTTTCATTTAAATCATGTACCTCTAAAAACCTCATGAAAAAAGTGCTACTTACAATTGCTGCCTTCAAATGCAAAAACAGGATCTCAAAAAGGTTAAGTAACTTGCTCAAGGTCATATAGCTAGTAATTGGCAGAGTCAAGTCCTGAACCTAGGCTATCTGATCCCAGCATCTGAGCATATTACTTTCCAGGCTTCCCTTTGCATGGACAGTGCTCAGGGTAATAAGGGTGGAAATTGCTACTGTGGCAGACCTATCGAGCTTATTTTCCCTCCATATTCTGGCAGCCCCAAATTAGTGTGGGGGGGACCACTTCTTTCCTTCTTTAACACGATTGATCTTCCCAGTGACTTCTTTCCTCTTCCCCATTGACATTTGCCACACTGGCAAAGCATAGCTATAAAAACCCTACTAAGAGAGGCCAAAGGAGAATATAATTGGAAGAGTACTTGTTAGGAAGTATCAGGGGAGACAAATTGTTTTCAAAAATGCTACCTAGATTCTGGGCATCTGTTTAGATCATTTATTGCCAGTCATAGCTCTCTGGAGCCCTATGCAAAGATAGGGGAACATATTATTAAGGATAGTTAGTGATCCATATGATCACTGCAGAACCCACATCAACCTGTTGATGCTGATCAATTTTTGACTTGCTTTATAAATATGAACAGAATGTGAAAAACTCACCACCTGACATATGGATAGAACCCACAGTTTGATAGAGGGTGATTAAGCTGAACAGCAGCATATTTGGCCCCACTAAAACAGAGTTAATGTAGGAAACAGAAAATAACTTTGAGAAAATTATAATCCAGTTTCTTCATGACATTTGGGAGGTTATTGCATCAATAAAATTAGAGTCAGCTGCCATGATAAAGAGAAATTAAGGAATAAAAATTACCTTGTCTAGCCCTCTACCTACCTTCTGCTGAACTTTATCTTAGTACCTTACTTGAATTCTTCCTAGTGCTTAATTTTGCAAGCATCTTAATTATTTTTTGTTTACCATTCCTTCATTTCCTCCCCATATTTGACTAAAATATACTTTCATGAAATCAGTGGCAAGATTGGTTTTATTCAATTTTAAATTCCCACCTCAATTTTATATTGCACATTGATACAGAATAAGCAATGGGCAAATATTTGCTGGATGAATTGGAATTTAAAAATCTAATTACTTACATAATTCCCTTACCACCAATCACTCAACAGATGTGGCAAATAGAAGAAAGGGACACTGCTGAAACCCAAAGTGCTGAACTATATAGTATCTACTTGATAGCTTTCCCCATTGATTAGGGTGGGGATAAAGCAGAACAGAAAAGAAAACGTTGGAGATTATGGGCTTTAAATAACTGAACAGTTTGTAAGGAGAGAGTGGATAATTTTTAAATTTTTCAATTTTGAAACAGATGTAGGTTAAAATGAGTTTCTTGAAATGTAAAGGGAGAATCAGAAGCCATGAAACAAAAGGTTGGTATTTTTACTGCATAAAAAGAAAATCTTCAACATGACTTAAATCATAAAACAAAGAAAAGTAAAAAATAGGGCAAATTGAAAACTGGGAAAAAGAATTTGCAACCTATAAGACAAACAGGTGGCTTATTTCCTTAATTAACAAAAAGTCCTCATGAATCAATAAGAAAGAGATGAACATTCCAATATTGAAATGGGGAAATACAAACAGGCAGTTCACTAAAAGAGAAATAAAAATGACCAAAAAAAATAATATGTAGTACTTCTTTTTTTAAAATATTTTTTTAGTTGTAGATGGATACAATACCTTTATTTTATTTATTTATTTTTATGTGGTGCTGAGGATTGAACGCAGTGCCTCACACTTGCTAGGCAAGTGCTCTACCACTAAGCCACAACCCTAGCCCTTAGTAATTATTTTTTATAATTTTTAAAGCTGTCAATGGACCTTTATTTTATTTATTTATATGTAGTGCTGAGAACCGAAACCCAGTGCCTCACACATGCTAGGCAAGAGCTCTACCGCTGAGCCACACCCCCTGCCCAATATGTAGTAATTCTTGATTTTATGCATACTCAAAGAAATAAGGATCAAAATGAGATTTCACTGTTTATCAGATCAGCAAAAATAAAAATGTTGAATGAAAATGGTGTTGATGAAGATGTTGGGAAATGAACAATTTGTACATTGTTGACTGGAGTATAAGTCTACACAAACTTTCTGTGAAACAATTTATAATAGTTATGACAACTCGAACTGTATGAGTGTAAATTTGCACATACTTCCTGAAAAACAATTTATAATAGCTATGACAATTGGTATGTTATAACTCAACAACTTAATTTTTAGTTGTTTTACTCTAGAAAATATTTTCATAAACTCTAACCCGGAGGTTCATTGTAGTCATATGCAAGTGGATGCATGTGGTACGTGTGTGTCAACACATGATATCAAAAACTGAAAATAGGCAAAGTGTCCATCACTAAAGAACTGGTTAAATATTATGAATATATATTGCTGAATTAGGTAGCTCTGGATGTGTATGTGTAGAAGAGCTCTGAGATATTAATTGAAAAGGCAAGTACAGTTTAGTATGATTTCTTATATAATATATGTAAATATGTATTTGGGTATGTTTTTTTTTCCTTGAAAAAAATCACAAGAAATTGTAGTTACTAGGTGCAGGATTTGGTAAGGGCAACTTTTGATTTTAAGATCATGACTTTCACTAATACTTAATTTTCAAAACTGAATATGTATCACATTTGTTTCAAAAGTAATATAGGATTTTGAAGTGGAAGAAATTCTGAATTATTTTTCTTTTCTTTTTATTTCTTTGCATTTAAAAAGCCTACAATATTAAAAATAAAATAATTTGTTATTAGAGGGGACCTATAATATGCCATTTCCAAATAAATAGGAAGGTATAAAGAGGTACATTTGTTTAATCCAGTATAGTCAGGAATGCATAAAATATACAATTATAGCAGGGAATTTGAATATATTTCACTGGAAACAGGAGGCCAAGTAGAAAGAAAATTAAGAATAATGAAAGACTTGAGTAGCACTGTTAACGAGCTCAGTTTTACATAAACATTTAGATAAGTTTGTGGGATATGCAGTATTTTAGAATAGTCATGGATAATTTACAACAATTTATCATATACTAGGTCATAAAGAATAAATGGAGGAACATTCTCAATATTTAAAAAATATGAGTTGTCCTCATATAACTCCCAAAATTTTCAAATAAAGCATTTCAAAGCTTTTTAGGGGATAATTTGACAAATAAATAATGTAGCTAAGGCAATTGAAAAACATAAAATAATCAATTGTGAAAGAGGGTGATTGTCCTACCAGATGTCAAAACATCCTTTAAAAATAATGTGTGTGACAGGCATAGGAATAGCCACATAAATAGACACAGTTGAATAGAAGGTCCAGAAGCTAAAATATCTGTCTAGCTATCTAAAAATTATAGCAGTCTGCACATTTGAAAATATTAGATTATTCTCAAAAGAATTTGGAGACAATTGAATGGCAATATGTGAAAAAATTACACATCTACCTACATCTTACAAAAAATAATATTTCAGAAGGTTTAAACATTTAAATAAAGATATTAGAAGAAAATGAAGTCAATGTTTACATGTTGTTGGGGGCAGATAAGGACTTTCTATATATGATAAAAAGGCCAGGAACAACATGAAGTAGTTTGAATCATTATTAACACACACACACACATACCTATGTGCAACTTTTTTGTATCAAAGTACAACATAAAAATGTTGAAAGAGAAACAAATTGGGAAGACCATTCGCAAAATTTATGACAGACATAAAGTAAATACTCTTCATATATTAAAGAACTGTTGCAAATTGTGTTAGCAGAACTCTTTTAGTTATAGCTGATAGAAATCAGCTAGAACAGAAAAAATTGAGGAACATTATAATAGAACAGTGAGCAACAGAAAGAAACAAGAAATTAAGGCCAATAATAATAGGAAAATACATTCATTGCCATCAATAGAAACAATACAGTAACTAAAAAAGGTTAGGGAGATTTATAGATGTTAATGTGAATGTACATTTACCCTGTATTGTTAAGAGAATAAGTGGCTATGAAAGTATGAATAGCATATTTATATTTGTGTAAAGCAGTATATTTATAAATATTTATATCTGCATACAAATGTCTGGAAGAATGTACTGTACAATTTAGTAACCTTGTCAAATATGGTAGGCACTAGCTATATGTAGATATTGAGCAGCTTGAGGGCTAGTCAGAATTGAGATGTGCTATAATTGTAAAATATACACTGGACTTTTAAGACACAGTACCAAAATGTGTAAATCATTTCATTAATAATTTTTAAATTGATCACATTTTGAAATGATATTAATTTGGAACTGGATTAAAGAAAATATTAATTTACTCCCCTGCCTTATTTTACATTTCAGTGTAGCTCCTAGAAAATTACATATGTTTTCACATACTTCTTTTGGACAGTGTTGCTGTAAACATTTAAAATAGCTATCTCTGAAGTGGTGGGATTAGGAATAGGAACTTTGACTTTCTATTGTATGTATTCATGTATTGAGTATATATTATTTACATGCAGATAAATTGGTATGCATTACTCTATATAAAAATGTATATTTTTATTTTTGAAGGATTATTAACAATATGACTAGCTTCTTTACTTTGCCATGATCTAGCTCATAGTTTCTTTTCTTATTTGGAAGGATTGATCAGAAAATTGTTTTTCAAGCTTATTCATGAGCTCTCTTTCTAAATTTCTTGCTGCTTTCTCAATAAAATCTATACTCAAAGCAAGGAAATTTTGATGAGGTTTTCCAGGCAAATTTGTTACACCTCCACAGGTAATTTCCAAAGGGAAACTCCAAATGTATTTTGAGCTATGGCATAATGTCCTGTCCAGGTTGAGCAGATATGGTTAGGACATCAAAGTGGGTAGATAAGGGTAAACAGATGGATGACTGATGATACCAGCTAAATGGAAGTTAGGAGTGGTTCTCAAAGAAAGCCACTTAAAGTCTGAGACAGACATTGCTTTCTAGTTTTTATTAGAGCATGACATCTGACAGAGAAGGGAAATAAATATAGGTGTTTTATATCAGGCGTGATGCTGATGTTCAGCATGGCAATAGAGGGGGCCTTTAGGTACCAAACCAATCATGTTTGGAAAAATCATAAAAGGCAAGTGGGAATAGGTAGGTGCAAGCAGTTGAGGAAGATAAACCAAGGTAGGTATCAAAAGCAGCATCTAGAATCCAGGGAATTTAGGCAGATCATAAACACAGAGTAGAATACTGGAAACAATGGAATCATACAAAGAGGTTAAAATAATGAAATCATACCTTAGAGGTTAGAGAGAGGATCTGAACAACAGTAAAACAGGTGTCTAGAACTGAGACTGACAAATTTGACCAGGTGAAGATGAGTTAGGTCTGGGCAAAAGACAGGGACAACAGTGCTAAGATTAAACTAATTGTACATCTCCTGCTGATGGACAGTCTTAGTACTCAGAACCTTAGTCTATATTGGCCTTTAAGTGGGGAAATTTGGCAGGATTTAAGGAACAAAGGGAGAAAGAATCAATGGTTCTGATTTGGGCAAGAGGTTCACGTTGAGACTTTTCTTGGGCTACTCTGGGCAGATATTCTGGGGAGTGAAATGTGGGGTCATATTCCAATCTCAGGGTATCACTCACTCTCAGTTCCCATTCACTTATCCAAGCAAGAATCTTAAGGCAAATAATCAAGAGACAAATGAGTCAGAGTAGTGGTGAAGAATGGCAGTATCAATGGTAGATATTTGACTAAGATTGTGATCAGTGCCAGGAATTGTGGAACTGGTATTTAAATAGCTAGGGTCTTTCTAGAAAGGCAAGGTGAATTCATTGGGAAGGAGTGCTTGAAGATTGTGTTTTAAAGATAGTCATCAGTTAAAATTAACAAGCTTCTCTTTTCCAGTTATGTCAATAAAATGTCATTGGGAGATACTTGTATTTATTAATGGGTAAATTTTATGGTTTCCTCAAGTTAGCTAACTTAAAATTAGGAATTCTAATAGGTTTTATATTTAATTGTATGACTCTTTAAGGCAGATGTTATACCTGTTTCCAAGCTATGCTCAAAAGTATAAACTGAATTAATTACAGCACATTCAATTAGAATACTATTTATTCCTTAAAATGGTGTTTCAAAAGACCAATGATGTTGAAAGATGAATGATAATTGTGAAATGATAAAAGTAAAAGCCACAGTGATTCTAAGTTTATAAAAATTTATGTTTTATACATATAAAAAGGCTGATAAAAAGACCCTAGTGATTTTCTGTGGGTGGTAGAATTATGAAATATTTTGATTCTTTAATTGACTTTCCAAATTTTCTATGATGAGCAGGTGTTAGTTTTTGTCATTTGAAAAAGTTCAATAAATGCTATTAAAAATGTTTTGTGGCATTTGGAAAACACATTGTCTTGGCCACCAGGTGACCTGTGTTCTACTCCCAGTTCCACCACTGAATTGCTGTGTGACCTTGAACAAATTATGCTCCCTGCTGTTGGCCTCAATTTCTTATCAGAGAATTGGAATGGATCAGTGGATTTCCAACAATGTTCTGGGAAGCCCTAGAATTCTGTGACGATGCCTCAGTGGCTGCCAAGGGAGGGAGAAAGGGAGGTTGAATGATTGGAGTCTAGGTCTTTCAGATTACTCCAGTTAGAGCAGCCAGCTTGCTTTAAAAAATCAATTTTAGATACCAGGATTTTAGACGAGAGATTTCCTTTCAGTAAAGGGTTTTGATCCCTTTCCGCCTCTGCATGCACATACATACACACACACAGTTTGAAGTTTAAGAATCACTGGGGTAGATGATCTCCAAAGCTCCTTCTAGCATTGACAGATTCTATTATTCAGGCTTTTCACAAATTCCCTGAAGCCTTTTCCTGAATTGGTCCAAATCTGTGGAGTTTTATACTGACTTCTGGATAATGCGCTTGGTGCCAAGAAACGGCTCCTTCTAACCCTGCCTGCCTACCAAGCTGTGTGCAGTGCTGCAGAAGCAGGCAGTAGAGTGGATTAGCTGAGTTCTGTATGGAGCTGGGAAAGCTAATCAGTGATGGAGCTGGAGAGAGTTCCCTGGTGGTCAAGGGCTCTTTGAAGCCTGGCGGGATATTTTGAGACAGTTGGAAAATGATGTCTCTAATGACCTGTGGCAAGAAATCTACATATTTTCTTGAGAAGCAAAGACAAAGCCATTGTTTCCCAGTTTTAAATAAGCCCTGGAGTGGGGAAAGAATGAGAGAGGGAGAATGAATGAGAATATCCACCCTCCCACCTCCCCACCCCCATGTGACTCACCTCTTTGTTTTAGGTACATTGTGTGGCCATAAGCCTTGCTGGTGGGAAAGGGGTAGGGGCATTGAGTAATGAGATCTTGTCAGGAGAACAACTGCAGCATTTAGCTCATATCCCTTCTCAACACAATTTCTCATAGAAAAAGGTTCTCAAGACAATGTGTGGGACTCCTATACTCCGAAAGATAGGTAAATATGACAGGACAGCTACTGATTAGAGGCTTGGCTGGTAGCATTATCATCTGAAGACAGAACAAGTTTTTATTGTTAATCTAAAGGTTTTTATTCAGTCCAGCCTACTCAAAATGAGGAAAGTGGCAAAATTTTCTCTTGAACACGTAGTTTCCTATTTATGCTCCTTTTCTCTAAAGCCATACCCTGTTTCTCCTCCCCTTGATCCTAGGGACCCCTACATCCCCTGCTCTCATTTTATTTCCTTGATATAAAACCGAATTACTGATATATTTATTCTCACTAAATTGCAAATGACTGATTATATAATTACTATGCCAAGTAATGAAAAAGATTGAAAATATCCTTAAGCCAAAGGAGTACATCCAGAATAATAGGATTTTAGGTAGCAGTGAATATGTAAAGAGTTTTTTGAGGAAAAAACTCAGCCTGGTATTCCACTGTACTTTGTCAAGAAGGTACTAAATCCTACTCTTCAGGTAGCCTCTAATCACAGGCCTGAGTTTGTTCTTGTTTTTCTAAATATGTGTTTGTTGTGATAATTAGGAAAAGTGTAAAAGTGCAAAAATTGGGTACTCATTAGCCTTGGTGATATGACAGCCTCCCAGGCAGGGCCTAACTAAAGGAAGCTCTCTGGAAAAACAGCCTCTTTCCTTGGGGTAAGAGAGGGATTAAGAGATAAAACAAACCTGTGAAAGTAATACAAAGGACCAAAGGAGATCTGTTAGTGAGCTAAAGGAAAATTGCATGCAGTCTATTGCCACTGTTTTGAATGGTAGTCAAGATTTATCAGATGTGTTTAATTTTAGCACAGAAGAGAAGAAAAAGTAGTTTAAAAATAAACCAGAGATTTAGAAAAAAAGGCTAGTGAGCTCAGTTTAAGCTCAGGTACAAAGACACACATTTCCCTTCCATGCATCTTGGGTCACAGGCCTAAGTACTTCCGTCTCTGAATTGTTAGGTCTGATTACACTTGTCCATAACATTTCAAAGGGCTTATGTTGGGCTAGATGATGTTAAGTTGTGGTAGTATTATAAAATAAGTATGGAAAACCTATTTCATACCCACTATTATGATGTAAGTTATATGGGAAAGTTCTTCTCTCCCTTCCCCACCCCACAATTTCATACACCTAAAGAAAAATAGTTATAAGATGAATTGAACCAGAGTAGGAATACAGATCACTATAAAGGAGATAATCCTTTATAAGTGATGTTAGTATAGAGCAAGGCAATGATTTCAAAGGAAGCAGCAGGTCAGAACACAAGATTCCTGGATTCTACTCCAGAGGACATGAGTCAGTGGTCTGGAGTGGAGTTTGGGGATGTGGATTTTTTTTAACAAGCTCCATAAGTAATTTGGAAGCACAGCCAGGTGTGGGGAACACTGACTTGTGGAAAGGAAGAAAATGCCTGGCAGAGAGGATGAACCATTCAGGGAAATTAGAAATTTATGGACAGAGAAGCACAGGGAGATGGATCATTCTTTCACCCAGCAACCCAACAGTACTTACTGGATACAGGCCAGGAATGGGACAGACTTGACCCTGCCTTCATAAGGAGTTCTCATCCCATACCAGTGGTTCTAGGCCTGCAGTATGTGTCAGAACCACCTGTGGGACATTTCAGACAAAATGTTAGGGCTTTCCTAGAATTATTATTTCAATTTATGAGGGTAGGGACTAGGTATCAACGGTCTTCAAATTTGCCCATGTGCATCTAGGGTTAAGAACTTCTGCTCCAAGGCAGTTAGACAAGTATATATACTGTATAATCCAGAAAGGTAAGGGTTTCTAGGGCTACTAAGAGACTAAGAGAGACCTAAGCATCTTCCATGTTTTGAGTTACCCATTTAAAAAATAAAGAAATGCCAAAACAGGAATACCAAGCTGTAATTTATATTTAACAAATGAGTTATTTTAACAGAAACAAATAATATAATGTCATATTATTGTGCTTTTCATACGATAATTATACAGACTTTATAAATTTGTTATTTCATAGTACATTACAGGCAGTACAGTCTGATAATAGAATGCTATTTATAGTTGTATGATGAATTCCATCTTCCCTAATCCTGTGGTATATTTCTGTGACTATGTAGCATCTCATCTGAGGACCCTCTGGATGCTCACCAAAAAAGAGCTTTTTACCCAGTTTATGAGGGTCAGGAAAAACTTCTCAGGATTAGTGGTAATTCTCTTTCTATGCTTGTTTGATAATTATGTGGCTATGGAATTGTTCTTTTGTTAAACTGTAATGGACACTCTTTTATGAGGCTCTTTTCCATGGAGGAAAAGAGGGAGGAAGAAACTGCATAGGTCATCACAGAATGCCTGTAAGGTGAATGGTGATGCTGTAGGAACTCAAGAAAGTCTGGAATCTTTGTCTCAGACATACCAATCTCTGGAACCATTCCCTATCAGCTTGGAATTAGATCATGGCATTCAGGTTGGAACTGTGAGGATTGTATATAGATGAGGCAGGTTTGGAAAAGTTTTCACTTGAGAATTTTTCTTTCTTTTTTGGTTTTGGTTTTAAATCTTAAATTAGGTGACCCACTCCTCTCAGGGACCAGGAGTGATTCTACAAACAAATGAAAGGAGAAAACAACTTAAGGGAGAAGCAATAACTTGGTAGAAATGGCTGGGAGTGAACAAGAACCATTGTCCATTATTCTGGAGATTTTTTTCCCAGAACTGCTCCTCTCCTAGCTAGAGAATGCATAACTTATTCTTAGGTACAAAGCCTTAAAGAAGACAAAGGAGATGGTTTTTCTGGAGGGAAGAGTCTGTATTGGGGAATGTGATGATAAGGCTGAAGGAAACTGAGGTACTTGTGGGAACACCCAGAGTTTATTGCCAATGAGTTTGCCTTTGAGATGACTGATGATCTATGTGAGTCCAACAGAGTAGAATGAATATCTGAAGATTAGTGGAAGGTAGCTACAAGAAGAGGCTTGCTTCAGCTAGCTGCATTTGCTCCTCTGTTGAACTTTCAACCTCCCCCAAAAGCAAAGCCTGGAATAACTTACACTGCCTTACATACCTGGATCCAGCATACTTGGCATGAATCCTGGGCACACACAAGTCCACTGAACTGCAGCCATTCTTTCCTCCCACACTTATGATCAGCCACTGGGTTTTCCCCTCAGTTTTCTTCTGTGACTAGAGCCTTGCCCTGATTGTCAACCTACTTTACTGGGCTCCTGACTCTTTGGTTCTTGAGACCCCTTCCCTTGGGCTTAGTATTTTCATATGTCGAACAGGATTATGTAAAATGGAGATGATGACAACATGCTTTTTAAAAGTTTATAGTGATGGTTGAAATGTAAAGTGGCTGGCACTGAGTAGCTATAGAAAAATTATGAGTGCTTTCACTATTATTGTAATAATTATTAATAGTATGTAAATTTGTGGTTTTATCCTCTTGTCACTTAATGGGGGTTTGCTTTTGGATAGATTGATCATATGCTCCCAATATGTTATCTTCAGTGCTTATTCTTGACATTTTTCACCCAACTCATGGGTCTATGGGAAATAGATATTAGACAAAATGAACACTGAATTTTTCATGACCCTTTGAGTATTATGTATTAGACTGCTTATATTAGTTTACTATTGCTACTGTAACAAATACCACAAACCTGATGGCTTAAAAGAAACACAGATTTATCATCTTATAGTTCTGGAGATTGTAGAAGTTCAATGTGTCTTGCTGGGCTGAAAACAAAGTGTGTAAGAATTGTATTCTTCCTGCAGGTATTTTCCTTGCCTTTTCCAGTATCTAGAAACTGCCTGCATTTCTTGGCTTGTGACCATCTTCTACCTTCAATGCCAGCAATCACAATTATGACCAGTTTTTCTAAGCACCTCCTCTAACTCTGACTTTATTACTCCCTTGTTTATTTATAAAAACCCTCTAATTACATTGTTTCCACTCATATAGTTCAGGATAATCTCCCCATCTCAAGTTCCTTTTACCATGTGAGAAAACATTTAAGGGCCCTGGGACATGGAAATCTTTGAGGACCTTTATTCTGCCTATTATGCTACTTCAATTAAAACCTACATCCCAGTGGCTGAATCAGATGGAAGTGAAAATGTAGATCCATGTCTGAAGGTGTTTTGAAATTGTGACATTCTCCTGCCAAAATCTTTACTACCACCATTTGCAGCTCTGAAGTAGTAAGGATCATCTGCCTTGCCTTGGTTTGGTTCTGTATTCATGTGATACTTATTCTCCCCTCTAGGCCTTTTCTTACACCTGGAATTCTCTATACGTTCCTTTCTGACAATTCAGATTCTACCCATCCTTTATGTTTTAGTTTCAGATCCAATTTCTATGGGGAGTTTGTCCCTTAATATTCTTCTTTCAAGTAGTTTTCATCAACCCTGAAAGTTTTCTTACCTGACATTTTATCACCTTCTCTTTCTCTGCAGCCTACTTTGTGTGTATGTGTGCGTGTGGAGGGGTTCTCATGAAAGTCAGACTGGCATCACAAGAAAGTGGGCATTTCAACTATCATTTCAAAGTAAGGATGAGAAAAGGTGGAAAGACTATTCTGCCTCTAAGTCCCTATGCATCTCGGACAGCAGAGAAGCTGCCAAATCTAGTCTGTTGCTTCAAATCTGATAATCCTTTGAGGCTGAGCACTTGCTCATGGTTACTATAACTACGGTTTGTAGGCGAACATTAGAACATAAAAAGATGTGAGTCTTTCAGCTACTTTAATAAAATCTGGAGATGAAATTTCCCTGAAAGCCAGAACCTTAGGAGTAATCATGTCAACTAGTTATATTAATTGTGCCAGCCTATGCCTAGAGGGTCTTCTTTCAGATGGGCATCAAAACTACTGGGAAATTTGTTAGAAAGTCTGCGTCAAAACAGCTGCTTAATTAAACTAACAAGTAAGTTCAGAGTTCAGCCAAGGAGTCTAAAACTATTGCCTTCTAAATTAAATGATAAATGTCTGATAAATATCTGTTAAAGAATCATCAATGTGTATAATAGCATATACTTTTGGAAATTATCAAATTTGCTGTTGATTAATTTGCCAGAAATCTCCTGGAGACCTGTCAGGTATCTATACTTGTTTCCGAACAGGCCATAGGCAATTTGAAGCAAGCCAGGCTGAAAGAGCCAACATCTATGAATAGTGATAGAAACTGTAAACAGCTGGATTAAAATGGAAAAAGAAAATTCATGAAGCATCCAAATCTTTTACACACCACCATGTTCAAGTATCCAAATGATGACTTGGCTTTTGTACTTTTCTTTTGGACATACCTTGGCTTAGAGACAAACTTTAGTTATCAAAATAACTGGTGGAAGCCAGGCGCAGTGTCCCACGCCTGTAATCCCAGCACTTTGGGAGGCTGAGACAGGAGAATCGCAAGTTCAAAGCCAGTCTCAGCAACAGTAGTGAGGTGCTAAGCAACTCAGTGAGACTCTGTCTCTACATAAAACACAAAATAGGGCTGGGGATGTGGCTCAGTGGTCAAGTATCCCTGAGTTCAATCCCAGTACCAAAAAACCAAACAAACAAACAAACAAAAACCCTGGTGGACTGCTTGGGTCAGACCATGTGCATGTTATTTGGATTATATCTAAATTTTTAGCTTTGGGGGCTCAAACATGGCAAAGAAAGACTCATTCCAGTGGGGATAAAAATATAACAATAAAAATTAAATTAATATACGCAAGAGACTGATTAGAAGGACATGCTGAGGCATATGCTTCATTGATTCTGTTTCTAATTTTTTGTGCACAAGTTTTAGCAGTAAACAATTTTTTTACAGAGAGCTTAATATATTGGTGTTACAAAATTCTCTTCTTGGCCAGTTGCCATTTGAAGAGCACTCAGTGTGCATCATAGGTAATCTTTCCATTTGAGGATATTAATATTTTATGAAAGGAGGTTTTGGACAGAGGAACGCTATAGCCTTTCTGTTCCTTTAGATTGAATTATCACTTAAATCTATGCTTCCTTCTTTGTCACTCTTCTTGGAATTGTTAAGTTTTTGACTATACCCACATATCACCGGAAGTATTTAAAAGTGAGAAATTCAGTCTCCAAAGTAGATTTTTTTCCATTGGCATGTTGAAACAAATATACCATTTTGACAAAGAAAGCAGCCAAATCAGATGAAACAATTAGGCATTCATTGTGAACATAAAATTCCAGAGAAAAACATGTCAATTTATTGTTCTATGTTCCTGATTATATAGCTCAATCCACTTACTCATTTCTATCCCATTCTTTTGTTACCACCCCATTTTAAACCTCTTTCACCCGAACTATTGAAATAGTTTCCTATTTAGTCTCTCAGTTACCTTTCTTGTTCCCCAATACATTCTGCACACCTTATTACAGTGGATTGAGTACTCAGTGTAAGGCAAAAACAGGCTGGTGTTGGATACTGTGAAAGCAGGAATCAGTACAAGGTCCCAGAAATATAAAGTCCAAGTGACTGACTGAGGGTCCAGGAACTCCATGGGGCAGTTGTAGAAGCCAAGCTCAAAAGGGTTGCTGTAGTAACATTCTCTGGAACTGTCTGCATTGTGGCAGGAGAGGTCTAAGGCCATTGTTGCTCTGATAGCTGTCTGAAGTTTTCTGTAATTATTTGTGTCAGAGTATCTAGACCACATGGCTCCACCACTACTCCTCCTGGCTAATGCTTGTGAATTTAAAGAACTCTTGCTGTGTTCTGACCTGTTCTCTCATTACCAGTTTTCTAAATAAGACCAGATTTATAAACACTTAGAATAGGGTTGCAAATAAAGTTAGTGCTCAATAAATATCTACAAAATATGAGAACATGAACATGATATACATATTGTCCAGCTAGTAAAAATATTATGTGTGTATTATTTATATGTTATCTTCTCTGGTTAAAGTCCAGAGTAACATCATCATCATAGTTGTCACCCTCTCAGGGCTAATCAGACAGTTTGAAAGCTAGTCACAATTTCCTTGCAGCAGAATATAGCAAAACTATAATAAAGATTTTAAGTTTGCCTTTATAGACTTATAGTTAACCTGCATTTAACTAGGTATCATCAAAAGCAAATTTAAAATATCTGGTCCCCATTTTGTCTTCTGCAAAAGGTTCATTTCGCATGTAATGTCAAAATTTCAAGATCTTTTTCTCCCCTAAACCATCCCTATGAAGTATGTCTCCTGTTCTCTCCTGCCTGATTATAAGAAGGATTTGAATTCTATGGTATTTGACAGTCTTTCCAAAGGTAGCTATTCTCACCTGCAGTATCAGTAGAGGCTCCTTGAAAAGTTTCTTACTAAGTTAAACTCCATTGCTAGAGTAAAGGGTATTTCTTGAAGGTTCTGATTAGATTTTGTTCTCCGCATTTATCAAGCAAATTAGTAATCACTTCACTGTGATTTTATAATGAATTACTCAGACCCTGGACAAGGGGGAGAAAATTTTCCCATGGCTTTATTTGGAGTTGATATTTTTAAGAGCAATAGCTGCCAGGAATTCAGTTTCTCTGTCCTCATAGTTATAGTATAGTGATTATAATTAAAGTAAAACCATAGTATGTTAGAGCCAATTTGTTTATTTTATAGATGGAGAATTCCAGACCCAGAAAAGTACAGCTGCTGGGTCACAGTCACACAGCAAGTGAGAGTCTAGAGATTTAGAGTCTCCAAGTTTGAAGGGAATTTGGAGGTTATCTTTGCCAACTTCCAGTTCAATGTAGACATTCCTTCTATATCATCCATGTGTGTTTTCTCATACATATTGCTGACTTCTCTGTTTATTAGATTATGCAATATTAAAAATAAATGTTGATTCTTATTTCAAGGTTAAGTTGAATAACATCAAATAATTGGTTCAAATCAATGAGAGAGGCAATATTAGGTCAAGTACTCACTGTGATAACACAACCACATCAACAAGAACGATTTCTTGAACAACTATTTTGGTCTACATGACTAAAATAGCTTTGAATTTAGCAGATGATTTTATTTTGTCTTCATGCTGATTTTACCAAAACAACTTTTTATAAAAAACATGTATCTAGAATTAACCATTGAAAGAGTCCTAAGGTTTTTTTGTTGTTGTTGTTTATTTGGCCTGGCTGTTGTTTCCTTTAGTAATTCAACACAAGTATACCTCATTTATGGAATAAATGATGGCAGTAATTACAAGTATAATAATAGCTACCATTTACTGAGGATTTTCAGTGTGCCAGGTACTGTGATAAACAGGCATTTAAAATGTTATCTTCATTCTTTCCAACAACCTTCAGAATGTAGGTTTTACAAAATACATTTTGTAGATAAAAAAATGAAAACTCAGTGATGTTGAATAACTTGCTTAACCTACTAAGTCCTAAGTATTCAATTCTATACAGGATGATGAGACATAATGGGTTTAATCAAGGTAGGAGTAGTAGAACTGGGATTTGAGTTCAGTACGGTTTGATACCAAAACCCATATACTCTCCAACACTGTGCTGCTGAAAACATAATTTAAAAATGAAAATTATGGAGCTTTGGGTGTATCTCAGTAGTAGAACACTTACCTAATATGTGTGAAGTCTTGGGTTGCATCCCCAGCACCACAAAAAAGAGTAAAATAAAAATTAGCATAAGGTACCAGTCACAAAAGATAGAACTCATGGAGAGCCTCACACTTATCAAATGGTTCACCTTTATTACTGAATGTGATCAACACCACAACCTTGTGAAGTAGGCATACTATTCTCATTTTACATATAAGGAAATTGGGCAAGTTATTTAACCTTTTGAACTTCAGACTTGCATACATATAGCTAGTAAGTGCAAGATTGGGAAGTGGAAGAGTGGAGATTTAAATTCCTCATCTTTAAAACCTATGTTTTTTCCACTATCCTAAATAATATTGCCAAGAACATACATTTAAATAGGATATTGTAAATAAAATGTTTCCAACTCACTAGAGATACTCACTGTCTCAGCATCTTATTGTAAATCTTTTTGAAAAACAAATAAATATATTTTGTTTCATTTGTACTGTTTTTGAGAAGCAAATAACCACTCACTTTCAAATTGGTCTTTGGGATGAATTAGAATGTTTTGTATATTGCCTCAGTTTAATCAGAGCACATCTGTGATATCAAATGTATCCTCATTTGATATTGGAGGCCACTGAATTTTTAATAGGAGGCTAAAGCTGCTAAGCAGCATTACTTTGTTTGTCTCACTTGCATTGTATATCAAATGGGAGGCAACTGAGCTCGATTCAACAATAGATTGAAACCCTATTACCAGAGCCAGATGAAGGTTGTAACATCTGAGTATGAGATTATTAAGTCTTTCAAGAATTTCAGCTTCTCTTACACTAAATAGACAGGTGTCATAGCCTTCTGTGTAGAGGTGTGACAATAGCAGCTGACTGCTGAATAATATTTGAGGGAGCATTTCGTGTACTGGAGAGCAGGTAATCATGTGTTATGCTTCATTTATTGCCTGCACATTCATGCAAGAATTTTTCTATTTTGTTCTATATCTTCATTAACCACTGATACTGCATAGTGAAAAATGAAAGTTCTGAATCACTCTTGGGGCATTGGGGAAAAGAGAAATTGTGTAGAATTTTTGCATGGGTTTCTTTTGCTACAAGTGAAATGATTGGAAGGCTGATTTTGTCAATATAACCCAGCCTGAAAACCATGTATGGGGCATTTGGTTTGTTCCAGTGGTACTCGTATTCATTTATTTTTTCATTCATTTATTCATTGAATTAATTATAGAAATCTAATTCTTTCAGTAGATGTTTATTGGGCACCTAATATGTGCTAGGTTTAGACACTGCAATTATAATAGTAAATAGAATGCATTGTGACCTAATTAATGATAGAACCCTATTTAACCAAAGAGACATACAAACAGATGGTACTTATAGTGAAGTGTGATAACTCTTGGGATGGGGGCAAGTACAAAGTGCTCTGTCTGAGGAATAAGTGGGACATAGACTACAGACTTGAAGCATCAGGGAAGGCTTTGTGGAGGAGACCAATTTTAAGAGGAAATCTGAAGGTAAGTAAAAATTAGCTAAGCAAGTTGGTAGAGTAGGGAATACATAGTGGTCTAGGCAGAGAAAAGGCAGGGAGGGAATTACATAGACTGTTAGGATTCAGAGAATAGTTCAGTAAGACTGGGGCATGGAGTGCAATGAAATGAATACCAAGAGGTATGATAAAAGACATGAGCAGGGGAAGATTATAAAGCACCTTGCAAGTAATGCTTAATAGTTTGGCCTTTTATCCTAGGGAAAATGGGGAACCACTGAATTTTAAGCATTTGCTTTGGAACTATCATCCGATGGTTTTGGAGAGTTATTGTAAAGGCTGGCACTAATTTGTGTTCTGCAAAGAAGGTACTGAATTTTCCATTTTGTCCAATTTTTCCATATCTTGTTCTCTTTTCTGCAGTCAAAGGAATATCTGTTTGCAAAGACTATCAAAATTATGATGCCTGGAAGAAACATTTTTGTTCTAGGCATGTTTTAGTCAGCTTTTTCACTGCTGTGACTAAAAGACCCAACCAGCAAAATTGTAGAGGAGGAACAATTTATTTGTGGGCTTGTGGTTTCAGAGGTCTTGGTCCATAGACAGCCGGCTCCATTCCTTGGGGCTCAAGATGAGGTGGAATACCATGGAGGAAGAGTATGAAAGAGGAAAGCAGCTCACATGATGATAAGGCAGGAGAGAGAAAGAGAAGGAGGAAGGGAGAGAGAGACACTGACTCCACTCATCAGATATAAAATACATACCACAGAGGCACAACCCAATGACCCACCTCCTCCACCCACACCCTAGCCATCTTCAGTTATCACTCAGTTAATCCCATCCATAAGGGGGTCAATTCACTAATTAGTTTAAGGCTCTCATAACCTAATCTTTTCACCTCTAAACATTCTTGTATTGTCTCACACATGAGATTTGGGGGAACAACTCACATCTAAACCACAAAACAAGGCTTCACTCCTTTTTGGTGGTACTGGGGGTTGAACCCAGGGATGCTTTACCACTTGACTATATCCTCAGCCTCTTTTTTTTTCTTAAGGCAGATTCTCACTAAGTTACTGAGGCTGGTTTCAAACTTGTGATCCTTCTGCTTCAGCTTCCCAAGTCCCTGGGATTGCAGCATATATTACTGTGCCCTGCTTTTGATATTTTAGGAACCTAATCCGCCCTTATAGGTATGATCTCTTACTCTGTTTCTCAATAGTGGCCCCTCTGCTGATTATTGGTGTTCTCTGTAGTTGTTCATTTTTGCATCCATCCTTTGGACCATTTTATATTATTCCATCTTGAAAAGTCATACCTTTTCTTCCCTGTCAGTCAAAAACTTACTTGTCCTTCAAGGTGACTTATTAGTGTCACCTTCCCTATGAAATCTTTCCTGATCAGTCCTGCCTCATTGATCCTATTATTCTCTAATTACCTGGTGCATTTTGATTACCCTCAACCCCAAATTATCTAAGACCTCCTTATATACCCCTTTATGTTATTTCTCTTTTTGTGGTTCCCAAACTGGACTGACTGATTACCATAATTATTGGAAGAGCTTGTTAAAATATAGAGTTTTGATCCCTACCACTAGAGATTTGGATTCATTAAGTCACTGGGTGGGGGGGAGTTGGGGAATATGACTTTTTATAAGAGTCCAAATTAGTTCTGGATATTAACTGTTCTACATGTTTCATGAGGATTGATTTTTTCTTTGAGTCTACATTGAAAGTTCCTTGAGAACAAGAAATATCAAAAATTTTGTTTTTACTTCTCCCTCTACTACCAATCCTTCTAAGAGCCTACAGTAAATAATTGTTGACTCAATTCCCTCATACCATTATTTATTCATTATTCCTGTGTGTTCAATGATAATATACTTTCCCTTCTAATCACTAAATGAAATGATATAGTGGCCAACATATTTACGTGGGTGTCTGTGTATGAATGTGGTCTATGTTTTGTTCAGAGTTGAGGGAGTTCATCCAAACTCAATACAGAAAAGTTCTCAAGGCTTTTGATGAAATGTATGTGACCATACTTACTTCCCTAGATCTTGTTTCATTTTGCATCATTCTCAGTAATGTCAGTATTATTACCCATCTATTTAAAGAGTACAGTGAAATGTCCTTTGTAGTGAGTTTCTTTTTAAATGTAGTTTAAGAAAAGAAACAATCTTTGAAAACAATTATGTTGTTACAACATAGGAGGGTTTTCCCAGTGTGAGTTGTTGCAAATAAGAATAAGCAAAATTGAAATATGAATCCTGCTTCTCCATTGCTGAAGATAGTAGGAATGTATAATATCAAATGCATCTATTTAATAATTCTAGAATATAAAAATAAGCCTTTAGAAGATGTATCCTTTTTATGACCAGTCTTTATACTTAGAAATTGTGCTTTTGACTTTTTAATAAAAATTCTAGAATGTGAGAGTCAAAGAACTTTTTAATGATATCTATCTGCCTGACTACCTACCTATATATACCTATCAATGTGTTACAGAAAGAGCAGTTAAATACTTGTTTGAAAAATGAATGCAAACACGTGTACAAACATACAATACAAAACACAGTGAAGGATGGATTTTGAAATATAGACTCAATCATGCCAACTAGTTTACTCACTGGATAACTCAATCTTTATTTGATTATAGTGATGACTTTGGTTTTTCATAAGATTTTAGATTTTCTCATTCTCCTCTGACAACTTTTTATAGGCAGATTGAAGGCAATGGTGAAAAGACAGGTATGTGGACGGATATGTGCACATGCTATTGTGCCTGGGTTGACTGCATTTGAGAAGGTAGTTGCACATCTGTTCATAGCAGTAAATGTCTAAGGTACAGATAAATAGAATATCATATCAAAGAATGAGTCCTGGCAGGTATGCCAAATTTTGAGCAGAGGAGAAACTTTGGTCTAATCAATATCTGATATATGTGTCATGAACATCAGGAATTCAGGCCACAGTTTTTCTCTTTTATTTTTCTTGTTTGTTTTATGAATAATATATGAACACATATTGTAAAAAAGAGTAAAAAACATATACAGTAAAAAGTTAAGGTCTATCTTTAACTCCTTTTGAATCTGTTTTATTGAGATAAGTACTGTTAATTGTTACTGTTAATTTCTCATGATGTTTTAAATGAATTTGCAAATATGGGATGAGGAGGTCAATGCTTTTCATTTTACGTTGGGTTTTTGTACTTAGGTTTCAGATTTAAAAATATTTTTTTTCCTCTTGTCAATCTTGTATGTGTATGTTATGTATGTGAACTTGTGCGTTTTGAATGATTGTATGCCTAATCAATTTTTTAAAAGTATGGCTTTATATGCATTTTTGAAACACGTGTCCATTGATGAAGTTAAGCCTTCAGGGAATGGGGGTAGGAATGAGAAGCTCTTTCTGTTTCAGTTGCAGTCAGTATAAATAATCATCTTATAGTCCTTAGGGTTTTATGGTTAGTTTCTGCTGTCTTTGGACTTTCTTGGAGTTCTCTGAAGTTAAACAAGGTCTTAGGAAGCTCAGGGCTGTTCTTTGCTCTCTGGGTTCTGCTCAGTGGTTGTAGGGGATCATTTGAGAGAGATGAAGTCATTACAACTATAGGTTTATTATAATTTTTTATCATACTTGAGCTGAACACTGACTTAGAATTTTGTCCTTTAACAATAGTGGAGCTCCCAAAGCCACTGAGAATTCTTCCAAATACAAGTACCATGAGGTGAAAACTAAAATCTCTTCAGTTTGACATGTGAATTGCTGATTTAATTCATGAAATTCATTCTACCTGCAAGAATGGGTTTGCCTAAATAGGGAAGTTTCTAAGTAGTTAGTGGTTAAAAATGATTGTATCACTGCTGCCTCTCTTGAAATTAAAATAATTTAAAATGCCAATTGAGTCATGACAAAGAGCTTTGTATCTGCCAAATTGTCATATATAACTCTGTAAAGGGGGGATGAATTAAGGAACTCAGAAAAAGACTAGAAAAATGAACTAATCAAAATCAGGATCTGTGTCCCAAGGACAGGAGATCCTGGGAATAGGGGAATAGTGGCAGTTTGCTTGTACTTGAGTAGGTTGTCAGTTTGATTTTGAGTGTTTCCTAGAAATACATACAGTATCAAAATATGTTGGATTCTCTATAGAGATTGGTAAAGAAGACCAAGGGAGTGATTGTTCTTGGTGATACTGAAATGGTTTCACAAGGCTAAGTCTTTAAATAATAAGTAGAGAGGAAAGGAAAAATGGGGGATAAAACAAGTGTGAAAGTAAAGAAAACTGACTATGTCTGGAATGCTTGAGGTATAAAAAGTATTTCATGGTATCAATAGTGAAAGTATTTTCAGAGAGCTCTGAGGGAATAGCAGCAGAAGATGCTGTAAAGGTAGGAAGTAGCAAGATTATAAACCTTATAGGTTGTGGGACAGACTATATCCTAAAAAGTATTGGTAGCCAATTTTTTTGCACTGAGCATAGAACCCAGGGCCTTGCTCATGATGAGCATATACTCTATCACTGACCCAAACCTCTAGCCTAGAAGAGGATTTTTAAGTAAGAAGAGTTTTGATGGATCAGAAGTGCCGTGTATTGTTATAATGGAAATGCACATGTCTAAATAAAGCTTTTGCATCAGCCCCCCTGCAAAAAAAATTGAGAGGCATTATCCTTGCCCACAACTTGTGTTCAATCAATTGCTTATTAAACAGAAGGATTTGTTTTAGTTTCAGTTGTTGCATCTGACAGAGTTGTTCACTGTAAGACAATTAGAAAATCCATTCATTTAGGGTTCACTTCCACTATTGCTGTAGTAGGAACAGACTTCTCAGAAAGGTTTTCATAGAACTCTTGGACCTCTGGAATTCTAGGCTTTTTCAAATTGGTCACTTTGAATCCTCTCATCTTCTTCCTTAATGAGAAAAAAATCCCTAAATAATTCCACTGAAAAGTTCCATTGTTTGCTTTATCTTTGCACTTCCTCTCTTTTGCATTTTTTAATCTTAGCAAGAGAAGATTTTATATATAATAAAAGGACGTGATAAATACTATTAAACTGCTTTCAAAGCCTTGTGACTGTTACTGGAGATATTTCATTTATTGTATTCTTGACCAAAGTAACTGAAATCGACTATGAATTAAAGGGTAGGACTATGTTTGCATGTAAACATTAAATAAATGCCAATAGATCATTTATAAAACTCTACACTCTTCCCTGAACTGTGCAATTTGGGCTTCCTCTTCCCCATAAAAATATGTTGCTGAGGCTTTGGGTAACCAGTCTTAAATTAGTAAAATGTCCATGAAGCTGAAAATGCAGGCATCTCTAGCATTCTATGATGCTGTACTTTCAGATATAAGAACTAAAACCATCAGCAAATATGGAATTCTTTTGTGAGAGCACCCAGGCTAGATGGAAAATATTGTGTAACAACCAGGATAATTTCATATTGGCTTATGATACCCACTGGAACTTGGTTCTGGGAAGGGGTACAACCCAAATAAAATACTTGAGATTATATCATTAAAGATGATAAATGTAAAACTTCCCAGGATTTAGATCCCTTAGAAGGTTCACTTTATCATGCTTAGGTAACTCACAGCAGTGCAGGGTGTTTAGTAGCTCTATATCAGTCTCTGTTAAATGTTATATTAGTAAGAGTTGATGGTTGAGAGAACCCACGTGAAGAGCTTTTAGTGAGTCTATGTGAGTGTTCAAATCCTTGGACGTGTCTCAGCAGCTGATTCAAGATTAGCTCAGGTGGGTGTGGAGCTACAGATGCTCAGGGCTCTGAGAGCCAAGATTTTTCTGAATCAAAGCTGGAAATCAGCACAATGTCTCTCCACTCTTTACATGTTCTGCAAAGGCAAGAAATGTGCAGATCTATTCTGGTCACTCAGTCTCATTGAATATTTATGGAAGTTCTGAAGTGAGTGAAATATTTCCAGATATCTCTTGAAGCTGAAACAGGCAGCTTGGAAATAGATAACCCGAAGTACTGGGTTTGTCTGTGTAGGGCAGCATAAGTTTTTTTAATCACACAAGAATTGTCAAATGTGCCATGTCTTGGTGATTTACCATAAAATTAGTGAATTCTTCCAAATCCCAGCATATCAAGAAAAAAGAAAAGCACAGCAACATTAAAAGGAAAAAGAAACATCCTTAACTCTCATCAGTGCTTAATGATGCAGGAATTTGACTTGGATGACCAACAAAATACAAGTTTTAGGGTTCAATGGTAGAGTTCTTGCCAAGTATGCACAATGCCATGGATTCCATCACGAAGCATAACACACACACACACACATGATTTCTGTGTTAGTTTTACTTATTGATATTATGTACTACTCTGCATACTTGTCACAAATTATTTCCACTAAATTTAGGACTCTTTTAAAAATATATTTCTAGTTGTCAATGAGCCTTTATTTATATTTATCTATTTATTTGTGGTGTTGAGAATCAAACCCAGTGCCTCACACATTCTAGGCAAGTGCTCTACCACTGAGCCACATCCTCAGCCCAAATTTAGGACTCTTTTAATAAAAAATTTCTTGATTGCAGAGAATAGAAATCTACCCAAGAAAGCTTAGAGAAGAAGCAATTTGTTATAAGAAAACTATAGCCAAACCATTGTATAGTCATAACTTTTGGAAAGTGGATCTGGGAAGCTAAAGCCATTTTTCTCTCTCAAGTGCTGTGGAAGACTGATTACATTATGGTTCTAAAGAATTGTCATCCTAAATCCTCATCCTGAGCCCTATAACTGTGATGACCTTTCTCATTCTGATTCTGGGCTGGGCCATTTGACTTACTTTGCCCAATGGATAATTAGCATACATGATGTAAGAAGAGACTTAAAATGTGTGTGCACAGTTCCTATCTTACTTCTCTGACTTTGCCATGAGAATGTGCTAAGCATAGCCTGTGGGTCAATAAGAGACATGGAATGGAGCCAAGTCAGCTCAGTTGTTTTAGCTGAAGCTCTAAATATGTCAGAATGTCCAGCTAATGTCAGCAAAGCTGCTCTAGCCATTGCATAGTTGGCCACAGATGCATGAGTAAGCCCACAGAGCCCACCTCAGATCAACAAAATCGCCAAGGCAACATATAGGCTGAAGAGCAAAAATAGATGTTAATTATGGCATGATACTATTTTTTCTGGTTCTTTGTCATCCAGCAATAAATAAACATTTTATATAATTTTTACTACAGTGTTTTGAATGTGGAACTTTTATTATCATTCCTACTTTACAGGTGGAAACTGAGGCTTAGAGAGGTCGTACAATTATGAAAAGGTAGAGCCAGCAATAGAATCTGGGTCAAGATAAATACAGAGCCTATGAATTTCTTCATGGCTTCTTCATTCTTCTTTGATGATAGCCTCTACCATTTATAGAATGACAAGAAAATAAGACTGTATGTTGATACCTCATGGTAAGGCTTATTAGCTGCCTAGTTAGATAAGCAGTGGTCAGCTAACCTATAATTCTGAAGGTATTAGGAGAGATTGCTGGCTGGGAATCTTTAGGTTCTTTTTTTTCTGGCTTCTTTCCTTAGAGATCTAGTCAACTACCTTTGAGGGTTGAATATCAGCCTCTATCTTCTGTAGTCAGATTTCACTACTCAGTAAGCACTTAAGCTTCCTTGTTTCAGCCTTACATATCATCATCATCCTCTATGATGTCTGGTGTTACCATATTCAAAGCCTTTGAGTTCAATATATTTAAAGTGTAAACCTCTTATTACCTTTGGGAAAGAAAGTAGACACTTGGCTCTTCAGTGCAATCGTTTGGACCTGGAAGTCCAATTGTTCAGTAGAAAGACTTGGAAATCATCCCATTGCTTTCTGTATTGCGAAGCATCCCTGTCTCATGTGATAACTTGGGCCTCCAAGACCTGGCATTTCCTTGTCCTTCAGGGAAAACTGATTTTTCTCTAGAGAATATCATCACCCTCTGCAAAATATTAGATTGTAACATCCTCCACTCTGCTAAATTAGTTACCACAAATCTACTTTCAATCTTCTGAAATTTCATTGAGTTTTCTAGTGTACCATCTTTTGTTCTCAGTTCTTTTAAGTATATATTTTTTGAAAAATTGTTTACTGCAATTAAAGTTGGGTTTTAGGAGGAGAGGAGACCAATATGAGATCTATTACTTGTGTTTAGGAAATTATCTTTCTTCTATGAAATTTTAAATAAAATATCTTCATTTAGATTGTTCCAAGATTTATCTGAAAACTATCAGTAATATTAGTTAATATTAAATTCAAGTGACATTTACTTATGAGACTTCCAGACAAATAAGCCAAACGATTAATAAATTCTGCTTCTAAGTGCAGTGGTTTGTTTCCACTGCTCAAGTTTTAATTTGACAGTACTCTCATTTTAATAGTATCCTCATTTATAAGCTTTTCTTATCTAGGGCTAGTATTGCTTATGAAATATTCATTCACTTGTTTTTTGCCTGAGCAGAGGAATACCCTTTGACCTTCACATTGGAATAAGGGGTAGGATGTAGTAGGCAAAGTAGTAGCCAAAGAAGATGTTATTCTTTTTTTTTAATTTTTTTTAGTTGTTGATGGATTTTTATTTTATTCATTTATTATTTATATGTGGTGCTGAGGATTGAACCCAGTGCCTCACGCATGCTAGGCAAGCGCTCTACCACTGAGCTACAGCCCCAGCCCAAGAAGATGTTATTCTAAACATCAAATATTCTGCTAACTCCTACCACCAATATAATCTCTTTCGTGATGAGATTCACCTAGGTTCCTCTGGCCTTATATGCTGTGGTAGTTTATTTATTGCTATGAGGTTATAACAGTTTCAAAGATTAATTAGCATTGATTTTCCAGAAAGCCATGGGAATTTTACTCTAAAAATAACTGACTCATATAACTAGCATTGAAAATATTCAGTTATGCCTAGGAATAAAGATCATAAGAAGGACTGCCAGGGTCGATGAGGGTTGGTATATCCACACAAGTCTATAGGAGTCTTTTGGGGCAAGAATCAGCTTTATTTTTACCTTTGCCTAAGAACAATACAGAGCTGAGCAAGTCCTCATGTTTGCAGTCACCATGCTACTTATAATAAGACTATTTGTGCATCCACAGTTGTAAGAAGTGAAAATTATTATTGTAACTATTTCTAGGAAATACTTAAAAATCAAATTGAAAATTATATGTGTAAACGAGGCTTCACTCAAATCTCTATACATTATTAGATGGAACTATTGCTCATTGCCTGAAATTTTTAGGAGTCTCAAATCATATGATATTAAACTAATAATTTAATAAGGTTAGTGGTTTGATTGGTCAGAAAATGTCTCCGTGAAAGTTACATTTTATTTTTCAGATCAAAACCACATTGTTATCTTTTAGTAAATACTCCATTTATTTGAAAACTGTGTCTTAAAATCCAATCCTGTCTCAGGTACTTTGCTAGTTCATTGTAAGGTCAAAGAACTTATAGTTTAATGTTAGTGCTTATATAATGATAAAACAATGCAGTTTAAGATACATGCCAAATGAATAATACAAATGATATGTTAGGGAAGAAAGAGTGAGCACTTTGGGAAGGAGTGATCAGGTAGATATGCTAGTTGAGCAGAACCTCATAGCTTAATTAGCAAGGGGACAAACAGAAAGAATATCATAGTCAAAGTCATAGATGGGAGAAGGCACAAAGCAGTTTTGGTTGGGGCTTATGATTCATATGGGTGATTAATGGGAAAGAAGTCTGGAAAGGTAGGTCAGGGCTACCCTATGGGAATTTAAATACCAAGTAAAGTAGGTTTTAATTTGTAGTTTGTAGGGAGGTATAGAGCTTTTTAAATTCAGCTATTAATAAGATTAAACAAGTGCATGCTGCATGGTTTAAGGGGGAGATTCTAGAGGCAGCCGGATTAACTAAGAGCCCGAAGCAGACATCTGGCCATCAAAGGATAGGGGCCTAAGCTGTAGAGATGACACTGACAATACCAAGGAAGAAAATTCAACAAGAGAGTTTATAAATAGCCAACTTACAGATTGAGACAACTGAGTGGATATTGGAAGAGAGAAATAATGAAGAATTCACAATCATTGAGGTTTTATGTCTAGGTGACATATGGTGCTTGCAACAGAAATAAGAAAGCATTAGGTTTGTGCAGGAAGTAGTGAATTTAGTTAGTTTAGTTTGAAATTTCTGAGAATCCAGGTGTGGATGTTCAGCAGTTAGGCACATGTATGAGTCTAGAGCTTGGTGGAGAAGGTTGAGATTAGAAATAAAGAAGTTTCTTTGCATAAAAGTGATAATTAAACCAAGCAAGTAGGCAAAATGTTCAAGGAAGAGACCTTGAGAAAGAGGAAACAGCCAAGTAGGCAGAGATAGAGCCATAACAGAAATAAGTACAGAACCTAGAAAATGAAGTATCATAGAAGAAAATGAAGGAGAAAGTGTTTAGTTCAGAGTGCCAAATGAAGAAGAGGAGCATGGAAGAAGAGATTAGGAAGAGGACATTAGATATAGTGATCAGGAAATCATTGAATACTTTAGACAGGACATTTTTAGTACAGTCGCCATATTTCAGGCTTAAGGAGGCAGTAAATATGCATTCCTTTGAAAGGATTAGATTTGAATAAAATGTAGAATAGTATTTAGAGGGGGAAATAAAGTTAAAATGATGTTGCTTTTAAGATCAGAATCATAGTACCTGTTTATATTTGTAGGTAGAAGGGCAGAAGAAAAGTAGCCAATAGGAAATGGAGGAAGGGAAGGGGTGGGAAAGATATATGGGAAGAGAAGCAATGAGGAAAAAGATGAAGGGGAGGAGCAGAGGAGAGAAGAGAAGAGAACAAGAAAGAAGAGGAAAGGAGGTGATGAAGTTACAAGTAATGAGGAAAGAATTATTTAAGAAAGAAGTTCATGAAGATTTGATACTTCATTAGAGTGAAGAGGCTACAGATTCAGAGAGAAGGCTCCTCTTTCGTTTTCCATTGAAACCAAACTAGGGAGAACTCCTCTGGGTAGGATGCTCAAATTCTTCTATACTTCTAAAGTCTAAGAAGTATAGAAAAATTTAGAGAAAGAAGGGGTTAAACTACTAGTCCTTCCTCAGGGCTCTGTGAAATAAAAATATAAGTATTTAGAGCTATAAAAGCAGAGAAGGCCTAGCTATAGTCTTCTCTGAGCCAGGGAGCCTAACAGGTCAAAGAGTTGGAATCCAGAGATAGATTAAGTTAGAGAGCCCAATACCTCAACAGTGCCTGGAGAATCATAGGGCTGGGCAAAAACACAGATGATATGGTTTACTCTTTGATGGGGATTTTGAAAAGAGATATCCAGATACTAAGCCATGACCAATAAATTAGTCTTTGCTTTTGATTTGTATTGTCTTTATATTACTTTGGATGTCACTTCCAAGAGATTAGTTACCCTGGGGTAACTGAGCATTATTTTACAACAGTAGAAAGGAACTAGATCAGTGGATAGAAAAGGACAGAGTTTATCCTTGTAGATTAGGATGGACTTGTCTTTCTCTGAGACAAGAGGAAAGGAAGAAAGAACATGTGGCAACCTAGATATGCTGATTCACAGGAGAAAAGAAAAGAGTTCATACCTGTTAACTTCAGTTTTCTCAGGTCAGTTCAATTTCTGAAATATATACTGGGGTAAGTTAAGAAGTGAATAACTAAAAAGGTTAGAAAAACTTTGGAACATGGTTGTGGGAGTCTGCCAGGGAATTCACAACTAAAGTCCCTGTCAAGCGGTAGGTTTAGGACACAGAAGTGGGGAGGCAGCACAGATTAGCACACATAAATGAATCTCTCCAATGATCTATGTCTCCGGAAGCAGGAATTTTTAAATGTATTTTTTATTTTTAATTGGCATATAGTAATTTTACATATTTATAGGTTACAGTGTAATGTTTTGATACATCTATATAAGATGTAATGATCAAATCAGAGTAATTAGCATATCCATCACATCCAATATTTATAATTTCTTTGTGTTGGGAACATTCAAAATCCTCTTTTCTAGCTGTTTCAAAATGTACAATAAATTATTAACTATAGTCACCCTACTCTGCTATAGAACATTACAACTTAATCCTCCTATCCAGTTTTTTTTGGTACTGGTTAACCAATCCCTCTCTACCTCCTCTCCCTACACTTTCCAGCCTCTATTAACTACTATTCTACTCTACTTCTATGAGATTTTTTTTTTTTTAGCTTTCATACATGAGTAAGAACATGTGGTATCTGTCTTTCTGTAACTGGCTTATTTCACTTAACATAATGTCCTCCAGTATCATCCATGCTATCTCAAATGATAGAATTTCTTTTTGTGAGGCTGGATAATATCCTGTTATATATGTGTACTGAATTTTCTTTTTCCATCCATTGACGGACACCTAGGTTCATTTCATATCTTGATTGTTATAAGTAGTGCTGCAATAAACATGGGCATGCAGATATCTCTTTGATATGCTGATTTCATTTCCTTTGGAGAAAACCTCAGATGAGAGATTGTTGAAGAATGTGGTATTCTATTTTTAGTTTTTGAGGAAACTCTATACTATTTTCCATAATGGCTCTATTAATTTAAATTCCTATCAATAATATATAAAAGTTACCTTTTCTCTGTATCCTCATTAGCATTTATTATTTTCTGTCCTTTTGATGATATGGAAGCGGGAGTGTTGATAAGATAGATTAATGACTGTCAGTCAATTCTAGCCAGATTCACACAGAAGGAAGACCCTGCCTAAATTGGCTAACAATGAAAACCATTCTGTTCCCAAGGTATCTATCATGTTTAGAGAAGTCAAAAGGTACAGAAAGGGACTCATTTGAAAAACCAGGCATAACTTAAGATGGTGTGATGGTTGTTTGGAAGCCTTTTCTCTCAGGATGTACATTTCCCAAAGCAGAGAATATGTCTCTAATTAAAAAATTATATTTATTTTAAACTGACCAATAACAGTTGTACAAAAGGCTGGGAATGGGGGGAAAAGGAAATAGGGAAAAGTTAATTTCACTGTACTCTAGCTTTTTTTTTTTCTCAATCATGCACAGAACTTGACAGGCAGTAGTAATTTTTTACTCCTTGTGAGTGGCCAACAGACAATACCCCAGAAGTTTCACTAGTAACAGATCATTCCAATTTGGATTTTTAAAGCAAACATTAACTGAAGCATAACATACAAAATTAAAAGTGCACAGATAATAAATATACAGCTTAATGAAGTTTTGCAAAATGTGCACATCTGTGTAACTACCACTCAGATAATGAAACAGAATATTACCTGCTCTCTAGAAGCCCCATATAGGCCCCTCCCAGTAATTCCCCTACACCTCATCAAAGCTAACTACTATTCTGACATCTATTATAACTTATATATATTTTATATATTATAAATTAAATAAATATATATTATATATACTAAATTAAATATGTATTATATGTGTGTAAATTTTTATATTTTTTGGTCTTATTTCATTCAATAGCATATTTGTGAAGTTAAAGCACACTTGTTGCATCTAATCAATAGTCTATTCGTTTAATTGCTGCATTGATTCCAATGTGTGAACACATCAATATTTATTCATTCTACTGTTGGAGTTTTGTGTTGTTTCCATATTTTGTCTATTATTAACAGTGCTGCTCTAAACATGTTTGCATTTTTTTTACGTGTATACATTTTGGTGTACATTTCAATTGAATACACGCACACACACATATATATATATATATATGTATGTAGACTGTAGACTGTTACTATTGGGTCTTTATTTCTCTTGGTCTTATCTTTGATATGTATGATAATTTCACACACAATGAAATTTTTTAAAATTGTAGAAGCTTAGGGAGAATTTTCTTTAACTTTTATCAAGAAGTTAGAGTAATAGTAAGTAACTTAAATTAGTATTAAACTCATTTAAGGTTATGTTTCATTAAATCTTTGTAAAATATGACTTATTTGTGATTTTCTCTTACTACTATGATATGAACTTTCAGGAGTCCCAAGTAAAGTACTAGGCTATTTATTTAGCATAATCTATCCTTCTTGAAAGGATCTGAATTCCAATTGAAAAATATTTTTCCAAATGTGCCCAGAACCATGAAACTACTGAGAGCTATGCTTAGGTTCTTTCTCTTAGAAACGTCTCTCCATTTATTTCTCAGCCCCTGGGACAAGGCCTTTGATGAATTAACAGATGTTTCAAGGGGTCATAATGCACATAAATGGCATGATCACCCTAAGACATTTTTCTTTGCACTGGGATCTTATTCCTCAATTCCTTGTTGTCTGATAACTGAGGCCTTTAAACAGATTCTTTTAAAAACTGAAGTGAATTTCATATAACACAAAATTAATCATTTTAAAGTGAACAGTTCAATGGCATTTAATATATCCATAATGTGTAACAACTGTCTCTATCTAGTTTCAAAATATTTCTGTCACTTGAAAAGAAAATCCTGTACCAATTAAGCATATTTTTTTTAAATCCAACTTTTCTAGTTGATCAGGGATGGAAGATTGGTTTGCTACAAAATACTCCATAATATCCAGAAGTGGACTTCTATTGTGTTTTATATGGTTATTGCAAAATACTTCCTCATAGGAGTATGCAGTTTGTACTTAAAAATAACTGTGTGATTACAGGACAATACATGCTTTTGGTAAACATTTAAAAATTTTAAAACTATAAATAATTAACATAAAAAGTTACTGATAATACTAGCATTTAGAATAATGCCTTTATAAGGTGCATCTTCCCTTCATATTTTTCCTGTGTTTATCATAAAATTGGGATCTAATTATATCCAGTTTTCAACATTTTTCATGAATCAGCCATGAGAAAATATTTCCCTTGAGTACCTGTTTTTTTCACTAAAATAATTTGATAAGTTCTCCATGTTTATTTTTGCTGATACTATTTTAATGACAATATTTTAGACATATATGAAATATATTAATTACTCCATTTTAGACATTTGTTTTTAAATCTTGATCTTATAAAATAATAGCTTCTATCATTTTCTTTTGCATTTTGACTTACATCCTTAGAAATAAGTTTATTAGGTTAAAAGGTATAATACAATACAGTTTTATACATTTGCCAAATGACTTTCCTCAAAAGTTGTGGCAGTTTGCTTTTATCTTATAGATGGAATGTTCCACAGTTTTTGAGAAAAGTGACTCCTACATTGACTGAAGGTTGTCTTTAGTTTTCCATCTCCCTGGGCTATCATTTTCCCACAAAAAATTTAATGAACATAATTAAAAAATATTACCAATCAGCACACATGCCAGTAGTGTGTAATTTAATGTGGAATGATTTAGGTGATCTGCACCACTCTTGTCTCTTTTTCAATCGTAAATTTTAGACAGCTAATCTAATAAAAATTCCATATATATTCCTATCAAATGCTAAAGCCATTAACTAGTTTGTGCCTGAAAGGTCTTCAAGGCCTTTCAATGTGGATGATAGAAGATATTTAGATTCACTTAACAAGAGTCAATGAAATTGGTCCAGTCATATTTATCTTTTTTTCATTTTTCTTACTCATCTCTAGGTTTTCTATTCTCTAGAAAAAGGTTCTCCTAATTGACTCATATAACACTTTGATAATACATTATTTAATCTAAAAATCGATTTTAGTGTCAAAAGCATGTGATCTTTGCTATAAAAATAAATGTAATATATATCTGTATTCTTTTGTAAATGCATACAAATACAATGGAAGGACACATAAGTAATTACTAAGTGCAATTATCTGGAGAGATGGGAGTAGTATTTTCTACGTGGATGATTGATAGAATGGGAGGGATTTTTGAGCCATGCCAATGTCCTACTTATTAAAAAGCTAAGTTAAAAAGCAGTATCACCATTTTGTGACTTTAAAAAAACACATAAAAGAATATCTATTGCAGTAATATTTGTAAGAACAAAAAAATCAAGAAAATCTCAGTATTCATTAAATGAGGGAAAAGAGATATTTCAATTATAGTGGGGTCAAAGAATTAATAGTATTTGGTTACTATTTGAATAGAAAACATGACTACTAGTTTTATAGCTAGTACCATTAGTTAGGAAAGGAAACAAAGAAGGTGTGGTTGTGAACAGACCATATTATGAATTCAGTTTTGGATATGTGTGGGTGTCTGTGGAACATGTAGGTGGATATGCCCAGTAGGCATTTGAATGCTTGAGACTTGGACTCAGAAGAAAGATCAAGACTGAATTTATAGATGTGTGAGATTGGAGCATAAAAGTGGTAAAACCACATATATGGATGATATTCAGGGAGAGAGCAGGGTTTGAAGAAATATTTTAATGCCAGTAACTTATCCCTTCTATGGGGTAAAATAATAAAACAATACTATTTTATAAAATTATGCATGATTTATAAGGTTACTAACATTTTAATGTTCTTACTTTTTCTGTTGCACTAGGTGTTTTGTGTATTTTTATTATTCTGAGTTTATACAATGACAGTGATTTGTGACTGGTTGGTGCTAGATGAGAGTTATACTATACCTTGCTGAGATCAGGAATCAGAATTCTGAAATATTTAGCACTAAGTGTATGTAAAACCATATTACTATACTGGCGAAATGGGCCAGTTACTCTGAAGCTAGGCTTTAGGACAAATAAAGAGGAAAGAAAAGGGAAAAGCTATTTTATTGAGCAACTTCTATCTCAGAAATTATGCTAGGTGATATATCTATATCACATATACAGATAACTATAATATATATGTATGCACACACACACATATATATCCACAATTAATTGTAACAACAGTTCTATGATGCTAATATTTCATTACAGTTTATAGTTAATATAACTGAGACTCAAAGAAGTTAAATAACTTATGGAAATTCACTTTTGAGGAAATCTTTTAAAAAGCCATTGATTCTCAACCCTAATACACATCAGAGTCATCTGTGGAACTTTTTTTTTTTTTTTTTTTTGGGTACCAGGGATTGAACTCAGGGGCACTCGACCACTGAGCCACATCCCCAGCCCTATTTTGTGTTTTATGTAGAGACAGGGTCTCACTGAGTTGCTTAGTGCCTCGCCATTGCTGAGGCTGGCTTTGAACTCGCGATTCTCCTGTCTCAGCCTCCCTAAGTGCTGGGATTACAAGCGT
>CM053417.1:26064776-26179515 GCA_028644305.1 Xerus rutilus
GTGTGGAACTTTTAATATATACATTTCTGGGTCCTCCAGGATATTTTTTTCAGAAGGTTTTTTTTTTTTGGTACTGGGGATTGAACTCAGGGGCACTCAACCACTGAGCAACATCCCCAGCCCTATTTTTTTGTGTTTTATGTAGAGACAGGGTCTCACTGTGGTGCTTAGCGCCTCGCCATTGCTGAGGCTGGCTTTGAACTCGTGATTCTCCTGTCTCAGCCTCCTTAAGTGCTGGGATTACAGGCTTGAGCCACTGCGCCTGGCTCAGAAGGTTTATATATGGCTCTGAGTGATGCAATTTTAAAATGTTCTATGAGAGATGTTGTTGTGCAATTTGGGTGGTGCATGACAACTCTGGATTCAGATAGACTGAGATATGAGTCTGTCTGTGACTAGCATTGTGAACTTGGGCAAATTATTCTCTCTAAACTTCAGTTTATTCATCTGTATAATGAGATTATAGTATAACCTTCATTCAGCATCAACTAGTCACAAATCACTGTGCTTATGAAGATTCAAAAACACATGTATGCTGGATAGTTTCCTTTCCCCTCCAGAGATATCAGCTCTACCTTATTCTATGTCATGAGAAGGTTTGGCCTCCCTTGCCTTCCTGGTTCTGGTTGGGTTCAACCACAAAGAGGTTAGAAGTGGGTGTTTATTACCCCAGTTCCCTCTCTGAAAGTCTGTCATGAGGGAGCAATGGCTGTGTTCCTCTACCTAAGGTCACAACTCTTATCAGGTGGCCCTCTCTTACAACTATAGATACAGCTATAGTATTTTCTGAAACCCTGTAAATGCCCCCACTTCCTTTATCCTTCAGCAAAGTAGGTAAAGGGCTTCTGAATATTGCTAGCTCTGGCACACTGCCATCTTTTACTCCCACTCAACTTTTGTGATAGTTTCTTCATTAAACTCTCAATTATTCCATTTTAGTATGCCACCTGTTTCCTACATGGATTCTGACAGGTACTACAGATAGAATGTTTAACACAGTTCCCATCACATAGTAGATTCTACATAAATGTTTGTCATTAAAGACAAAGTCTTGTGTAATGCATTCTTCAAATGTGTGCATTTTGTTATATCATTCTGAGTTTATTCATAAAATTAAATTTCAGTAGTATGTGGTTTAGGTGGAATCTCTAGGAAAAAAAGTCCAATATACATTTCTTTTCTATGACATGCTGCTTTAAAGAAAGGGAGATAAATGTTTGTATTTAGGATTTTGTAAATGAGGAATAATTAATTGGAGAAAGTTCAGCAATGAGTATACATTCAACTAGCATGAAACAGACCTGGAAAAGCATCCTGGATCTCTCTGTACTAACAAGTCACTTAATTTCTCCTAATCCATAGGGCTCATCTGGGAGTCAAATGAGATAAAGTATATAAAGTGTCTACCACAACTGAAACTTGAATGGTTTTTCTCACCATCTCAATCTTCATCCCAGCTCTGGCAGATTTGATAGCCCCAAGTCCCTACAGGATTATCAGTCATCACATTTAGATTCCCACTATTTTCTAGACTGCATTTCTTTAGGCATGGAAGTGGGTAGTGTGTTTTATTTTTAAAAAGTACAACAATGATACATATCCAAAATAGGTTTCTGATGACTATTTTTCTGAAAACCTAAAAATACCAACAATAAGAATCCCTGACAGGTGCAGTGGTGCATGCCTATAATGCAAGCAGCTCAGGAGGCTAAAGTAGGAGAAGGACAGGTTCAAAGCCAGACTCAGCAACTCAGGCTGTAAGTAACCTAGTGAGACCCTGTCTCAAAATAAAAATTTCAAAAAAGGGCTGGGATGTGGCTCAGTAGTTAAATGCCCCTGGGTTCAATTCCCAGTACAATAAAAGGAAAAAAAATAATTCCCATGTTTTCTCAGAATTTTATCTAAAAGAGTTTCATTTTGTTATAAATACTCAAGGTAATGTTAACCTCTAAGCTCATATTTCATTTTCTTTTGTTTGGAGCAGCAACAATTTCAGAGGTGTCAACTCTATGTTCTCCATAATACTAAACTTGTCCAGCAGCTCTAAGGCTGCTGATGTCTGATGGAATAGAGATAGGAAAGTAATCAGTGAATAAGGTCATGTATTTTGAATTTTTATTTTCTTTCCACCCACTAGTTAAAGGACATTAATTAATGATCACTTTAAAGTGACTAAACTTCCATCACTCTTTAGGGAATACATGTTAAAATATGCAACCTATAGTTTATTCCATTATTTTATGGAAAGGATAGAAACAAAATGGTACCTTAAGGTGACATTTAATTTATTTTCCAAACTTGATTCTTTATTTTTACTATATACAATGAAGCTTGAACTTACTGATCAATTGAAAATTATGGTGGGTTTAAGTATTTTTTTTATTGTAATGGCTTTGCTACATTGTGTTAGATAATTATGGAATATCAACCTTTCTTGATGACTTCAATGTAAGGAGTAGGGAAAATTGGTAGGATGTGTAAATGAGCAAAGTTGACAATGATGTGCAGTCAATGCCTTTTATTCACCATGATCTTGAATTAGAGTTAATTGATATTCTTGTAAATTCTGATATAAGGTTTTGCACATATATCACATGAATTAAGAAGAGTTATTTACAAGCCTAAAATATTTACTTTACAAAGTGATTCATCAAAAAATAAAAGGAAAACTTCTATGTCCCTGTCTTTCCAGATGTATTTAGGTTCAGTGATTCACTGTGGAAATTAAACTAAAAGCTAAAGTGTCAAGAGCCACTATCCTTTGAAAGTCCTGTAATAAAGAGAAAGTGACTCTAAATGATTATATAGACCAAAAAGGCAGAGGATTGTGTGGATCAGCATTCTGTTTACTATGATGAAATGATGGATATAATGAACTTGTGAATAGAAAATATTTACTTTGGTCCACAGAAAATATTTACTTTGGTCCACAGTGTTGGAGGCTCCAGTCCATGATCTATTGGCCACATTGCTTTCTGTCTGTGGTGAGGCAGCTCATGAATAGTAGAGGTGTATAGCAGAGCAAAACTGCTTACTTCATGATCAGGAGGCAAAAGAGTGCAAAGAGGGCATTCAAGTCCCACAGTCTTCTTCAAGGGCATGCTCCCAGTGACTTAAAGACCTCTCACTAAGCCTCATTTCTTTTCTTTTTTTTAAATATATTTTAGTTATACATGGACACAATGTCTTTATTTTTTTAAAAATTTTTATGTGGTGCTGAGGATCTAACCCAGTGCCTCACACGTGCGAGGCAAGCGCTCTGCCACTGAGCCACAACCTCAGCCCCACTGAGCCTCATTTCTTAAAGATTCTACCACCTCTCATTAAGACTACTCTGAGAACAAAGCCTTTAACACATGAGCTCTTGAGAAATGTTCAAGATCCAAACTATAGCAAGGTAAGGATTGAATTGAAAAATAATATTTATGCATTTCAGTAACACATTGCCAATGTATATATGCCCTTCTGTTTCCTCTCTCCAGCACAGGTTCAGGGTCTAAAGCTCTTCCTTTCTCATCTCTAAATCTGGGTTTGCTTGGTGATGCTGTAGGACTAATTCTATCATGTCTTACATCCCTGATTACCTGCATATTCTATCTCTCTTTTAGATATTTCACATTTCAATATTAAGGATTCTGCTGTTCTACAGAGAAGAAACCTCTAACTGTGTTTAACCTAGAATTCCCCAGCTTAATTGACCACATGATCCCTTTTTGTTTCCAGTATAACCTAAAAGAACTTAAGAGTACTCCAATGAGCTCCTGGTAAAATCCTTTTCAACATTGCCTACTGTAGTCTACAAAGAAGGCCTTCCTGAAATTGATAAAATTTATTTTAAGACACCACAGAAGTCTTCTAGATTTAAACTAGACTTTAAGACTTTCAAAGTTCCACATCCACTTGGTAAGACTATTTCCTCTTTCTAGCCACAGAACTGGATCTAAAAGTGGCTCCAGTTCCATGTGCTGCAGTGAAGCCCACCTTTCCCAAGATGTAGCACTACCAACTCTATGTAGGGTTAAGCTTGTTATTTTTTCCTGCATTTAATGTAATAACTTCTCTTAACACTGTCAGCCTCACCAATACAAGCTGACTCAAAGACCATCCGGAAAAAAAAGGCTATAATTAGATCTCATTGCCTATCTTCCCCTAAGAAACCCAATTGTAGGCTCAACACTTCCTGCCTTATATATCTATTTACGTCAGTCACTCCCAGATATACAATCACCAAGCTATCCCTCAATCTCTAGGTTCTCTTAATCTGACTCAATATCATGTTCTCCCCTTATCTAATTTTCATTTTTGGTCCCAAGTGAGACCTGGCTTTCCTTGAGGCTGCAACTTCCTCTGCAACCTTTGCAAGTGATAGTTGCTTTTTTTTCATATACTGCACATTTCTCAGGTTTCTCTTTCCTACTCTTTGCAAAACCTAATCTCCACTGATCTCTCTTCTATTTTAATGACATTTCCTCCTCTTTTTCCTTATTTTACTCTAGCTTCTGAATACGAGACAAAACACTTTACACTGGATTTACTGAAACTGGCTTATTTCACTTAGCATGGTGTTTCCATTCCCATCCATTTATTAGAAGATGACATAATTTCACTCTTCTTTATGGCTGAGTAAAACTCCATCGTGTATATATACCACGTTTTCTTTCTTTATTTATCTGTTGACAGATGTCTGGAAGCAAGGGGGATGAGGGGTAGTGCGGGGTGGGGGAGGATGGATGTGAAAGGGAGGAACAGTGGAATGAATGTGACTTAAGTATTCTATGCACATATACAAATATAACACAGTGAGTCTCACCTTTATGCATATCTATAATGAACTAATTTTAAAAACTGTAAATAAATAAAGGAAAGACCAGTAGAGAAAAAGAAACAGGGCAAGTGGAGGGAAAGGGGAAATACTAAGGTCTGAATTGGAGAAGATTATATTTCATGCTTGTATCACTATGTCAAAATGAACCCTAATATTATGTATTAATATAAGGTACTAATAAAAAACTAATCTCTTCTGAAATTCCAGCCATCATACCAGCCACTTCACTCATTAGAGTAATATACTGAATTACTGGCCATTCCCCACATTTATTGGCAATTTTGGTTTTTGACTCACTGACTTCTGTCTCTCTTCTCCTTTCATCATTCTTGATGCCATTAATATCTATATAGATATCTTTTAATTCTCTGACTTATGCTTTTTAATTACTTTTTAAAGTTGTAGATGGACACAATACCTTTATTTTATTTATTTATTTTTATGTGGTGCTGAGGATCGAACTCAGTGCCTTACATGTGCTGGCCAAGTGCTCTACCACTGACCTATAACCCCAGCCCTAATTCTCTGACTTATTCGGTTCTTTTGACCTTCATCCCATCTCACTAATTGTTTCCATGGTCATAGTCTAGACTGTGTCATTACTAATAAGCTGAACTTCTTTCAAAAAACTTCATTTGAAGCATCTTACTTTCCACACATTCCTCTTTCTAGCTTACTCAATCTTGTAGCTCTCTGAATACTACTTTAAGTACTTATTGGATTTCCAATTTCTTGACTCCTCAACTTGTTTAACTGCTTGTGACTTACTTATACTCCCACTTCCTCTTTATCACCACCATATTTTTGGAAAATTTTGAGCTACTTTCTCCATCATCCTCACCTAGAAATCCTTAACCCTGGTTTAATCTAGCACTCCACCAACTCAGATTCTACACAGAAGTGGCCAAAACTGCCTGCAAGAAAACACAGCTATATTGACTGGATTAACTTTAAATTTAAACCTATAAATCTCAAAGGAGCTGTTAGTACTGTCCTAACTTATGTCTCAATTCAATTTGAACTCTCATTTTTCCAATTATTTTCATCTGCTCCCCTTACAAATCTCCAACAGCCCCTTTACTTCTCAGCCTGAGTTGATTGCCTTACTTCACTGAGATAATAGTAGCAATCAGAATGAAGCTATTTCATCCTCCCACAACCAAGTATACCAACTCACCTCTAATGTCTTCTTAAAATAGTTGAATTGTCCCTGGTTTTGTCTGAGGTCAATCCTGTACATAGGTACTGGATCTCATCTTCTCTTACCCCCTCACCTTCTCAACCATTTTGCTCCAGGTGTTATCTCCTCTTTCTCTTACAAAATCAAATTTACTCTCCTCAGGGATCATTTGCATCACCATATGAACATACTGTAATTTGTTCCAGTTTTAAAAAAAAAATCCAACATTGACCCTATATTCTCCTTCATCCTCTCTCCCATTTGTCTGCTTCCTTTTATAGCAAAACTTCTAAAAATGGACATTTTTATTCAATGTCTCTATCTCCTATTATTTTTAACAAATTCAAATCAGACTCTCATCCTTACCCTTTACTTTTTTTATGAATCTTTATTTAATTAATTAATTTATTTTCATGTGGCGAATATTTATGAATAAAGAATCTTATGTGGTGAATCTTTATTTATGAATAAAGAATCTTATGTGGTGAATTTTTATTTATTTATGAATCTTTATTTTGTTTATTTATTTTTATTTTATCGAACCCAGTGCCTCATGCATGTCAGGCAGGCGCTCTGTCACTGAGCCACAATCCCAGCCCCACCCTTTACTTTTTATTTTATTATTAAAAAAAATGCTATAATGTATATGCAAGGTATACAAAATTATAGGAACATATGTAGTAAAATGGTTACTAGAATGGAGCAAATTAACATATTCATCACTTCACATGATTGCACATTTTTCCCTTCTGTGGCAATAGTGGCTACAAGTTTAACAAAAACCTTGAATATGACACTATTATTAATTATAGTGGTCATGTTGCACATTAGATCTTTCAACTTGTTCAGTCTACTTATTTATTATTTTGTGTCCTTTGATCTATATGTCACCATTTCCTGCCCCCAAGCAAATTCCCTTGTGGATATATATCCAAAGGAAATGAAATCACTACTTTATAAGACTATTATTCCTACTCTTTGAAACAACTTCTTGTTAACATCATGAATAACCACCATCTTGTTCAATCCAGTGGTCACATATCTTTCTTTCCTTTTCCTAATTTACTTCTTAATTTAATTGATACAATTAATCCCTTGGTCTCAATTTGTGGCCTCCATGAAGCAGATAGAATTATTTATTTTTTGTAGATTCTGGAATTTTATTTTTAGTAATCTTATTATAATTATTAGTACATGCTAATTGTACAAAATAATGAGTTTCATTTTGAAATAAAATATGCCAAGGTGGAATCAAATGCATAAGAAAATTATTGAGTACAATGTCTATAAATGATAAAAGGGAGAGAACAAGAGAAGTCAGGGAGAATCTTGATATGCAATTCAGGTAAGAAACTGGTAAAGTGAAAAGGAAGGAAGGAGTAAAGTAGGAAGAGACTCAGAGGAGTCATTGAGTGACAGTTGAGGAGTCCCTGCACAGTGCTCAGTCATTGATTGTCAAGAGTTCAAGGTAAACATGGCCTCAACACAAATAGCACCATGGATTTACAGTGAAAGCTGAGGCTGCTGGTCAACTATGACCCTGCAAGGAAAATCCGGATGGGACATTTCCTTGACTACATGCATTTCCTTGTTTGGAATCATTTTCTTTAATTTGTTTCTGGAATGTTACACTTGATTTTCCACCTTTTTAGTATCTCTTGTTGAATCATCTTCCTCTTTCTTAACTGTAATAACTGACATCTTTCTATGGATAAAGCTTTTGCCATTTTCTTTATGTATATATATTCCTCAGGGGAATTCATCCATTCCTACGGATGATACTCATATGTATGCTATAGCTTACAACTCTGGTATTTGTAAATCTGAAAATGTCTCAAATGTAATATATTCAAACCAAAATTCAAACCAAAATATTTGATTTTTCTCCTGCTCCACATTCCAAAATCCATCACTTTTCTCAGTGTTACCTAATCCTGTAAATGTTGCTTAAGCCTAAAGACTAGAATCTACCCATAAGTTTTCTCTTTGTGTGACACTGTGACATTCAATTCATCTTTTAGTTATGTCAACTTTTAGTACATAATATGTCCTAGTGTGACCATTTCAAACACCCTCCATCTCTACTTCTTTAGTTCCAGACACTATCCAAGGAATTGCCTTTTACTATCTTATTACAATTCGACTTATTTTCCTGTTATTTCTGGACTTTTGCATTATTTGTATTCCTCTTCCCATGTCTCAGAGATTGATGTCTCAGTAGAGATATCTTCTTGGCTCCTGATTCAATCCTCATTCCTGAACAATATATTTTCAAATTTCTATGACACTCTACTGTGAACTGGAAAAATTACTCATTCATGCAGTGTTCCACATATTCCATAAATAGTTGATTCTAGGTAATAGGGATATAGTGTGAACAAAATGGATGCTATCACAAGCCCCCTATAGAATTTACATTTTGATGGGGTAAACGAATGATGATTTAATAAATATATGATTTGTCCTGTGGGAGTAAATGAGACAGAGAAAAGTAAAATATGGGAGTATCAGAAGCACTGAGGAGTGATTGCTATTTTTATAAAAGGTGGTGAGCAAAGGTTATTCAAAGAAGGTGACACTTGAGAAAAACTGGAAGGAAACAGAGTGCTGTGTAGAGAAATAATGCCTCAGACAGAGAAAACAATATAAAAGTCTTAACATCTGCATGTTCTGATGTGTTAATGGAAGCCATATTAGTTCTTGTGTTAGTTATCTTTCCATCACTATAGCAAATGCTTGAAACCAATAAATTTAAAAAGAGAAAAAGCATTTTTGGAGTCATTTTGAGGTTCCAGTCCAGGATTTGGTAGACCTATTGTTTTTAGGCCTGTAGTGGGAATGGGTACTATATGATGACAAGAGAGTGTGGAGTGCAAACTCTTTACCTCAGGGCTGGGTTGGGAAACGTAGAGAGAAATGGGCTATAGTCCCACTATTCTCATTGAAGGCATACTTCCAAGTTTTTAAGACCTCCTATTAGGCCCTACTTCTTAAGAGTTGTACCACCTTCTAATAGTACCAAACTTGTGACTAAGCCCTTAAAACAGGGGCCTTTGGGGGATAGTCCAGATCCAAACTATAGCAGTTATCTATTGCTATATAATGTTACCCCCAAACTTAGTGGCTTCAGACAAAACTTACTTATTATCTCACAGTACTTATAGGTCAAGAATCTAGGTGTGACTCATCTGGCTACTTATCTCTCCCAAGGCTACAACCAGGGTATTAGCCAGGCTGCAGATATCTCAATGTTCAATTTAGGGAGGAAGTACTTAGTTATTCACACAGCTTCTGGCAGAATTTGTTTCAGATAGGATGTTGGGCTGAAGGCCTCCATCCCTTGGTGTTGGTTGTTTAGTAAAATCCCTCAGTTTCTTTGCATGTGACCCTCTCTATAAAGAAGCTGACAATGTGGCAGCTGGCTTCACTCAGATCAATTAAGCATAGGAGCATGAAAATGATTGAACAGGAAGGAGTCCAGATTTGTTTTGTAACCCAATCTCTAAAGTGATACACCATCACTTTTGCCATATTCTTTTTGTTCAAGGCAAATCATTATGTCCATTCTCTACTTATGTGATGACAATTACACAAAGATTTGAATACTAGGAGGTAGACATCATTTGGAACCATTCAATAAAAACTGCTTACTGCCTGTAATCCCAGCACTTAGGGAGGCTGAGACAGTTCAAAGCCAGCCTCAGCAATGGCGAGGTGCTAAGCAACTCAGTGAAACCCTGTCTCTACATAAAACACAAAATAGGGCTGAGGATGTGGCTCAGTGGTCGTGTACCCCTGAGTTCAATCTCTAGTACCCCCTCAAAAAAAGACTGCTTACCACTGAGGCCCTTGTGGCTAAAGCAAAGTGGAATAGAGGAGATAACATTTAATGTTGTGAGAACAGATGATATTATCTACAGAGATTCTGTAGAAAAAGAAAAGGGGATTTTTTTAAAAAATATTTTTTTAGTTGTAGATGGACACAATATCTTTATTCTATTTATTTATTTTTATGTGGTGCTGAGGATCGAACCCAGTGCCTCATGCATGCCAGGCAAGCGCTCTACCACTGAGCCACAATCCCAGCCCAAGAAAAGGGGATTTAAACTGAGATGTAGAATAATTCATTTGGAGATTTCAAACTGGAAGGAGGTCCTACAAAATAGACTGAGAAGAAGGAATCTATGGGGTATGAGGAAAACTAAGAAGAATTTGGACTCAGGTCTAACTCCTCTATTAAATATTCATAAGGAGGCATTAAACATATTTAGGGAGCCACAGAGAGCTATCTCAGACTCATATAGTCAAAGTCCATAACTATTTTCTGAAGCCGCATCTCCCTTCACCCCACTTTGCTTTATTCTGAAAGTAATTATGTAGCCACAGTGATGTGATTGAGATCTCTTCACCATCTTCCTTTTCCCCAGGCTTCAAGGAGTCCTTGTGAAGAGATTTAAATTATGGTGTAGCTAGGATGCTGTTGCCACTCACAGTTCCCTTCTATAATATTTCAAACTTTGATATCTTAGCTGATTAGAGAAATAAGTCTTTTATATCATTATTGCATTCAAATTATTTCATGTAGAACTACTCTAAGCTTACCCTTTGTCCAATGATATAGCACTTTTTGAGATTTTCAAATTTATCCTCATGTTTTTTTTCCTTGAAATGAAACAAAATTCAGCAATATCAAATGTTGACAGCATGGAGCTCAAATCTGTTTTCTGGTTTTGGCTGAGGTTCTAGCTTTGTTCACATAGAAATTTGTAGCTTGTTACATGTCAGCAGCAGGATTGGGAATTAATTGAGTCATAAATTAAAAATAGAGTTACTAAGTCTAGGATAATGGTAAAGGATAGATATATAGATCTTAAATTTGGGGCAGAGTGTTTCAAATGAAATTTTCTGTGAAATTCAATATTAAAACCACATAGAAATGGGACTGCTCTGGTTGAAGCTTTCCTTAGTGGGGCTTGATATGCTAAAAGCCCTGAACCTTCCTCTTACTTCATCATGGCTTTAGAGTAATTCAGTAGAAATCCCAAGTTCTCTAATAGTTTGAAAATCACAAGAATATAAGGTTAGTGCAAAGTCACACAGCATTCAAGGTAGGGCAAAAAACTTATAGTCAAGGATGGAGCTGTGGGTAGGAATACTGGGAGCACTCAATGTGGGCATGGCTAAGAATCAGATCCATGTATGCAATTGAATCATAGCTTCCCAGAAAGCAGGGAGTTAAGGTAGGTGGTATGCTCAAGAACAGGCAAACAGGACAGACATCCTGGAAAGGAGTGTAAGAAAGATCATTAAGAGGTTAGAAATAGAAGATTCCTTAAGAACTACGGATCACACAGAAACAAGTAGGGCAGTATGTGTATTGGGGTTGGAGGAGACAGAGAGAGAACAGCAGATAGGAGAGGGGAAAGGTACTGACTTCAGATTGAGGATTTATATAAATACAGGGATAAACTGCAGGACCAAATACTCTTCTAGGAAAGCATTTGAATGACAAAGGATATTCAAAAGTTGACCTATTGTTTTTGAAATCAGAAGAAACAGTAATGCATATTAGAATTGCTAAGTCCCACAAAGTTCTAAGGAAAAATGTCTTTGGTATAAAACTATTTCTTGAGTGGTACCAGATAGGATAGGGTTAAACAAATGAAATATTCTGCAAAGAGTCTAATGTGGAAAGGAATCATCTGACAAAGTATCCAGTATGCCCATACTGCCTTCTCTCAATGCCCTTCCCCAGGAGACTTGAAACAGCTGTGTTGAGATACTAGACCCAGCATTTTCACGTTCATTTCAAAAGTGAAACCCATAATGTCTGCACAGCTTCTGATTAGAAAGCATTTGCGTAGTTCAATATTGAAAAGATTTGTGGCATACTGGACTCTTTTGCTTTGAAACACCCAACTTGTCATGGTTTTTTTTTTACCACTGATTTTCGGCTCAGTTGATATTTTCAAATTTCTTTGCTTTACTGCTGTATCATCTCCACTGGAGATAAACACAGAATTTCAAGGAAATGGTTTTTAGATATTCTGTTGAAACAATATATCAGTGCTGCATTATATGGTGAAAAGAAGAAAGGCATTAGGGCTAGTGAAATGTATGCAAATTTGTCACTTAGACTGGCAAACTATCCCTCTCTAACCTCAATTTTATCATCTGTAAAATGAGAGTAATCATAGTTTTCTTGCATGGTTTCTGTGGACAATAAATGATGCAAAGAAGGAAGGTAAAGCAACTATTATGGTGCCTGATGCATAGTCTTTGCTCAATAAACAGTAGTTTCTATTGTTGTTGTTATTATTCACTTCTCCTAATGGAAATATATAGTTTCTAATGTGCTTCTATACATATTTGTATGTGTGTGTCTAAGTTTTTAATTAGTGATAGTCATCCGATTATTGTAACATAATTTAATTTAGCCCCAAGTGATCTAAAATGCAAATATTGTTTATGTATCACCCATCATTGTTTGTAGAACATGTTTTCATACAGTTAACACTCTTAAAGCTTCTAGGGGCCTTGGGGATTATACTGAATTATTACAAAGCTAATGTGTGTATGGGAAGGTAAGTGGGAAACTCAGGAATCAAATCATAATTCAAGGAACTCCACTCCTACTTCTTCAGCCAGAGAAGTTTAATTTTACCAGAAAACCATGTACATTTCATGCTAGAAGTTAAAGGAAGAAAGTGTTAAAAGGAGGAGGGTGTGACAATAATTTTAAATGCTGGGAGCATTTAGTCTCAAAGTAAAATGTGGAGCTTCAAAAGTTCATTGGTCTTCATAGAGGAGGCAGAAATCCAAAGTAGTGGTGATTTTATAAGACCATGACCCAGAGTGTTGGAGGCAGTGGCCCAAGTGTCTGGCCATGGGATGCTATGAGAGCATCTATGAGGAGCCATAGATAGGATCACGAAATTAAGGATGAAAAAAGTAGACTTCCTTGCTTTCTGACACTCTATTCTCTGTGGAGATTGAGGACCTTTGCTTTCTCTCATTTATCTGAAGAGGAAAACTAAACATTATAAAGTTTCTAAAATGTATTAATTAAAGGGAAAAATCTAGTCCTCCAGAGCAACTAGAGGACTAGGCAAAGTGGTGGTAGAAGACCAGTGGATTGTAAATCAGATCATAAATCAAACAAGTTCTTGAACATGAGCTAAATCATGCTACTGCAAGCCACAGTGGAAAGTGGCTGAGACCAAGGAAGTTATCAAAGCAGTGATCAAGAAATGAGACTATAAAAATGACACCAAAGAAAACAAGTTCATGGACAAAGGGTAAGGTCACCCAGGGAGCAGTTCAATGGAGAATGGGGATAGAAATAAAACAATTAGGTTAGGCTCCATGATCCATGTGTACTTCTGCCATGCTATCATTCTCTATCTAGTGAACACACTGTAAAATATTGCTTTGAAAAAAATTTTCTTAGATGTGATCATGCCTTCAGCAAGCATGTAGTTCATTGGATGGAATAGGATAGGATCTGAGCAATGTATGAGGAAATTTAAAGTTTGCCTTCCAGCTACGCAGATTCTACTTTCCCACTTCTGTTAGTCAACTTTTCATTGCTGTGACTAAAGTACCTGACAAGAACAACTCAGAAAAGTAAAAGTTTATTTTGGTTCATGGTTTTAGAGGTTCAATGCATGGCCAGCCAGTCCATTGCTCTGGGCCTGAGGTGAGGCAGAACATCATGGTGGAAAAGTATGGCACAAGAAAACTGCTAAGCTCATGTCAGTGTCAGGAAGCAGAGGGGTTAGGGTGGGGCTCCATGGAATATGCACCCTTGCAGGACATGCCCCCAGTGACCCACGTACTCTAGCCCCTCACTATCTGCCTACAGTTAACACCCAGTCAGTACATTCAAAATATGATGGACCAATTAGGTTATGGCTCTTTCAATCTGATCATGTTACCTCCTGTATTCATTGACACAGGAGCTTTTAAGGGGACACCTCATATCCAAACTATAACACCACTCAAATCTGCTGTCAGATGGAATGAGTCATATATTTTGGCATAATGACTGTTGTAGTACTCCAAAGGGATACTATATTTCAATATTAAAATGACAAAATTTCTACAACCAGTGATACATCAGTGACCTTTGTGGAATAATCACACACCTACTATGTTGGCTGCTGTTTTTCAAAGGGTGGCCTATTGACCAGTTTTATTGACTCACTTGAAAAGCTATATTAAAATATATTTTTATAGGCTGTCTCTGAGATTAGCTGATCAAGTATATCTGAAAGCAATATCTGGGAATTAGAATTTTAAACATATCTACTAAGTGACATTTAACCACAGGTTTGAAAACATGAATATATCAACCCAGCTTCTTAACTTATCACCTGGTCTTGAGAGGTGATAAGTGCAAGCAGATTAAATAGAGTCCTTCCATGTAGTGGATTGTATAAATGTGTGATATCCTAAATACAGATTTACTTACTTAACCCAAATTGAGTTGAGTATAGACTGGTTGCTATTAGATGGCACACTAGCTTCTAGATGTTTCCTAACAGTAGTCACATACTTATGAGTCCCCTTTTTACCTTTGTTTAGAGGTCATGTTTGTGGTTTTATTTTTAATTTTCTGTTCTTAGTGGATCTAAAGTCCATTCATCATAGCTCCTGTGAGTACAGTATAACAACTACACCTCATTTTCATGTGAGATACATGAAAGAGAAACTGAGGAAATGTATTCCAGATATTTTTTCTTCTGTAATCATATTATCTGAAGTTTTGGGAAATATCTGGGGAAAGCAATACATAGTACCAGGGAAAGGGCCATATAAATCATATCCAAGTATTAATAATGAAAACACTGACCTCTGGATGGCTAGGATTGATCTCACAAGAGTGGGGAAGAACAAAAACTGCCATTATCTTAAAGGTGATTTAGGGATAGAAGTCTGACCTTTCTTCATTCTGCAAAAGTTACATTATTAAAGACCCAGTAAATTATGGCTCTACCAAAGTGAAATATTGACATTATGTTCTGTGGTGCTTTTTTTCTCCAAAGAAAATTCTTAATCCTTTTATTTGCTTGTCCGTGAAGTCTAACAGGCTAACAAAAATGTACAGACATATGAAATACTAAGTGGCAAAACTCAGATAGAGATAATGAAATGTTTCTAGGAAACCAAGACAAAAATTCAAAAGTCCGTTTTATTTTGGCTCTATCCCTAGACATATGACTAAGCCTTCTCCCCCAAAGCAGCTAGGATGGAAGCTGCAGAGGATGTAGGGGATAGTAAAAGGTTAGACTACTATTTTGAAGAGATATTCTGGCCATTTAATCAGTCAACAATTATTTATGAATGCCTCTAGTATGCCCAAAATTGTGGTAGTTGCTATATTAGGATCACCTCAATTTATTCCTTCTTTTTTGTTTCTCTTCAAAAGGAGGACACAATGCAGACATTAGCTTTACCTACATGCTACTGAATCAAGTGTTCAGTGGTACCAACAATTCAGTCAAACTGCATTTTTTGCATATATTGAAACTCTTTCCCTTCCTCTGGCTCCTTTAAGTTAGCTGAATTCAACCTGTTAGTGTTCTTATTTTGGTCAGCCTGATTTGCACATGTAAACATAGCCTCTGGTATTTGAAAAAATATGTCCTTTAACAAAATATCTCAAGTTACCCAACTTCAATTCAATTGCTTAAGCCTCTCTCACCAATCCAAATTGGAAACAGGAAAAACCTCTCCTTGGCTCATTCAACTTAAGGATTGAACTCCCAGACAATATCAACCCTAATAAAATATGAGGCTAGATAAAACACAGTGTGAGAGGATCATTTTGAGGACTGATCAAGTGTCAGAAGGTGCTCTTTATTGCTATTGAGATTTCAAGGCAGAACAGAAGCTAATAGTCTGATAGTTATCTTGAGGTAGGTGTGACTTCAGGGTCATAGATAAATAAAGATGATTACCATCTGTATACCCAGACACAATATAGTCCCTCAACTCAGAAAATTCCCATTATGCCCATCCAACAAGATTTTATTACAGGTCAATAAATAAGAGGAAAAGAGAGCTATTGCAGCTGGTGCTCTGAGGCAGAAGGAAAGGAACATGGCTGCATTTAATTGTGCTGTTCCTGTTGTGTTTGGCTTTTAGTTTGTATTCAGTTAATCATAATTTCTTTCTCAAGTAAGCTTTAGGTCTCCCTTCTCAACTGACTCTTCAATCTACCTACTCAAATGGCATTTTACTGCTTAACGAGCTTACTACAGTGGTCTCCTGTGAGGTAATAGCAATAAAGTTAAAAGGAGGGAATCATGAATCACAAGCTTTGTTCATGGGCTATGGTTTTTCTCTGGTGTTAGCCTTAAAATGCTAATTAATGGGTACTTCATCAATCAGCTAGGTAGGGAGACACTTGCCTGCTTGTACAGCTCAGAGAAGGACCTAGCCTAGTGCTTGTGCAGCCTGATGATGCTATTGGTTTATACAATTTGACTACCATGCGTGCCAGCTTCATTATTTGTTCGAGTGGAATAAAGAGGAGCATGACAAAGTATGAATATAGGATGGAGAGAAAGGACATACAGAAAAGAATAATGAGGCTGCTTATTGTAAAGGCCAATATTATAGTTAGTAGGTAATATAGATACAGAGTTGGCAACCTGTATGAACATAGCAAGGAGTCTCTGAAAACATGCACATGGCCTAATATCTTGGAACACTAGGTCCCTAAATATATAATCTTAAAAGGAAAATAATAAAGGAATGTGACATGACTTCACTGTATTTTCAACTTAGATCTTGCCCACTACTGCTGGAAATCCCAGAGGGTGGTGGCCCAGTTAGCAGTGTCCTTCTTCTAGTGGGAATATTAAAGTGAGGAAGTAATTATTGTGCTCTCAATGTAGATGTAGAATTGTGCTGTACAGAGTAGCAATATGAGGGATAAAGTAATAAGAAAGGTATATTCTTGCTGCAGTTGGATTTTAGTACAGTGAGGGATTCCTTATATACATAAATAAATACAGAAAAATGCATAGAAATAATTGATTTTTAGAACCTTAAAGACCCTGACAAAGCATTTAATTTGACCTACATTCTGATTCTTAAATATTCCTGAGTCATACTAGTAGAGAGGTTGCCTGGTATTTGTCTGAATACTCATATTAATAGGGATCACTTTTCTTGAAGTTATCCACTAGTTATTTAGATGACTTACTTAAGAAAGTAGTTGCTTATGTAGGGTCCAAATTTGCTTTCCTGGAGTAAACACCAAGTTCTCCTTGAGATCACTCATTACGAGTTTACTCCCTCCTTCCACATATACTAAAAATAGCAGCTATGTATCATGGAATCTTCTGTTCATTTTATTTTCCATAAAACTAAAATCTTGTCCCTTTAACAATTCTCTTATAAAACAATGTATAACTAAGCATACAACTTTGTAACACAAACAATCATTAATATAGAAGTTCAGAGGGAGGAAAGATGACTTGAGAATAGTTGTCAAAGAAAAAAGAAGTTGGTATTTAAATTGTTTGTTCACCTGTATGATTTCTGTCTTTCCCATTAGAATGGAACCTCCATGAGTACAAAGATTTTGTCTTGTTTATCATTGTATTCATATAGCCTAACATTGTATCTGGTAAACAGTAGGAGCTCAATAAAAATGGAATGATTAAGAGAATATAACATGAACAAAATCTTTTTCTTTGATCTGTATTACCAGAAGATAAACCATAAATTTAAAAACACTGTATGAAAAGATATTTACTGGAGGAGACTTGATGTATATAGTTGAGTAATTGATATGAGTACAATAGCCAAAGTAGATGAAGTACTCTAGAAGATAGATAGTGCCTTAACAATCTGTAAACTAATGGCTGTAAAGTTTGCCAAAAGATCTTATCTGTTGAGAATCTTCAAGGGAGAGTAACTAAAACATTATTATAGTTTGCATATTCCTTTCAATTTTGTATAAATTTCGACTAATTTGGAAATTGCAAATGGAAAGAGCAAGATAGAAGGATAAGAGTTTATTTTTTGAACCACTATACCAACCTTTGCCCTTTAAACCTCTGCACTTCTTTCAAGACAATGCAATGTCCTTTAGCCAAAGGCCACCAGGAATAGACCTGAAGTTGCACAGATTGGATTTAATACTCATTGCAACTGAGGCAACCACAAGTTACTAGGAATCATTGGGCATCTTATAGAAAGGAATTATTACAGGATTCCAGTTTTGGTTAGATGATTTGGGGTAGGATCCACGAAAATAGGAATTTGCTCTACATTTGGGTGTTGTCAGGAATTGGAGACAGTTCTATGATTGGGTATTTCAATAAATATTACCTTGAGAGAGGAAATACTTAAGTGATGAAGCTACAGATGAATTTGGTTAAAAAAAAAAGCAATGGCTGTATTAACCAGGACACAAATATATTTGTTGTTTTGTGATGTGGCAACATTCATGATTTTTTTCTTTGCTTTTAGGTGAAAGTTATGAATTAGCCTTATTTGTCTCATTTTATTGTTGTTTCAGAGTAACCTTGTCTGATTTTCCTATTCTGTGAGATTGTTCATGTTCTACAGGAAAACAACATGGTTTAGTTCTGAATACCAGACAAACTTCTATTACTGAAGCCCAGTGTCAGACCTCTTCCCCAATGTCAGGGCTGTTGTTTTTTTCCCTTTCTCAGTAGCAAAAACACGGAAGCAGGAGGTGGTTCCTATAATATAAATATTTTCTCTTCTACAAATTAATCACTTCTGAAGCACTGACCCTCTACTCAATCAAGGAAGATTCTTGCCCAGAGGATTTTTGCCAATTTATAACCTTGATCTTATTGATTGATTTTTGCTCTTTGTAGGGTCAGTAGATACCCACAGGTGCTACTTTAATAATTTGTCACAGTCTAAGATGATCTTGATGATTTTGAAGTGCATAAACCAAATTATGTGTATGTAATCACCATTCCCACTCTCACAATTTTTACTATTCTTAATATTTTTAAATGTTTCTTCTAGTAGATTCTAGTTATGCAACCAACTTTTCTAATCTTTCTATTCTTCCCAATTGTTTTTAATGTTTATATTAGTGCATTATAGTTATACATAATAGTGGGGTTCATTTTAACATATTTATATATGCATAGGAATATAATTTACTCTCTTTCAATTCCCAGTATTTCTACTTTTCTTCCCCATCTCCCTCCTCCAGATCCTCTTTCTCCACTGGTATTCCTTCTATTTATTTATTTTAATTGGTGCTTTATAGATATACATAGAGGTGGAATTCACTGTGGTATGTTCATATTTCTACACAGCATAATTTGGTCAATTTCATTCCATTGTTATTCCCTTTTCCTGTACCTCCTAACTTTTCCCTCAATTCCCTTCCTCTGTTCCACTTATCTTTCTTTTTGTGGAATTCCCACGTTTTGCTTCCTTATTTCTTTCTAGCTTCTGCATATGTCTTCTCAATTGTTTTTGAATGAAAAAGGTACAAATACTTTCCACTCTGCATACTGACCTCTCTCCCACTGAGCACAAACTAATTGCTGTATTTACCTAGACAACCTTTGCTGCTACAGTTATAAAGACTATTAGTGTTCACTGGGAATTCATTCTGACTCATATATTAGGCCAAATTCTACCTCTTGGTTCATTTAGGAGCATCCTCCCCTTTGTTGTAGATAATTAATATCATTTGGCCACCTGCAAAACATTCTAAGCTGGCCAGTAAAGAGGCAGAAGAACAATTAATTTATACTTGTATTAGGTCTTCTGGGTAAGATGTTCTGGGTCTTGTACAATGCTGGTGTTTGGACAGTGATTAATTAAGAGAACAGAAAACATATTCAGTGAAGAACCTCCTCCTGCTTCTTTAATGCTCCATAATTTTGTAAACATTGGACAATTTCATTGGATGCCCCCTCCTCAAACATGAATGAACTTTGTGAAGTTAGGAGTCAGTCTGTGTTAATCATAGGAAATCTTCTGATTTTCATGCACAAAGACTTAAATGTTTACATAAATAAAGTCCTTAAATATAATTGAGGCTTAGGAAGATCTTTAGCAGTGGAGAAAAGATGGATGAGAGGGCAGAGTTGCTGGAAGATACAGACTGGATCCAAGTAAAAAGTTGATTTGCATGTGACCGGCCAGATTGATTCCATTATATCTCCAGAATAACAAACTAGCGTTTCTCAGTCTTTATCTTTCATTGGACTGTAGAAATGAGGCACAGAGATATTAGTGACTCGATTGCTTGTTCAATTTATATCTATATCATACGATCAAAACAGGTTCAGAAAAAGTGATAAAATAGTAAATGTCCTTAATTCCTTCCTACTTGACTTTTCTTGACCTTTGGGTGCTATTTCCTTATTTCATATATCTCTTCCTTGTTGCCATCAGTTGTCCCTAAGAAAGCACACATGTGTGTGCACGTGTGTACACACACACTCACTTTGTGGCTGTACTCACAACCTTGATTTTTCCATTTCCATTTCTAAGTTTTCCTTCTCCAATTCTCATTTACAAAGGGACTTCTTTAAGTTACCAGACAACTTACATAAACTAATTTGTCAATGCAATAAGTAGTATATATCCCTTCCATAGATATGTACATTTTAATATATGTCATCTACATTGCTTTATCCCAAAAGAACAAGTCTCATGGTGGAATTTTAGGAACTATGATAAGCTAGAGATGAAGAATTTCTTTAGTTTGAGAAGACATCTGAGTCCCAATCCTCTATATCATTTAGGCTGCTACAGACCTCAGGTCTAAATGAAATCAACTTATATCATGTACAAAATATCTTTAAGGAGGTAATATTATGGGGCTACCTTAAAAGTTAGCAGAAAGACAATCAGGAAGAGTGTGATGGTTAATTTTAGATGTCAACTTGTCTGGACCATGGAATGCCCAGACATTTTGTAAAACACTATTCTAGGTCTATCTGCAAGGGTGTTTCTGAATGAGATTAACGTTTCACTGGTTAATCTCATTAAAATGGGAGAAAAAGCAGATTGCCTTCTTTAGTGTGGGTTTTCCACAACGAATTAATTAATTGAAGACCCATATAAGACAGAAAGTCTGAAAAAAGGGAACACCTCCCATCTGACTTGGTGAGCTAATATGTTTATCCTTTCTGGACTTTGTACTCAGACAGAAACCTGTCAGTTTTTAGACTGGAACTTATGTCATCAGTTCTCTTGGTTCTCCAGCCTTCAGACTCTGGGTATCCGGCTTACTGACTACAAATCTTGGTATTTTTTTCTCAAGATATTTATTTTTAGCCAGGTACAGTGGTGCATGCCTTTAATCCCAGCAACTTGGGAGGCTGAGGCAGGAGGATTGTGAGTTCAAAGGCAGCCCTAAGCAACTTAGTGAGACCCTGTCTCTAAATATAAAGAGAGCTGGGGGTGTGGCTCAGTAGTTAAGCACCCATGAGTTCAAAAACTGATACCAAAAAGAAGATAATTTATGTTTATATATATCTAAGGACTTAGTCAATCTATCAATCAGTCATTCAATCTATTTTATATTGGTTGTTTCTCTGGAGAAAAGAGTTCATTCTTTTCTCAATGAATGGTGAGGTTGTATAACTGACAAAAAATCAATAAAAATATTTTTCAGGTTTCCTATTTGCCATATCTATTTCAATTTAGGGCCAAATTGACTGATCAGTTTATACAATGCTAACTGATTGGTCGAATAACTGAACTGGCATAGTATAACAGTCAACAGTTTAGGCAAGCAAGTTAATTCTAATCAAACCACTATTCATCACAGTACTATAATCTAAAAGCATCCTCAGCTGGTCAAGCCAGTCAAAATCAGGAAAAGAAATAGTTTGAATGGTGTATGCTAAGAAGGAGCTGTATAAACTAGCTAAATTAGAATGCATAATACAACTTCATCATAAGGGGAACAAAGGGCAAATTTTGGCTAACATGACTCATAAAATCAATAAAGGTGGTTTGTTAATCTGTGTCCAAGTTTCATAAAACCCTGGATAAATGTAGTTTATCTCTCAATTTTATTCATTTTGAATTATTTGAATTATTGCATTGACTGAATTAACCAACCAGTCTCATAAAGACACACACTTGAAATAGACTGCACTTTTTGGCTTCCATTTAACAAGAGACCATAGAAATAGGTAACAGGTGCACTAAGGAATATCTGAACCTATAATGTGGTCAAAGGAAATAATTACATGATTGAACTAAATGGTATCACAGGTGTGATCTGGTTCCTTCAGATATCTATACAGGAAAAAGACTTTGCTAAATAAAATCTACCCAGGAAGATGGTTTACACAGTCAGGCTGTCCTGTTGGTTATCACTCACTGCCAATATAAACCCAAATATTCAAAGCAACATATCAGAAAAAGTAATAAAAGAGAAAAATGGTTACAACTCCCTACTTGATCTCAAAAGGTTTTGTTCATAAGAAAAGAATCCCATGTCCTGAAGAATATTAATTCCATTCATGTTCTACTCCTTTGAGGATTATAGTATGAATTCTTTCCCCATTGCCTAGCTCTTGCTCTGAATAAATTTAAAAGACTTTCCCTCAAAGACAAGCAAATTAGAATATTTTCTTCTCCCTTAAAAACTATGTCACTGCAGTCCAGAATGGTGTCAGAATACAAGTTGAATACTGTACATAGGCTGCAAAATAAACTAAAGCAAAATAAAACAAAACAAAAACACCAACATTCTTTCAAGGGTTTTAGGTCGCCAAAAACACATGATTTGGTGTATATTTTGGAGGAAAACAATTCAGTTGCAGGATATGCAAATGCAGTCCTCCAGTTTTATACTTTGAGAATTCCCATGGCTAATACTTCACCCCAAGCTGACATTTCTCCATCATTTGACATTCTAACAAACTGGAACTGAGTATGGTTTACTATATTATAATGAAGTATTTTTCAAACTGTGGGTCACAGCCCATTACTCAGTTTTGAAGTAAATTTAGTAGGAAAGGATTCACCTCTATTTTTCTTTTTTTTTTTAAAAAATTTCTTCTTTTTAAAAACTGAAATAGAGTAGAATATATTAGCATGCATTGCCCACTGCCATAGTAGTATTTTATGAAACTTTTTTGTCAGTTATGTGGTAGTATTTTATATGTGTGTAGATGTAGGTCGGTTTTTCTGTCAATCTATCTAGTGTAAACTTGTAATATATGTATGTTTATATTGGGTAAGAATGTCAAATATATTTCTTACCAAAGATATTAGTTAAAAAAGATTGAAAGACAATGCTATAGTGGACAGAGCATGAACTTCACAGTCAAAAATGTCTGGATTCCAGAAGTGTACTCAGAGTTGGAGGTGAAAAAGAGATTGATGGAATGATCCTATCAGGCAGGGAGAGAAATTACTTTTCTGACATCTTTAGCTCATATTAATAACAAAAAGAAGAATGATTAAAGTAAGTGTTACTAATGTCTCAAAATTATTTACTGATGATAAATTTCCTTAACACCTGTAACCAGGAAATACTACTTGATGCATGATAGATGTGCAACAATTACTTTTCAGTAAATAAAGCTCAGATTTCTTTTAGACATTTTGCAAGTTATAATTTTGACTCATAGTGATACCATGATCAACTCAGTCTTCCTAATTTCTTTTTTATATGTGAACATCTGGAAAATCTCTCATTTTGTCTTTATTCACTAGTTTTTTGAACCTACATATGAGTTTTTTTAATTTGGTTCTGTTGAACCAAATTTTTTTTAAATTTTAGGTTACTTGTATCCTAATGAATAATTTGAATCTTAATTTTCTCTTACCTTTCCTTCCTAGCTTTATGAACTCTAAGGGTAGAAAATGAAACAACAAAATAAAACAAAAATAATCACCAAAAATAAAAATATCTGAATTAAAACAATTATATAATATTCTTTGTGTCTTTATCATAATTTGGCTTAGAACTATTTTAAGCAAAACAAAATCAAGGAAAGATACTGCAAAATTCATTTGTATTATAATTAAGTATTCAGTATCAGTCCATTTGAGTTACTATAAAAAATACCATAAACTGAGTGGCTTATAAAAAAAAGGAAATGTATTTTTCACTGTCCATCTTAGAGGCTGGGAAGTTCCAGATCAAAGTGTCAGCAGATTCAGTGACTACTAAGGCTGTACATCCTAGAGTGCAGTCTTTGCTGTTTTCTCATGTGACAAAAGCTGTGAGGGAGCACTCTGGGGTCTCTTTAATAAAGGCACTACTCTCTTTAATTGAGGTACCATCCTCATGACCTAATTTTTCTCTGAAAGGCCCTACCTCCTAATACTGTTACAGGCTGATTTGAAAGTTAGGTCAAGCTGACCCCATTTTGTTTAGATGCTTCTCTCAGTGTGGAATTATCCCCCCTACCTGTATGAGAACATCCTCATTCTCTTTCACCCAGACCACAGCTTCTGTAATTCATAAAACAGATGTTAGCCTGTTTCCTGAGCATGTACTGAGATTTCTTCTGAGAAAAGTTAACCTGTTTTTTCCACCCTGTGAAACAGATTCTATAACTGTATTAGTTTCCCCTACCTCTTTTTCCTTCATTTTTTTTCTGGCTTTTAAGCAGCTCCCCCATGAATGCTCTGTGTTGTGGTGGCAGAATTGTCTGCTCTCTGCTTCGTTGGTCCTGGCCAGAATAAATCCTTTGTCTTTTACTTCAGTAAGATCTGGAGTTTTATTTAGGAATATTGAAATTGTGCCTTAACAATACTATTAACTTGGGAGTATTTCCAATATATGGATTTTGGAGTGTGACACAAACATTCAGATCACAGTAGCCAAATATTTTGCATTGAACTCAGTAATTTTGGATTGACAATTATATTTGCTACCTATAGGGTGAGTTATCAAGGATACAAGATGGTAACTTTTGTCCTAACTTGTTCCCCAAATATCCCCCAAACCAGTCAACCTTGCTACTAAGCAATCGCCCTAAGCACTATTTGTGGGGATCAAAAGGGCCTAAGTGTGGTCTGTATATCACAAAATGAAATAGGAGGTAACTGATTTATGGGAAAATTGCCAAGGATATTGCTAGCAGTTTAAAGATAAATTACTTTTTAAATACTAAGATTGTGATGCCATATAATTCAGAACTTATCATCCTTCTCTTATAGCTAAATTTACCTAATCAGCTTGTTGATTTGTACTCTGTTCATACTTCCAGTTTGAAAAAAATATTTATAGCTATTCTACTTTCCTCTCCATTGTCCCTCACATCTGATCAGAGGAAAGAAAGTAAACTTTGATGTCAAACAGAAATAGATTGAAATTCTGTCTTTGCTTCTTACCAGTGCATTTCCTCAACCATTAAATAGCATGTAATTTATATCCAGAGATGTTAATCAAAGGGTATGAACTTTCAGATATAAGGTGAACAAGTTCTGGGGTTCTAGTGTACAGCATGCATGATGATGGATTTGATAATTAATGTGATTGTGATAATTACTACACAATCTATTTGAACATCAAATCAACACTGTATTTTTGCTAAGCTTTTGCTAAATATTTTTAAATAAAGATTAAAAATGTTTCATGTCCTTTTTTATCTTCTGTCTTAATATCTTTCAAATTTGTTCCTTTCTCTCCATTGCTATTGCTATCATTTATCACTTCATAGTCTGAATACTGAAGTAAGTTTCTAGATTAATGGGATTTTAGCCTTTTTACTGTTCCAGCATAACTGAGGGATATGGCACATTCTTATCAGTTTCTCAATAATTTTGTTCGCTGTGGCAGTCACTGTCATCTGGACATGTATTAGGGAATGGAATTTGTTAGAATATAAAGATGTATATTTAAGCAAACAACTAGGCTCTATAAGATTTTGTTTCACTACTGTAGGCAGCTGCACATATCTCACATTGAAAATCATAGTAAACTTTTCCTGACTCCAAGACCCTCTATAATTCCATCATGTACCATATGTAACAAGAGCTAATAATAACTGACACTCATTTAGACCTTTATAATATTAAGGTGCTTTAATATATATGGTCTCATTCAATTCTCTTATAACTCATCACATGGTATGTATTGTTATCCTTACACCATGGATGAGTAAGTGAACTCAGAAGAGTTAGAAAACTTGACAAAGCTCATATACTGAATACATGTCAAAGTAGAATTCAATCTCAGGTCTGTCTGTTCACAAAACACATAGCTCTGGGTCTTGGTAGCTGTAGGTACTCAGGTTCCTGTTGTTTGTTTCCATTTCTGGTCATCAGCTTCTGGGTTCTCTAACTTGATTTGTGCCTTATTAATACATTTGCTTCTTAAATCACACTGGTTGATGAAAGATTCTGATCTGAAACAGCTCCAGGGCTGCTTGGGTCCCTGTATTACAACAATGATCCATAAGGCCTATTGGACACTATTTTTTAAGACTGCCTTTACTTTTTTCTTCTCCCATCACTTCAAGTTCTGTATCCTTCAAGGTCTAGCTAATATTCAAAGTCTATGTGAATTCTGAACCACTTAGCTCAGTTTCCCTTCCTTATCTGATTTCTTACACATTTACTATTTGCACTGCATAAGTATTTTTAATATAAAATGTCTTTTCTAGTAATAAGTTCACAGAAATTCTTTGTTTACTCACTAGATTGTAGATTCTTCATTGTTGTTGTACATTGTTATGCCTTCAATCTTGTTGTACATTGTTATTGCCTCATATCTGAAACCATGCTAAATGCTCATATAATTTTTTGATTTGAGTGATTTTAAGTATGAAAAAATTGATGAAAATAAAATGGAATACAATGTTATTAGATGCTCCTCAAACACAAGAATTTTCTTGGGAGTCTTAAGGATTTTGGAGCCTACACAGATATTCTCTTTTTGGCTACATTCATTGAATGTAATCTTGTCAAGATGAAGACTTTCTTCTGAAGTAAAGCCCAAGAAGGGCTTTACTAAAAGATACAATGAATTCCATTTTTCAATTTCCCCATGACCTTCTTAGAAGCTTATATTGGGATCATCTTGAAACCCATGTGATCTCCAAGATACCTGGAAATCATTAGCACTCCTTTTCTTAAGTTTTATGCTTCTCCTTACACTCTCAGTATTCATAACAGTGATGAACTCACTAAATTCAGTGTTGAATTATTTTTAATATTTCACTTTTTATTATGAGAGACAGTATGGTAGAATGACTGAGATCACACTATACACCCAGATTACTAAAGATCAAGTACCAGTGCTGACACTTATCTGTCCTATCACCTTAGGAAAGTAAATTTACTGTTCTGTATCTCAGTTTCTTCACCTCTAAAATGAGAATAGTAATAGCAACTACATCTCAGTCTTTTGTGTATATTATCTACAGTAAATGAGCATTGATATAATAAATCCAATGCCTGAAACATTGCAAATGTTTGTTGTTATTAGCCTTTCCCTTTCATTGCAGGCAAGATATCTGTCTTTTACTACTTGTGTATTTCTTCCATATCACATATAATTTATAAAAATGTGATCAATTTTTATATACAGTGTCTTCTAATTGTGTTGTGTCACATGTAGCCTGTCTCACTGAGCTATTTCCTCAATGTGCTGAATCCTTAATATCTGTAATTACTATAGAATTGACTGCTGAAATGCAACCTCATATAGCAGTGTGAGCATGCAAGTTAAAAGTTAAATCATTACAAAAACAGCACAGAAAAAAATAGTAAAATTGAATCAGTTTGCATTATTTATGTATCATCCTTAACATCTTTAAACAGTTCCATTGATTTGGTTTAGTAAACTCAGAGCAAGGTTGTTTTGTTACCTGGATATTGTAGTGATTTTTCTAACTTTAACTGTTCTCTAAATTTTCCTTTGCAGTTGCCAGTTGAAGCCAATCTAATACATTCATTGATGGATATCAGACTAAATCATTTTCCTAAGTGAAGAACCCCAAGAGTCCTGTATTAAAAAACAGATTTTCTCTCTATTTTTTGAGTGAGACCTCTGATTGATAGATACTATATATGTGCTCACTGTATCCTCCTTCCCATTTTGAAGAGCTAATTTGATACTCTTCCCTTTACTTCTCCTTGAAATGCCCTCAATAGAAAATTGAATGATCCAGTGAATGAGAAGGTAAAAAAGTGCTTTAACCACTATTCATACCTCTTTAGTTGCTCTGACAAACCCTACTGTGGCAATGCCAATGACAGGTGATATACTACAGACTAGCTTTTGACTTCTTGCAGAAAAAAAACAAAAATATTTAACCCTATTGTTATATTTTTCCATTGGAGCATTAACATTCTTATTAGAATAGGAGTGAGGATAGAAATAGATAAAGCAAATAAATATGGGGTAGCATAGCATAATTGTTAAACCTATGTGCTTTGAAGCCAGTCTGCTTGGAGAAACACCAGCTTTGCCATTATCTGTGTGGCCTTAGGAAAACTACTTAACCTTTCTATGATTCAGTTTCTACATCTGTAAATAAGTTAGTAAGTGTAAAGCATTTGCAAGAGTACCTGGCACATAGAAAATGTGCAGGAAATGGCACTGCTATTACTCATGGGTGGTGAGAGAGTGTGATATCTAGATAACTTTACAAAGGAAGCTTCTGACAGTCTCTTAGTTCTAAGCTAGTGCTGAATTAGAATTTACCTCTATGCATAATCTGGTTGCACTGCACCTATGCAGTTAGAGATCCAATTCCTTAGTATATTGTGGTAGTTAAAATGATACTGCAGATGATTTTTCTCAGGATATTTTCCCCCTGCCTTCACTAGGAATAGTTGGCCATACACCAACTTTGCAAAAATGTGTACTGAAATCTCGCTGTAAGTGTAACCATCAGCAATAGCATTAATAGTGAAAGGGGCATGGATTTGACTTTTATTTCTAGTAATATTTTAGACTAGAAAATCTGATAATTCCCACCTCATTTCCAACTACAAAACACTAGAAATTTGACATAAAATTAATTTATTCACTTAACAAATATTATTAAACACTTTTGCTATGTGTCAGACTGTGTTTTAGGTGCTACAGGTGTGAACCAAACAGTCACAAATGCCTGAACTCATGGAGTTTTCTGTGTTAACTTTTTATTGTTGTGACAAAATACCCAACCCCCCACCAAATAAAAAAACTTAAGGGAGAAAAAGAGTTATTTTGGCTTATGGTTTCAGAGGTTTTAGTCCATGATTACTTGGTCCTATTGCTTTGGACCTTTGATGAAGCAGTACATCATGGCAGGGAGTATGTCATGGAGCAGAGCTGCTCACCTCATGGTGATGGAGAAAGAGAGTGAGAGAGAAAGAAAAAGGAGCTGGGGACACAATATACCCTTTCAGGACACACTCACAGTGACCTACTTCCTTCAGGTATAATCCACCTCCTACAGTTTTCACCACCTTCTAACAGTCCATTCAATTGTGAACCCACAATGGATTAAGCATAGATGAGATCAGAACACTCATAATCCAATCATTTCCCCCAAACCCTATCTCTGAATATTGCTTCATTGGAGACCAAACCTTCAACACATTAGCCTTTGGCGGATATTCAAGAGCCAAGATCTAACAGTGCATTTAGTAGGACACTCAGAGTTTCAGGTCATAATTGAGTTTTTGAAATAGAAAGGACATTTCCAGGGACCCAAAACAAAGAGGAACTGGAATCCAGATTGATACCTGTGACCTAACACTGTGATTTCCCTGGATATGTTGAAAGTTTGGATATTTCTAACCAAGACTTGAGTTTTATCACTCATGCATGGTAAGGAAGTTGAGAACAAGCTCTCCGTGTTAAATTGGTATAATAAATTGCTTTATACACAATGAAAGAATGTACTAGGAAAACTCTTTTCCTTCACAGAGGAATATGGCAAAAGAGTTTGTCTCAGCCTGTGTTCTTGGCAGAGAAAATGTTTCCTATGAATTTATAATCACAGGCCTACCTGCCTGTAGCTTTGGGGCTTGAATTTAAGCTCTATTCATATTCCATAAATGTACAAGTAAAAAGCTAAATCATAAAAGTTCTAGCATTTGCTGTCAGGTGTTTCATATGAGAACTGTCATGTCCAAATTCCAGCCGGCAAAACTATGGGCAGGGGTTGTCAAACCTCTGTGATGGCTGGAATGTAGTAGACATTTTGCTATCTGACATTGAGAATCATAGAGCAACTAATAGATCTGGAATCTGGTTCTTAATGATTATAATACACTATACTGGTCCTTGATTTCCTACATTGAAGTAAGAGGAAACTATCCTTCATTTCGTTTGTGCTATTTTTTACTTGCAGCTGAACCTAATTCGGACCAATAAAAATAGTGTGAATAAAACAAAGAAATTTTCAAATAAATGGCAAATAAATGGTCTAGTAGAGTTTGACTCTACTAGAGTTCACTAAAAGAACTACTAAAGGGTGTACTTTAGGAAAGAGGAAATTTAACTGAGAAAGAATAACTAAAATGCAAAAGAGATTTTTGAGCAAATAAACCAGCATGGATATGAGTAAATCTAAAGAAACATCGGTGATATGGAACAATTACAATAGTTTTTAAAATTATGGATTTTAGAGTTACAGAACAGGGATCAAACCAAGGTTCTTCCATTTAGTTTCTTTAGGACCTGAAGCAAATTACTTAACTTTCCTGAGCCTCATTTTCCTCACTTATAATTGGGGAGAATTATAATAATATATAAAATAGTTACTTAATTATCAGACATAATTTATGTAAGACTCCTGACATGGTACCCAATGCATGCACTTAAAAGATATCCAATAATATTTTGAGCAACTACAGAGACCCAACAAAATGTTTATTAGTAATGACAAATGACATTGGAAATGCCTGATATTTTGCCTAGGCAATGAACATTTGAACGTCTCCCAAAATAAGTCACAAGGCAACATTCTATATACTGGGTCTGGTATTTTGGTTTGAGATGTAACATTCAGCCTATTTGCTTAGACATTTGGTATTGTCAGTATACTGAGAGTAGATAAATCACCAAGAGGCAGATGCAGAGTAATTATTCTCATAAGACTAATGTATAATATTAGACTAACACTGTATTAATGAATCTTGAAGTATATAATTACTACACAGACCAAAATGTGTATTTTGGTATAACCAGAAATTTTCTGTGTTTAGTATAACCTACATGGGAAGTCAAATCATAATCAGAATAACTGTGTATTAAATCACTATGCAAACTAAATTTTACAGGAATTAGGAATGTATAACCAACATGACTTTTCCTTCTAGGTAGTGGATATGGAAAGCTAAGCAAAAACTGTATGACCTTAAGCAAGTCACTTAACCATGAAACTTGATGAAATTTGAATCATTTCAAGGGAGTTTGATGAAATTAATATTTTATGATATGAAATTAAGACAGACTGACACATGTCAAATAAAAGGAGGCATTTCTAATGAGTATAACACATTGGATGTTCATTTTCTCAAATTTCCTATATTCATCATCACAACAGAGACAATGGAATCAGAATACAAAATCCTTTGGTTTCTGTGTTCTTTCCTCTAAACAGTACTTGGATGGGTACTACCAAAGGTCAATATTTATTCATTAGCTATAATTTTTCCTGTGCCTGTCTACCCAATTCACCCTTCTTATACACATATCATTCTTTTACATATATTAATACAGTTATCAGATTAAAGTCTAATTCTGCTGGTCTGCAAAAAATTCAGTTTCTTGAAAATGAGTTTGTTTATTCTTCTCATTTACTATGTGTTGATTTCTTAATAATTCTGAAGGCAATCTAGTTGCCTTCATTTCCAAGTTTGTGTGTATTTATGTGTGTGTATGTGTGTGTGTGTGTATATGAGTGAAGGCTGGAGTACTGTATCACAGGGCTCTCTCTAAAGTTGGTGCTGTTGACCTACTATTGACTATTCAATTGATATGCATTTTGGCTTAGCCTCATCATTGTGGGCATACTGGTTGCATATGTTTGCATTGTTCTTCCAATAGTAAGAAACGAATTTGTGCTGAGCTATCCACACATTTTTTGCCAAATTTCTAGGAGCTCAACTGCTGGATATGCATGTTACCTCGGAAGCCTAGACAAATGGGAAAAGAGGAACTTACAATATGATAAAGCCCAAGATGATCAAACCACCTATAGATTGCACCATGTGGGAGAGGACCCAAAGTCTAAAGTGATCTGGTTTGGTGAAATTTGGCTCCATCAATGATCAACATTATTGTCCAAGGATGATTTCATGGGTGGTGCTTGGCAGTAGCACAGGAGTCATAACTTTAGTTATACAGTATTGTTTGAAGTCGGGCCTCCTGGGTCTGCTCGACTAGTTGGGGTCCCAAGAGACGAAAAGGGGTTTTCGAGGAAGACAAAGTGGGGTCTCACAGGAGGAAGTTTTGGGGTGACAATCCGCAGAGTCACTCCACCCAGACTCCAGGGGTAGGTAAGACTGCTCTGCCTGAGCGAGATGCAGAACCCCTTTATTCCAGGAAGTACAGAAGCTTATATAGGGTCCTCGTACCAATCATTGCCCTGAGAGTACAACCAATGAGGCATGCTCTGCTGGGCATGCGGTTTATCAGCATAGAATGGGAAAAGAGGAAAGGGAGAGGTTGAGGGTATGGGGAGTGCTCCTACAATACAGGAGACAGGACTGTTGGTAGAAAAACCTTTCTGATTTGAAGCATATCTCCAAGATGTAGCTCAAAATACAGAGAGAAAATTCAACTAATTCAACAGGGAATCAGGATCCCAGTCAAATGGAGCAGGTGTTCACACAATGTCTGTAGAGTATGTTATCACCTCCTTACCTACCCCCCAAAGCAGAAAGATAGATTAGAAAATTTGATGGTGAATCTTTAAATTTATGTCATAGCATTCCTCCTGTTTAGAACATAAAGTAAGGGGTAGAGGGGATCTGAAAATTCCAACTTTATTGGAGGCATGCTTATTCCACTTCTGATAAGATGAACTCTCTAATACAAATGGAGTCATGGGGACAATATTGTTACTTTTTTCAGAAGTTTTTCTGAACTCAAATAATTAACAAAAGAATTTAGAAGCCGGGCATGGTGGGCTCACTCTTCTAATCCCAGCACTTTGGGAGGCTGAGACAGGAGAATCGCGAGTTCAAAGCCAGCCTCAGCAATGGCGAGGTGCTAAGCAACTCAGTGAGACCCTGTCTCTACATAAAACACAAAACAGGGCTGGGGATGTGGCTCAGTGGCTGAGTGCCCCTGAGTTCAATCCCCAGTACCAAAAAAAATTTAGAAAAGCATAAATTAGCTTTAGATGACAATGATAAAAAATAAGAACTGTGTATATAGTCTAGTTACTTCTCTCACTAGAGATTTTTAGCTTCTGCTATGAGAAGCAGTACAGGTTTGTGTAGTTAAAAAATTGTATATATCTAGAATTATTTTGGGAAGTTGGTATTTCCATGTCTACAAGAGGATCTGAGAGCAGAACATTAATAAAGGACAGCCTGAGTTTTTTGTTCTTCACATATATTTCTTAAAATTGATCTAAACTGATCAAAAACATTTTTAACAAAATTATTTTCCAGATGTCAACTATGAATATATAGTTGTATGTATTTATCTAAAAAGTATGGGTTCAACTATCAACTATCTGTCTTGTGTTTATGACTTCCAAATCAATATTTATATCCCTACCAATTCTCCCTCTCTCTTTCTTTCCTTCATTCCCTCTCTTTTTCCTTTCCTTTCCCCCTTTCTTTTACTTTTCTCTTTCCCTTTCCTTTTCCCCTTGCCTTTCCTCCCCTCCCTTCCTTCCCCTTCCATCCCTCCCCTCCCTTCCTTCCCCTCCCATCCCCTCCTATGACTGGAGATTAAATTCAGGGCTTCACACATGCTAGACAAACATTCTACCACTGAGTTACATACATACTCAGGCATTTTTATTTTTTATTTTGATACAAAGCCCCTTTAAACTGACAAGTCTGATCTGGAACTTGTGATCCTTCTGCCTTCACCTTCCAAATTGGGAGATTCCAGGCTGAGATTATAGGTGTTCCTCAGTAAGCCTGACTTTTATTTTTTATTATATATTGAGAATAATAACTATATATTTTATCAGATTCAATGTGATATTATGGTTTTAAGCTAATGTTAAATGACTAAATCAAATAAACTAACCTACCCATTACTTCAAACATTTGACATATTCTGAGAATATTCAAGATTTACCCTCCCAATGACATTGAAATGTACAGCACTCAACTATATAGCTGTATTCACCACATTGGGTAACAGATCTAAAACAATTATGCCATTTCTAATAACCTATACTTTTAAGTCCTCCAAATATATCTAATGCTCATGAGATGTTTCTACTTTGACATCACATGGGGCTCTCAAATTTGATAGATGAAAGAATGAACTCACTTTCTTTCCATTTTCCATTGCTATAGTTCACATTTCTATATGTTGTATTAATGATTTACAGACTGAGATCACCAAAGTTTAATAGTTTTCCTTAAGTTGCATAGCTGATAATTGGCAAAGGTAGGACTAGAATACAGAGATGGTTTCACATTTTGTATGTTGTAGTATAATGAAACAGGTGTCAGATGATCCAATCCCTGCGTCTAATAGTCAAGTCCCTCCACACTTTGTCCCTAACCTACCTTTCTAATCTCCCTTCTTCCTCTTGCTCTCATATTCTCTTTTTCTCATATTCACTGTGATCCTATAATTTAATAAGCATGCCTGACATTTTTCCATTTCCATGCCTTTTTTTCATACTCACTTGGCAAGTTTTTCCTCATGCCTATACATTCTTGTCTGACCTTCATAGATGAGCACTAACCTTTCTCTGATTCATCTCAGTTGGAAGTGTCCTCTCCCTCCAATAAATGACTGTAGCAGTTTATCTATGTTACTCATGGTACTTATTACTTTTTATCTTATATTGTTGATTCATGACACTTTTATTGAGTGCCCATCATATGCTATTTCTATTTGAAATATGGTGATATCACAGTGAACAAGCTGACTAATTTCACTGGCCTTATGGGGGTTATTGTCTAGTTAGGGAAGAAAGACAAGTTAAAATGCAATGACCGCAGAGTTGAATCATAGAATGAAGAACAGGTGCTATGTGAGTCCACAAAAGAATGCCTTATTTAGTCTTGGCATCGTGGAGACAATAAGGAAAGTCCTCTTAGAGGAAATGACACTAAATATATTTTATGGTGAAGTTCTTTCTTGATTGCTGTTTCTTTCCAGGTCTCATCCAGTCCTATGCCACGTACGAAACAGATTTTGTATGGCATTGTTTTATTTCCTTTTTTGGGATAGCTCTCTTATTTTAATGCAGTGAGTTACAATTCATTTTTCCCTGATTATGGGAGTGCAGTTATAATAAACAATTGACCATGAAGGTCTAATGATAGATTAGAAATCTAACTTATGATCTTTCCTATCTGGATTTCCCTCTTTTACTTGTGTCCTAATCTTATATGGCAATGTAGATGACTGTATGCTCATTGCAAAAATTCATGATAGATAAGCCTTGTAGAACAGTCTGTTTTCTCTTTATAGCATTTTCATAGTTTGTGAATGTGTGTATATTTTATAGGTGTTTGTCTTCCACAGAAGATCAAAAACTCCATGAAAGAAAGGAGTGTATTTTTTTTTTTGCTTACAGTTGTATCCCCAGGATACAGCACTGAGAGTAGCACTTAAGACCACTCAATAAATACTAGTTGAATGGATGAATTGCCTAAATAGCCAAAAATTGATATAATTTCATATCACTTACTATGAAGAATGGTTTTATTGCTCTCTAATGGAAGAAAAAAAGACAAATAATAGGTAAGTCTTTATATTATAGGTTCTCTCTGGTTTTTTGGCATAGTAGAAACATTGTTTTTCCATAAAAAGGCAAGATACATAATGATGTACATGCATATTTATAGCCTCCTAATAGGTTTACCTGTTTACTCTTTTTGTTTATTTTTTGTATTTTGGTTTTCTTTTTTTGGTACTGGGGATTGAACTCAGGGACACTCGACCACTGAGCCACATCCCCAGCCCTATTTTGTGTTTTATTTAGAGACAGGTTCTCACTGAGTTGCTTAGCACCTCACCATTGCTGAGGCTGGCTTTGAACTCGCGATTCTCCTGTCTCAGCCTCCCAAAGTGCTGGGATTACAGATGTGCGCCACTGTGCCTGGCTAACCTGTTTACTCTTGTCCTTCCAGAGTCTATTCTCAGCACAGCAGCCATAGTTATTTATTTATTTACTGCACCAGGGAATGCATCCCAGGGCATGTAACCACTGAGCCACTTTCTCAGCCCTTTTTATATTTTATTTCATGACAGAGTCTTGTTTTTAAAATATTTTTTTAGTTGTTGATGGATCTTTCTTTTCTTCATTTATTATTTATATGTGGTGCTGAGGATCGAACCCAGTGCCTCATGCATGCTAGGCAAGCACTCTACCACTGAGCTACAGCCCCAGCCCCTTATGACAGGGTCTTGCTAAGTTTCTTAGGGCCGAGACTGGCTTTGAACTCATGATCCTTCTGCATCAGCCTCCTAAGTCTCTAGGATTACAGGCATGCACCACCATGTCTGGCCAGAGTTATCCTTTTAAAATATAAATTAAATCATGTTACTTCTTAAAACCCTTGATAAATTCATGGTGAAATGAAATTCTTTACCAAGGTATAAAGAACCCTCCATGTACTTGCATATGTCTTTTAGTCCGTTTTATATTGCTTTAACAAAATACCCAAGGCTGGATAATTTATAAAGAAAGGAGTAGTAGTTTGCTTAAAGTTTTAGAGGTACAAGAACATGGAACTGGTATCCAGTTGGCTTCTGGTGAGGACCATGTGCTGTGCAAGTCATGGCAGAGAAGTAGAAGGGGAAATAGTGGCATGCAGAAGGACCCAAACATGTGGGTTTTAAAACAAACTAATCTGGTAACTAATTCATTCCTGTGATACCTAACCCACTCCCAGGAGACCTAACCCAGTCTGGAGAAAGATTTTATTCCTGACTAAAGATCCCAGTACTTCTCAACACCATTATGTTGGGAGTTGCATTTCAATGTGAGGTTTGTTGGTGACAAACCATATCCATATCATAAAAACCTCCTATCTCTTTTCCTCTTGTTCATTCTATTATTATATTCCAGCCATATTGGCTTTGTTTCTATCCTTTGAACTTACCATGCTTTTTTTTCCCTTCTGAAGACTTTGGTATGTGGTTTTCCATCTGCCCAGAGTGCTCTTCCTCTAGATATTTTGCATGGTTGGCTTCCTCCTCAAAGATCCTTTCTATGACCACTCTATGTAAAGTAAACCCTATCACCCCAGCCTGTTTATCTTGTTACCTACTTCTGTTCTTTCATAGCAATTATTATTATATGCAATAATCCCATTTACTTTTGGTGGGTCAGTCTCTCAACTAGAATATAAGCTCCATGAGAGAAGATTTTTATCTACTTTGCTCATTATTATATTTCCAAAACCTATAACAGAATCCAACATAAAGTGAACATTCATGGAATATGTATTGAATTAACAACATTTGATTCTTTTCTATCCACCCCACAAGGTATAAACTTTTGAATATAGGAACCATGCTAATTTACCTGGCCTTTTTATCCCCAATGTATTGAAGGATGCTTAGGACATAGTAGATGCTCAGTAAGTACATATTGAATTGAATAGTCATACTCATAGATACATGGATTATATAGACTTCTGATTTCTTTTTAAAATTGCTGAACTCAATTTGAAATGAAAGTTTCTCCAGAAAACCCATATAAATGGAAACAAAATGCATAAATCTTTCATTTACAACTAATGTACAAAATATGATTAATTCTTTCTTTCACCCCACCTTTGGCATCCCTTTTGATTTCTCATTCCTAAATTAGTCATTTCACAATTTGAGAAGATTTTATTTTTAGACTCCCTCACTCCTTTCTATTCTCATTGACATTCTCCTAATCTAAGCCCTTATTGCCTTTGCTCAGGACTGTTACAGAATCCTAACATGTTTTCTTACCCGCTGTTTTTTTTCACCTCCTAGTCATTTAATATATAAGTTGTCAGATTAATCATCTAGGACTTTATATTTGGCCATGTAATTTCTTTGTTCAAAAAATTTTAAACATACAAGATATGTATGTTCCTATGTAATTTAACCCTGTTTATTGAATTAAACATAGAATTCTTATGCTAGCACTCAAGGTCTTGTTGGTATTGTGATAGTCAGCTTTCTACCACTAAAACAAAATAATCAACTTATTAAGAGAAAAGGTTTATTTTAGTTTCAGTTTTGGAGATCGCAGTCTATGATTGGTAATTCATTCCTTTGGGCCTGTGGTGAAGCAGCCCATTATGGCAAGAGCCCATAGCAGAGCAAACTTACCTCAGGGTCAGAAGGCAAAAGAGAAGATGAAGAAAAGACTGCAGTCTCCAAATCATCTTAAAGTGCATGCTCCCAATGATCTAAGTACTACTCTCTGAAATGTTCCACCACTTCCCAACAGTATCAACCTGGCTACCAAGCTTTTTAACACATGGACCTTCGGAAGACACTCTAGATCTAACCTATAACAGATTTCTATTAATTACAATTTTTCAGCTTTGTTTTTTATTATTCACCTCATAAACTCTATTTTTCTGCCAAACTTGTCTACTTGTATATCTCCATCACTCTAGTCATGCTCTTTTTTTCATAAATCAAATGTCCTTTTGTTCATGATTGATGAAATCTTTTTAATCCTATGTTAAATATTATGTCCTCCATGGATACCTTTCTTAAGATACATAAGACAAATACTTAAAGAAATAGCTTTTATGCTAGAAAAACTAAGAAGAGCTGAGCATCACATCAAAATAAACCACAAATGTTTGTGGGATGCAAAGCTTACTGAGGACAGGGGATGTTTTCCATCACCTACCCACTTCTTAGCACAGTTTCTCACATAGTAGATACTAAATAAGATTGTGGTAAATATTGAATGATGTATAGGAGGAGTTCATATTTTCATGTTTCTTAAAGATGGGGATAAATTTATGCTCATGTATTCTATAGTCCTGGTTAGGAGATGTTCAAGAACTGTTTTTTAAGTTTAATGGAAAACATAGTGTTCTATTAACAGAGTCATTACTTGAATACTGATTATCTTTGAACCCAATTCATACTGGACCAATGTCATTAACAAGATGTAGGTCTTGGGCAAAATGATGCATTGCTATTTTACTGACAGATTCAAGGAGGATAGAGTCAAAGAGGACAAACTGAGGGCTTCATGGAGTCAATTAAAATCTCCACATAAAGAAAATTGACTTGAAAACACTCAAAGGCCAAATAAAGTTCTCAGGAAGTGATCTGTCCAAGGAAACATTACTTTTTATTATTCTCATCAGTGAACCATTTAAATCAGTTGTTTGTGAAGAGAATTAAAATAGCTGCATTTTGTGGTTCTGGACCTGTATCTTAGACCAGTCACTGTTAAGACAATGGAGCAACAGAAAAAAATTCATAGTGGAGGAGGTAAAAGTCTAAATTTTGTTGAAATTGGTGTTGTTTGATGTCCTTCATGCCTTCTTATTCCCTCTACAAATGTACAGGGCTGCCATATTGACTCTTTCGTGATACTCCATACTGAGTAGCAGATCCTAAATGATGTGTGGCTTCCTCTATACACTCTTTCCAAATTCAAACTAATATGGTTACAGGTTCACAGAATCTAATATGGAAAAAAAGTAAATCAAGGTGTTAAGTGGTTGCTTCTGGCTTCAGATATGACATTCTTGCATTTTAATAGGCTGCTAAAATGGGCTTGCAATTAATGGACTGCCTTTACCCAGTAGAAAATCTTAATCAGAGGGATTTCAAGTGCCAAGGCAGGTTAGAACAAGTTATGAGACTAGAGTGTTTCTTCTGACTCTGAATCCCTTGAAGAGTTATATTAGCCAATCCCAAATGCAGTTATATTAGCCAAGATTCTCAGGAGAAAAATTGTCATGTCCACTTGTCATTGGGTTACTTAGGGGATATCATTAAAGCACTTAGAACTCACCAAGACAATTACTATTACTTGGAACTAGAGGTAGTAGCTTGAAAGCAATAAAGTAAAAATACCATTTTATCCAGCAGGTGGTAAAGGTATGGAACCCATTACCTTAGGAAGGATACAGGTTCAAAATAGAAAAAGGGTCAAGAAGGACTGAGAGATATTCTTGGATGCTAGATCCAAGGAAAGGTTACAATAGGTAATAGGCCTAGTCCTCATTTTCTTAAAGGGAATCCTGTGGGTGATGACTATTTCAGCCTCTTTTAGGATTTCATTTGGCTAAGTGAAGGACTGAGAATAGCATTTCATATATTCTCATCTCATTGTTTTTTATGATGCTGGGGATCAAACCCAGAATTTTCTGCATGTTAAGCAAGTGCTTTACCAGTGAGAGAGACCCCAGACCTCTCATCTCAGTTCTTTGGAAGTTTCATTCCTTCTCTTGGTCTCCCCTTTAAATGTTTTCCCTCTCTTCTCCTCCAATTTCCAAATCCAGAGGCATTTCAGATATTTTCTCTATCCATCAGTCCCAGAATTCTGAGTACCAAGAGCCATACTGTCTAATTGAAGCTAGTAAATGCAGTTCTGGTCCTGGAATCCAAGCCTGAATTAGGTTTTTAACTGCTCAACTAGGCTGTACCCCAACAGTTCCTCCTTCTTTTGCTCAAGGAAATGTTTGTTTCATTATGTGATATCCCAGAAGGAACAAATGACATTGCTTATGGGAAGATCCATAATGTTGGGATCTCTGTAGAGCCAACATTAATATCCTCTTTATCCCAACTATTGCTCATCTATCTTTTCTTATTCACTTCCCTATCTTTCTTTTCCTTTTCTGAAAATGCATATTGCAAGAAATAACAGTGCACTACTGATTGTTTTCTTAAAGTGAACTACACAAAGATAGGTCTTCATTTAACAGTTTTTCCCACAGATCCCTCTATGAGCAAAGCTTGGGGAAAAGACTAGGTAGAATAGAATCTTTTTTAGAACAACCAGAGGCAATGCTTGAGAGCAAAAAGTGTGATTATTTTATATGAAGGTAATAATTCCTTCATCTCTCAACCTAGTCTAACCCTATTATCTACACAGCACTTGCTCTAAAACTAGGGTATAAGTTTGTATTTGTTTATTCCATCTGTCTATATTCATCTATATTTTCAACACCTCCCCATATAGCCCATATTATTGCAAAATGAATATTTTACACACAAATTTATCTCAGCAAATATTTGCTAAATTGGCATACTATCAAATGCTATTATGTACAATTTTAAAATGTGTTCTAGGGGCTGGGATTGTGGCTCAGTGGTAGAGCACTTGCCTCGCATGCATGAGGCACTGAGTTCGATCCTCAGCACCACATAAAAATAAAAATAAAATAAAGATATTGTGTCCATCTACAACTAAAAAATATTTAAAAAAAATAAAAATAAAATGTGTTCTATAGGGATAAAAGTCTTCAGTGATCTAATGTGCTTGGGAACTACTATATTAAAAATGTTAAGCAGATTTCTTTAAGGCAGGACTTTTCAAATTATTGATGTAAGTGGAATTAAGCCACTTTCCTGCTCAAAACCATTTAGTCCCTACCAGAGTTTACAAGGCCTTACGTGAGCTGGCCTCTATTTTTCTTTTGAATATCATCTGGTACCATTATTTCCCTTATATTAATCTACTTCAACCATACTGGCTCTTTTGCTGTTTTTAAACACACTAAATTCTTCCTTGCTTTAGAGCATTTCCAATATTCTTTGATCTCAATGCTTACCTCTTCCTCTTACTCTTACAATGAAACAAACTATAGGTTTCAGATCAAGTATTGCTTCCTTGGAAAGCTCTTCCCTCATGATTCTATCTAGAATGGTTCTGACTCATTCTCCTGCCATGCTCAGTCTCATTCTCCCTGTTTTGTTTAGTTTGAAGTATTTACTATTATCTACAATTACCTTATTTATTTATTTATTCATTCATTCATCAACTTGTATATTTTCTGCCTTCCCAGTGAGGTAGGATATTAGCTCTATGAGACAGGCACTACATCTGTCTTTCCACCATTCCATCCTTAGCACTTTGCAATAATGCCTTAAACACAGTGGGTACTGGAGAAACATTTCCTTAAGGTAAAGATATAAATATTTGAAATTGTAAATAATTAAAATTATTCAAATTGAAATGGTAAATATTTACTTACATAGAAAATATGTAAAAATTCCTAAAATTTCTTTCAGTATACCACCTCCTTCCCCTGACAGAGCTTTAAAAATTAACTTTGATACTTATGGTCTTTTAAAATTTTAATTAGTGCTTTATAGATATATATAAAAGTAAAATTCACCATGATATATTCATATATGTACATAAAATAACTTGACCAATTTAATTGTGCAGTTCCTCCTTTTGCCTGTCCTCCCTCCCTTCCTTTCAGTCCACTTCCTCTGCTCCACTAATCTTTTATTTTCATAGCATCTCACCCCAATTTCCTTATTTTGTTCTCAAATTATATTCCATAAATGTATGATTATGTCAAAATGAACCCTGATATTATTTAAAACTATAATGCACTAATAAAGCACAAAAATTATAAAAAATTACATTTGAACCTATAGTCTGTAGTATACAAGTTGGAAAATGTTGATAAAAATTTTTCTAGAATTTTCTTTTTCAACTTGTGGGTTAATAATTTGCACAAAATTAATAAAGACCTGAACAGTTTTGACCGAATATTTGCCATGGTTCATATCCAAGAATCAAAGGCAGTTATTTATTTCTCTTCTTCTTATTCTCTCACCTCCCACCTAATCAAGCATTCACATAAAGTTTCTCCATTATCAAAATGTTAAAAGGAAAAACTATAAAAGGAAATAGCAATAACTAGCTTTTTTTTTTCTGGGAGCAAACAGGTAACAGTCCCTATTAGGGGGGCAAGGAAATAAAAGCAGAAGGGTCACTTCACTTTCTCAAAATGTCAGTGAAATTTAATAGCAGTGAATGAAATATCAGAACATCCCTACCTAAAGGGAAATAGGAGGCAACTATAGCTAACAGGAATAGCAGCCAGCACACCAACAGTTTTAATTTCATCTTGTGAACAGAAGGTGGCTAGACAGATGCGTGGTCCAATGTGATAATTACAAGTGTCTGCTTGGAATATAAACTTTCTTGTCTTCTGCTTCATTTTGTTTCCTAGTGAATGGGTTTAAAGAAGCATTTTTTGAGATTTTAGTTAGATTTTCTGCCAAGGACACTCATTAAATATTTAGTGGAATTCTGGAAGTTGACTTTTAATTATGATATGCAAGCAGTCTGCTTAGTCACAGGTCATAAAATACCATATTAATACAATCAGAAGGGTCTCTGGCTGAATGCAATTACAAAAGTACTGATAATCTCATTTTTTAAAAGGAAGGGGTCATATTCTAGTAATGTTAGGCTAGTGATCTTGACATAAATCTCTAGTGGAATTCTATGGAGGATTCATAAAGAAATGGATTATAAGCACTAAGAAAAGGCAGTTGTGGTCACCAGGGCCTAGTATGGCTTCATGAAAGGTTATGTTATGACAAATTAATTCCAATTCATTTGTTTAATAAAAAGCAAAGGCATATCATAGTGATTGAGTGTGGGCTTTAACACCAGACTTTTAGTTTTAAAATCATAGCTCTACCACTTATTAGATGTGGAATCTCAGGCAATTGATCTCATTGCTCAGTGTTTCTATTTTCTGAACTACAAAATCAAGATAGAAATAGTACTTATTTCATATAATTCATATGAAGGTAAGATGTATTTATGTATGCAAAATCCTTAAGACTGTATTTGAGGACTTTAAAGAGTGTCTAGTAATTGTCCACTAAACAATAGCAATTATCATTTGAGTACCTGGATGGTGATACTATTCAATGGTTCCATAACTAATGAAATAACTCCAATATGATCATATTAATTAATAAACATGGAAGTTTCTAATGAAATTACATTTATCATTTTTATTAATGAATTAGCTGAAGATGTAGACAAAAGTCCTATCAACTCTGTAGATATTAAAAGTTTTTACAGTCTAAAAAGATGGGATAGAGAACAGATATAAACTTTAATTTCTAACTCTTGAATATTAGATTACTTTGTGTATTTGGAGATTAGATTTGGAGCTATCAGATTTCATGTAAATCTGATAATATTTATATGCTACTTTTGAACATTTTAACATACATCCTGCTGTATGATAAAATTTTTATTTTTATACCAACCCTATGAAGTAATTATAACAGGCATTTTACCACAATTTAACAAAAGCATTAATACCTAACACTTATATTGTGCTTACTATGTGCCAAAGACTGTGCACATATACTCATTTACATTTTCACCACATTGGTGACTCTTATTGTCAGATACAGAGACACAGAGGAGTTAAGTAACATGTCCAAGATCATACATCTACAAATGGTAATCTAACAAGCAGAGCTAAAGTTTGATTTCCATCAGCTTTGGCTCCAATCCATACTTTTGTTACACCATAGTACCTTTCACCTTAATGCCTTTCTCCAAATACATACATCAAGTGATTTACTCAAGAACACAAAGCTAAAAAGTCAATCAAGGGGCTGTTGTCATAGCTCAGTGGTAGAGTGCTTGCCTTGCATGTGGGAGGCACTGGGTTCAATCCTCAAAACCACATTAAAAAATAAATAAGTAAAATAAAGACATAAAAATGTAATAATATTATTTAAAAAGTCAGTCAGGGGGCTGAGGTTGTGGCTCAGTGGTAGAGCACTTGCCTAGCATGTGTGAGGCACTGGGTTCAATTCTCAGAACCACATATAAATAAATAAAGATCCATTGACAACTAAATAATATTTTAAAAAAATCAGTCAGGATCTAAAGTCTGACTAGATCCAGTGCTTTTCCACCACTCTAGATTTCTTGTATCAGTTGAAATTTGGAATTTTTAGAGCTATCCAACTCTGAGAACAGAGGCAGAAGCTGAAGACTTACCTGTGAGACAATCTATGGATGAAATGATTATATAGAATGTGAAAGGAACTTAGATGGACTTTAAAGTTTAAAACCAACTCAAGAGTTTAAGTCTATGAACATAGTATTTCAGGAAGAGTGGGGAAGTAAGCTAAGGGGGAGAACAAGAAGGTGAGGGAAGATTGGTTAGCCAGTCTAATACCACAAGGAAATGCTTCTCAAGATGTGGTCCTTAGATTATCTGTGTCAAAATAATCTGAGGCATTTGTTCCATTGCAGATTCCAGGCTTCTCAGACTAAATGGATCAATTTCTGGAGTAGGAAAAACATACCAAGTGCTTCTTGTCAACACAAATTTTGAGAACCACTCACTTAGAGTTGCCCAGGGAGAAATTTGAAAGAGTCTTAGAAACCATACTAAAATAATGGGTAAATAACTTTAGGGAAGAGAGTGACATAAAAAAAATTTCTAATTAGGCAGTTCACATATAACGAGAAGGATGGATAAAAGAAAAATGCAAATTGAGGTGGAAGTAAAGATAGGTATCTATTTTAGCAATTAGGCAAGATATATTTCTAGTTTCAGAACAGGAGCTATGGACAGATTTTTGATGATTTCAGAATGGTATTATAGTTCATGACTCTCAAGTCTGTCCTCCTTGCAGGGTTCTTCATCAAGGAAGATATGTGCAAAAAACACAATCAAATGGTAATCTAATCACTCTTTTATTAATTGTTGAATCCACAATCAATAACCCACAATATAGGGTTCTTAAATAAAACTGAATTGGAGGCTTAATAAAGTATCTTCCTTATACCTACATCCTAATCTTGGGATCTGTGTGATCAGATGTGCCTGTTTTGGGCAGGGGTTACGTGGAGAACAGATGGGAGAGGAGGAACCCAGATCTTAAGAAGGGTCCTCAAAAACTGGAAATCCATATGTAGAAGAATGATACTTGACCCATATCTCTCACTTTGCACAAAAGTCAATTCAAAATGGATCAAAGTCCTAGGAATTCCACTGGAAACTCTGCAACCACTAGAAGAAAATGTAGCTCCAATACTCCAACATATTGGCACAAGAACTGACTTTCTTAACAAGACCCCTAAAGCCCAAGAATTAAAGCTAAAAATTAATAAGTGGGATGGCATCAGATTAAAAAGCTTTCATACAACAAAGGAAACAAGAGCATGAAGAGGGAGCTTACAGAATGGGAGAAGATCTTTGCCATCTACTCCTCAGGGCAGTAATATTCAGAATAAATGAAGAAGTCAAAAAAATTTTTTTTTGGTACTGGAGATTGAACTCAGGGGCACTCGACCACTGAGCCACATCTCCAGGCCTATTTTGTGTTTTATGTAGAGACAGGGTCTCACTGAGTTGCTTAGTGTCTCCCCATTGCTTCGGCTGCCTTTGAACTTGCAATTCTCCTGTCTCAGCCTCCCTAAGTGCTGAGATTACAGTCTTGCACCACTGCGCTCAGCTAGAAGTCAAAAAATTTAACACAAAAACCCAAATAACCCAATTAATAAATTGGCAAAAGCACTAAACAAACACTTCTTAAAGGAAGAAATACAAATGGCCAACATATATATAAAAAATGTTCAACATCTCTAGCCTTTGGGAAAATGCTCATCAAAACTACATCAAGAGTGAAAGTAAGTCTAGTAGAGTAGAGGAAGAAGAATGGGATAGGGGAGGGAAAAGGGGGGATCCTGAACTGAAATAAATTTGCATGCATGTATGAGTTTGGATAAATTCAACTTCTATGTATAACTACAAAGCTCTAATTCAAAAATAAACAAAGCTTTAATGATAAAAACTATATTGAAATTTCATCTCACTTCAGTCAGAATGTCAATTTTTAAGAATACAAATAATAAAAATAAGTGTTGGTGAAGATGTGGGGGAAAAGGTACATTCCTATATTGCTGGGACTACAAATTAGTGCAATTACTCTGGAAAGCAGAATGGATAGTTCTCAAAAAAACTAAGAATGGAAACACTAAATGACCCTGCAATCCCACTCTTGGTATATATCCAAAAGATCTAAAACTGGCATACTATAGGAATATAGGCACATCACTTTTGGCCAGTAGGCAAGCTATGGAATAAATCTAGGTGCCCTTCAGCAGGTAAATGGATAAAGAAAATGTGGTATATATACAAAATGGAGTATTATTTCATTATAAAGAAGAATGAGGGGCTGGGGTTGTGGCTCAGTGGTAGAGCGCTTGCCTTGCATGCGTGAGGCCCTGGGTTCGATCCTCAGAACCACATGCAAAATACATAAATAAATAAAATAAAGGTTAAAAAAAAGAAGAATGAAATTATGGCATTTACTACTAAATGGATGGAAGTGGAGAACATCATACTAAGTGAAATAAGACCCCCAAAATGTCAGAAGTCGAATATCTTCTCTGGTATTCAGAAGCTAGTCCAAAAATAAAGGAGTGGGGGAAGGAGAAAGAGAGAGAAAGATCAATGGAGTCAGTCGATGAAGGGGGTTGTGGGGGAGGAAGGAGGGATAGAGTAAGTAGGATAAGGAAAAAAATAGTGGGATGAATCTGACCTAAATTTCCTATGTACATATATGAACATACCACAATGAATCTCACCATTATGTACATCCACAAGACACAAAAAACCTGTACATAAAGAGCAGAAAGATCAGTAGAGGAAAGGGAATGGAGGAAGGAGGAGGAGAGGGTAAAGGAAAGTACTGGAGACTGAATTAGAGAAAATTATATTTCATGCTTTTATAATTATGTGAAAATAAATACTAATGTTATATATAATTAAAAAGAACCAATAAATCAATCAATAAAAAAGAAGGTCTCTGAGTATTTTGACCCAAACAGCCACATGGAACGGCACAAAGAGACAACAGAAAATGCTATATATATTCCTGAGATGGGAAGATAATATGAATGTGTGAAAGAAGAGGATGACTCAGTCTTCACCAAAGATATAGACCCTTTCTAGAAGCATAAGTGAGAAAGTGCTATGAATGTATTCTGAAACAAAATTGTTATTGTTCAGCTGTGACTGATAAGCATACTTATTCACCCTACCCTTGTGGAGATATTATCAAAGAAAGAAGCAGAAGCTTAGAGAGAAGGGTGGGCTTTTTTTCAACAATGCTCAAAACAAGGAAACTTTTATTATATAGTAACACTATGTTTGATAGGTCCTTGCCATGGTTCCAGCAGAAGGCATTGGGATGAAAGAAGAAGAAATGAAAAATGCTTTTGAGCCAGTATCTTACCGGAGAAAAAGAATTCTTTTCTACAGAGATCTTCAGAAAGCATTTCAAATCTTTTTACTGTAGAATAAGTCAGTAGCACAGTTATTCAGCCACAGTTTTGCAACAATCCTTTTCATCAAATGCAATCACTTTCACAAATCAAGCCCAAGTCACTGGTCCCTTGGTGACATTTCAGAAATGTCCCCCTCTATTCCCTTTACTCTCTTCCTTTTGTTGGTAACAGGGAATCATTCATTACCAGAGAGAATACCACGTTTGTTTTGTGAACTTGGCTGCAGTGGTTTGGATCTTCATCCCAGCTTCAAACTCGAACCCAAATTTCTCCCACAACTTTTCTTTCTTCAGGGAGCAGCCTTCTTGGGTACAAGCCTGGAAATCAGTGCAGCCTAATCAGCTTGTCATCACTTAGTGCCACATATTCTTGTCTTTGGCAAGCATTCATTGTGAAGGGCATCATGAAAAACTTGTGATGCCATCTTCATTGAACTCCTGTTTATAAGAAAAAAAAATAAGGGGCTATAGAAAACTTATTTTTAAATTGAATTTAAGTAGTTTTGCCACATTTTAAATGTCAGACGGAACTGTTCCACAGTACAAATCTGCCAAGTCTATGCAGGCGGCTGTTTTCAATAGGACTGTTCGTGCCCTATTGTACTAATCTTTTTTTAAACGTACACCTTGCTGGAAAAGGCCAAGAACACCCACACAGGCAGTGGGCACTGTTACTTTTTTCTTGCTCTAAGTAGATGAATAGGCTCTTATTCCATTTGTTGTGTTGCACTGTTAAAAATTTCCCAATAGTTTCTTTCCATTGATGTACATTGAGACTTCTTGGGACACAAGTAACAGTCCTTGAACTTTCCCACATGGCTATATACTCCTCTAGACATCCATCCATCTAGCTACCTTCCCTTGATCACCAGTACCTTTCCCCTCAAAGATATTGGATCATCAGTTCAGAATGATCAATTATTATGTGCAGTAGCTCAATGTACGGATAGTCTGGTGAACTAGAACTCCCTTCTTTTTAACCATGAATGCTGAAAATCTTCCAAATACAGCATGTGTACTTTTTCATCTTAGGCATGTGAAATATGGTTACCAACAGTGAAGTGACCTTTGAAAATTTGTTAAGTCCTTGGGATAGTATCTGTCCCTCAGTGAGGTAATACCTATTGGTTTATAACTCAAAATTCAGTCATGACTAGGTTTGAATCCTGGCTCCTCCACTTACTATGTAATTCTGAAAAATTTATACATTCTACTCAATCTCTCTAAGACTCAGTTTTCTCAACTGTAAAATGAACCTAATAATACTTATTGCACAGAGGCATTGTGACAATAAGACAGCATGATAGATGTCAAGGGCCTGGCACAGTGTATGCCACATACTAAATACTCATTATGTATTATTTATAATAATAGTAAGTACTCAACAAAATGATTTCAAGCCCCATGTTATCATCTTGCTAATTAACAATTACTGATTTTGTATTGATAATCCTACACAATCAAATATTTTGGGCAATTCCTCTTCTGCATAAAATTTATCTGAATACAGAGAAGGTTAGCAAAGCCCTAGATGTATTTCCAGTGTAATTGGGAAGATAGAAGTTTGAATCTACCTATAAAGGCAATATTATTAAAATACCAGATGCATGATATATATGTATAAGATGTAAGAGTTCAGAGAAGGTGGATGCATGCATGCCAATGGGCTATGGTGGAAATTGAGCTATGAACTATGACTTTAAGACTGAAAAGGATGATCATGATCATGATCATTCCAATAGTTAGGAATCTAGTATGGGCTAGGTGCCTTGCATGTATAATTTCATTTACCCCGGTAATATTCCTACAAAGTAGGTGGCATCAATATCCTCACATTTCAAGTAAGGGAACTGAAGTTTAGAGAAGCTAAACAACAGTGCACAAAGGCACATGACTCTTAAATGGCAGAACCAAAATCTGATCCCTGTGTTTCTCTAACTCTAGTACCAATTCTTCTTTCACCATATTAAGCTGGCTTTTGTTAGTGAGACAAGCAGTCTGACACAGATAGGCAAAATGAGGAAAACAAAGGCACATGCGTGTTGATGTTTAGGGACTAATGAAGAGAACATTTGACTAGTATGAAGGATTTGCATGTAGGAAGAAAGACAGAAGAACCTGTAAAGTTAACCTGGGGCCTGATGTGAAGCACTGTGTAAGCTAGGCTAAGGAGATTGGCCTCTGTCCTGCAAGTGCCAAATATAGGACATAGGAATCAATTTTTGTGGTGTTGACATCCCTGATGAGTGATGTTTGACTAAATCTTTAATTTGGACATTTTGTTTCTTTACTTTCTCCAGAAAGGGAATGACATTTATATTGACATTTGTTTGAAGTTTCCAGGTATGTTTTGTTTATTTAAGGGTCCTTTTGGAAAGGGTATACACATGGTAAGAAAAAAGAGTTTGACATCTCAAAATACCTTGACTTACCAAAGGAATTTTTGTAATGCACCAACATGTCCTTATACCCAGTCTGGGAGATGGTGGTATATGTTTCTCACTGTATGTTGGTAAGAAGAGGTAAATAATACCATGGAAAAGATTGGGATTTCTTCTGATTAACAAAGAACTACAAGATCTTCTCTAGAACAGTGTTTAAAATGCTGGGAAACTGCCACTTGCATAACATAGGCAGTTCTGAACTTGCAAATGAGTTGACTTCCAAAAGTTCATTTATCAAGCAATTTTTTATAACTTGGAACACATTATACCTTGGAAACAATGCTATATAAAAATGGTACTTGATATTTCTCTCCATTTTTCATGAAGATCATGGAATACTTAGGATTATTTTGTTTAATTCCATGGGGAGTTGATATACGGAAGTAGCTATGCTTTCAAAGTTGTAAAGGGGGAACCAATTGGAAGGTCCTGGATGAACAGTGTACTGTTGTCTACTTATCTAAAATGAAAGTCCTTTTGAAGAAATTCCTGGATTTCCCAGGGAATGTTTAAATAGAATGTGTCAGTATGAACCAATTAGTGTGTCAATGTGATGTGATTCTTTTTCAGAGCCATTTCTTGTTTTTTGACTTTTTTAGTTGTAGATGGACATAATATATTTATTTTTTATGTGGTGCTGAGGATTGAACCCAGTGCCTCATGCATGCAAAGCAAGCGCTCTACTACTGAGCCACAATTCCAGCCCTCAGAGCCATTTCTTAACAGCTTATATATATATATACTCTATAAAGGACTAGACCTTTGAGTAAGTGGATCAAGAGGCCAGCTACCTATAGTGTGACTTAAAGGGTACTACTATTATATCCTTATGTACCAAGTCAAATTTATAGTATTCTGTCAGTGTTCCAGAAACTTTACCATTGCTATTCATTTTATTCAGTGGCATTTTTATTTTTAGTAACTAAATTGAGGATACTTTTATATATAGAGTACATCATCAAGATATTCCAGCCATCAGCAGCTCAGCATGAGTTAGTTCATCAGGTGGAGAGCACTGAGGGAACTGAACAGGAAACATGTATATTTGATGGTAAATGTAGGTAAATGGAGATAATATGTTCAAGTTTCTATAAAGCCCTAGGCAGGACAGGCTTAGATAAGACTGTAACAAGAAGTCTGTGCCCAAACATATTGGTTTCTTGATAGAGGCGGTGAATTTGTTCAAGGTTAAAGAAGGTAATTTTCACAATATGGAATAAGTGGCATTTGCACAGAGGGTGGACAGGAGGAACCAGAACTTGTGTTTGGCTTCAACAAGATGGGACGAGCAAAGAGCTACAATTTTTTGGAACAAACTGTTTAAGAATAATCAAATTCATTTTTCTGTTAAGTAAGTTTAGTTAACCAAAGGCAATAAGCAGCATCAGGCAGTTACTATTAAGGTAAGCATATTCAAGATCAATACCTGTTAGTTCAACTAAGACATGAAGGAAAAGTTAGGGAGATTTATGTTGGTCTAGAGTCTGGGAAATTGGTAATATTGACAGAAATGAACAGGAAATACTGAAATAAGCACTTGTCTTGGAGGAACACTAATACACTTTGTTCTTTTTTCCAGTGAAGGTAGCTCTGCTTTCACAAATTTTTAATTATATATCATACATGACTAGAGGTCTGTGGGTATAACTGCCCCTACCTGAGGCAGGGAAAACATGTCATCAACCTTATCAATTTCAAATTCAACACATAAGCTGTTATTAATTGTCTATATATGTGCCTTAAAGGAACTGATTTGGGTCTCAGTCAAGAAGACCTCTTGTGCCAGTTGAGATTGGTTAGGGAAGTCTGCCTGGAACTGAATCAAGAAGTGACTTTTGAAGTATGGGACAGAAATGGTGATAAACTAAGAAAGGAAGTGTCTGTCTTTAGTGCATTTTAAAAGCTTGCCTGACAAAGACTAGAGAAAAGGGCACAAATGAAACTAATGAAAATATTAGCAGTACAAATAAAATCTTAGTGTAGCTTGTATTATTAGACTTAGTGGTTCATTTTCAGTACAAATATTCCTTCTGAATTCAAATTTGCAGGTGTTCTGGTACATGAGTGCAACAAGTCAGACCAGTGACTGACACTAAATGTATAGCCTCCTGCCTTTGGATGATGATAGAGACTGTGCTGGACAATTTTAAAGATGATTGTTCTCAAATCTCCAACTCCTGAAATTCATGTACTATGTAATCCCCTCCATTTCAGTATAAGCTGAACAAACTAACTATTCTAACAAATAGAACATGTCATAAATAGAAGTATGTTACTTCCTAGATTAGGTTATGAAAACGGTGCCTTCTGTCTTGGCTGACTACTTTAGCCCTCTTAATCAAATGGAAACTAGCTTCATTGTTGTGACTTGCCCCATTGAAGTGCCCAAGAAGGAGTTGAGGTAAATATCCAGTGAAGACCAGTGGTCCTCTGACCAATAACTTGTGAGAACTGAGTCCTGACAACAACCATAGGAATGAACTCAGCTGTAGATCTTCCCCCAGTCATGTCTTCAGATGAGACTGTAGCCCTAGCTAACAGGTGATTACTACTTCATGAAAAATCTTGAGCTAGAGGCACCTAAGTAGGGTATGCCTAGATCCCTAACTTATAGATAGCTCATATAGAGATGAGTTCCCATATCATTGTCTATTCTATAAACAGGCATACCCAAATTCACTAGTTGGTATTCTGGTTATTGTCTGCTTTGTGATTAGGGAATTTACTCATTTCTTAGAAGATAATACCATGTACCAATTCCTACAGTTTATGAATCCTTTTTGGGCTGTCCTAATCTTCTCAAGGAGGTACTCTGTATCAGTGTGTGAATATGAGGCAGTTTTATTGGAACTCAGTAATTTAGTGAGATGTGTTCAATTCCTGGCTCTGTCATTTATTAGTCATCTGATCTTAGTCAAGTAATTCTGTGCCTCAATGTCTCAGTTTTCTCATCTGTAAAACATTAATAATAATAATAATAATAATAACTATTTCATAGAGTTGATATAAAACTCTTAATAAGTGGTTAAAGTAGTACCTAGCACAAAATGAGTGTCATGAAAGTATAGGTGAAGTAAAATACTCTATCCTCACTCCTCTTTCCCCATGAACATAGTACACTATAAGTCAATTGAAGATAAAATGATGTCTTACTCTTCTCTATGACCCCAATACCTAGCACAAGATCTGACACAGGAGCTCTGAAAACCACAGTTGAATTGAAATAATAGTGTTGTCTTTCTAACAAATAACACTAATATTACTGGAATGATGGTTAGAACACATCATTAATTTCCTGTTTGGGGCCTATTTGACTCTATCTAGTGAATTATATTGGCATGGCTATATTTGTGCTGGAGCAGTTTATCTCCAGTTTGAAGCTCAGTCAGAGCACTCAGGGTGCTTGCTGAGATTTCTCAGGTTAGCCTGAGGCCTCAACAGTTAAGAGCTGAAGGTTTTATAATTGATCATATATAGTTCACATTTGATGAGCCCATAATCAATCCTAATGTCTTCCTCATATTACCTCATTTTTGGGGGTACTAGGGATTGAACTCAGGGGCACTTAATCACTGAGCCACACCCCCAGCCTTATTTTGTATTTCATTTAGAGACAGGGTCTCACTGAGTTGCTTTGCACTTTGCTTTTGCTTAGGCTGATTTTGAATTCATTATCTTCCTTCCTCAGTCTCTGAAGCCACAGAGATTAAGGACATGTGCCATCACACCCAGCCTCATATTACTGTTTTATCCTGCAAATAATCCCATATCAATTATTTTATTTTAAATTGATGTGTTAATTATACATAACTGTGAATTTCATTGTGGCATATTCATATGTACATAAAAACATTATTTGATCAAATCCATTTACCAATACCTCCATATCCTTCCCTCCTCCCTCCCTGATCCCCTTTCTGTACCATAACAGTATCCCTTCTAGTTTCATGATATCCTACCCCCACTTCTTCCCTCTAGTTTCCACATATAAGAGAAAACATGCAATGCTTTTCTTTCTGACTCTGATTTACTTCACTTGAAATTATGGTCTCTAGTTCCATCCATTTTCCTGCAAATGACAAATTTTTTCTCCTCTTTATGGATGAATAGAACTTTGTTGTGCATATACACCACATTTTCTTTGTCCATTCATCTATTGATGAATACCTAGGCTGGTTTCATAATTTGGCTATTATGAATTGTGCTGCAATAAAAAATGGGTGTGCATGTGTCTCCAAAGTATGCTGGCTTTAATTCTTTTGTAATCCTATATAAATTCTCCTTTCCATTTTATGGATGAAGAAAGTGGGGTCAGAAAAGTTAGCTGATGAACTAAGTTCACATAGATTTGAACCTGTGTTTTTTCTTCAAAACATATTCCTTAAAGTCAGAAGACTTGGCCTTTTAATCCCTTACTACCTTTTGTAAGAACATACCTCATATTGTGCCTTCTTGAAACAGGATCCAGAAATGGTGGCTGCAGCATTCAGAGTTTATATGACATATCCAGCACTGTTAGAAACTGTTCTGGACATTTAATTGATTTGAGAGATTGGTCAGGAGCGAAGAACCTTAAGCAAGCAGACACATGATCCTACAAGGCAAATAATCAACTGACTATTAACAGGTTAACAATGACTCATTAGGGTTTAAGGCGGGGTAACCACTGGGTTCTACTCACACTAGTTCAGAAGAATTCAGGCTAGGGCAATGATAAAGAAAATGTGGTATATATACACAATGGAATATCACTCAGCCAGAAAGAAAAATGAAATAATGGCATTTGTGAGTAAATGGATGGAACTGGAGACAATCATGCTAAGTGAAATAAGCCAGTCCCAAAAAATCAAAGGGCAAATGTTCTTTCTGATATGTGGATGCTAACACACAATAAGAGGGAGAGAAAATAATGGAAGTTCATTGGATTAAACAAAAGGGAATAAAGGGAAGGGAGAGGATTGGAATAGGAAAGATAGTAGAATGAATTGGACAAAACTTTCCTATGTTCACATATAAATACACAACCCTGTATAACTGCACATCATGTACAACCATAAGAATGGGATCCTAATTGGAATAAGTTATACTCCATGTATGTGTAATATGTCAAAATATACTCTACTGTAATGTATATCTGAAAAGAGGGAATAAAAAAGAACTGGATTTTGGGTAATGATAAGACAAGCCAGATCAAGGAGGACTCAAGACTAGAAACCATATAACTACTGGGAAACAGCAAGCAATACTGGGGGTACTTAGGAGTAGGCCACAGAACAATCAAGCCACAGGAAGAGTGTAGTTGTAGGAACTAGGCAGATGCTTTTGGGAATCTCAGGTATCAGGTATAGAAAGACATGTTGAAACAAGGAAATGCAACAGACTTTGATCATAAGGAACAAATAAAAAATCCCCCAGTATTACAGCAGAAGAGGATATATAGGTTGTACTAGTTATGAATTTCTTAACTTCCTTTTGGAATTTATTAAAACAAGGAAGTGCAACAGACCTTGAGCATAAGGAACAAACCAACACAACCTAAATAGGCAGAGTAGGCTCTCTAGTAGGATGTACTGGTTATATATTTCTTAACTTCTATTTGACTCATGTTCTGGTTGATCTGAGAGGTTGGAATGACATTGAGGCTAAAACATAGTACTAACTAAACCTAGCGGAGAAGATTGAAGTATTTGTAGACAAGGGAGTTGAGTAAATTGTTATGTTGGTTAATTCACATCTTACTCAATTGGCCTGAAAAGTTTTCATACCATTCCCTATTTCAGATTGTGCCCTGTAATTTGGACCCTTATAAAGAGAAGGTCTGGAGTATAGGAAGATATGTATCTGGGAAAACTTTATTTTCAGGTGTATCATATTCCTTCAGTTCCCACCAACCTTTCAGATTCACATTGGAATTAGTAGAATGTTAAATACCAGGGAGGGGTTTCTAAATTTTTAAATTATGACAATGGTGACCCAGGTAGTGAAAAAATAGTTCATCTATGAGTTTTTGCCATAGATTTTATAGCTTCCTGGAAAGGTGGCATCACTTGTTCACAGGAGATACCTTTTCTCAAGTAAAGGTCAGTGTATTGTACTGCCAACCACCCCATGGTGTCTCCTTGGAGCTAACTATACCATTCAGTAGTTGGATATACTTAGGTATAGGTCCTGACCTCTGGTAACAGTATTATAGAATGATCTTTCTATGCCCAAGGAGAAATGGGCTTCATGTGGCCTCTTCTGTTATTTATGGGCTCTCAGTGGTAGAAGCAAGGATGTTGTCGTGATGTTTTATGAGGCTGGTTAACTTTATAGTGTGAGAAACTTGAGCTATGTTTTGGGACAAAAATAATACCCTTGCTTCCTCCTGCCAACGCACATCAGAAAAAAAAATGAGAGAAAAAAAAAAAAAGGAAAAAATCACTATCCTCAAACCAAACCAAGCAGAAGTCTGTGCTTGTGGTTTGGCCAGAAAAAGAGGGTTATTTCATCAGAAATGATAATCCCAGGTTGAGGATGGCTGGAAATAAACAAAATGTGGCAAGAAAAGAAATCATTAGATTGAGACTAGGTAGAATAAGGACCCAAAGAGGGAAGGAGAGGGAGAGGGGGAGGGGGAGAAGAAAGGGGAGGGGAGGGGGAAGGGAGGGAGGGAGGGATGGAGGGATGGAGAGAGAGAGAGAGAGAGTGAGAGGGAGAGATATTTTTAGAGGGATCCTACTAATCACTCATCATATTACTTATCATATTAATTTGGTCCTTCTAAGAGAAGAGATCAGATGATAAGTATGGGCTCCTGTACCTTGTCTTTATTTCTATTGCCTGGCATGATGCCAAAGGTGAATAATCCTTTCCCAATGGAGAAGCTCTTAGAATTTTATCTCATTTACAGATTCTGGTTTAAGATAATACATTTTATACTATTTCCTTTGGCATTCATGAAACTCAATTGCCTTCAGAGTCATGATTTTCTGACAGACTCTCTCAGGGTTAGCACCAAAGTTCAGAGTGTTTAACCTGTCTCCCTTTTTAGTGATTAGGTAGTTTACTGACCAAACAGGTGAGTCTAGTGCAAAGTGAATTAGGGAGAAATGTTGAAATACGTCTGTGGCTGAATTTCATAACAAACAAGTAACTCTTGGAGTTGCTTTTTGGATTCCTTACAAATAACTGGAGTCCTGAGAAGTATAGGATCCATACTACAAATGACCTCACCAGGTAGAATGAGAAATTGGTGCTGCCATTTTAAAAGCTTACTCATGACACTCCCTCATTTTATAGATGTAAATACTAAGGTCCAAAAAAGAAAAGTGATTCATGTAAGATTAACCAATTGATGACAACAGAAATAGACAAATATGAAGGTGTTCATTGTAGTATATCATAGAAAATGAAATTTTAGATCCATTTGGAAGTTACATTCAGAGATGATTGTATAGGTTAGGTATCCTTTTCCTTTCAGCCCTTCTAGTCATGAGTTAAAGGATTTCAGGGGGCCATTCACCACAATACCTTGCCTGTGATTCAGCCTTTTGGACATTTAGAGAGTGATCCTAATGTGGAAAATTCTAGGTGTTTTCTTGTGAATGTTTCTGTTCATGTTTGGTGGTTTATGAATTATTATTTAAATCCTAGTACTGCTCTCATGTTGTCTGTTAGACTAAGACATGGAAATGTGATTATTTTACAGTGATTTCTAGGACCTGAAGTGATATTGAATTAAGAAGTAGGGAAGTTATTTTCTTGAGTCATAGCAAAGGTAAATACATTCCTTATATTGACTGTAAAGAGATGGAAAACTTGGCTCTGTCCTCCAGGCAGGAAAACTGTGAACACAAATGAAAAGGATCTAATAACCATTTGTTACTTATGTCTCCTCTGTCAACATGCTACTGGGTTCATTGGCAATATACCAACCATATGGAGTCACTCAACATGGTCTGGTTGTTCTGACTGCTAATCTGTAGTTGGTATGTGGTCTAGACCAGCGTTTTCAAAACTGGCTTATCATCAGAATCACCAGGGGGATTTTTCTTATTTGATTAAATTTAAATTGTTATGATGTTTAGCATATTGATTACTAAGACATACCTCCAGGGATTCACATTCAAGAGATGTGGAGCATGTCTTGGAAATCTTTATTTTTAACCAGCTCCTCAGCCAATTCTGATGATCATGTAGGTGTGGTACCTCTTTGACTAGGCTGTTTCTCTTTTTGTCTAGCTTTGCCTGTGAAGGGCTGCTCTGTGGGAAAAAAAACATAGGATGACATATGCTTTGCTTAAGAAAAGCAAGGCCTACAGATGCATAAGGGAAGGCTAATTGACATAGCAGAAAAATTGATTCAAGGAGAATCACAGTGGCAAACCATTAAATAGGAGGCTTTTCTGTTTTAATTATTTATCTATAGATTTATATTTAACTAGTTGACAGAGAAACTAGAGGAAGAGACTGAGAATTTTGGAACTCATGCCGGGGGATCCTAGCACATTGAAGATCCAAGGGATAAGAATATACAAGAGCTCTGAAGTGACATTAGACCCAAGGAGAAAACAACATTTACTTGATAAAATTTGATTCTCTCACCCTTACCCCTGGATGTTTTCACAAGCATACTGATTTGGCCTAAGTGAGATTTCATGTATACAAAGCTGAATCCAGACATGAGTTGCAACATGTCTGGAAGGGAAAGCATCTGAGTTTGCATTCCTTTTCATAATTACCCATTCCCTAATGGTTTCTTCTCAGCCTTCCTGCAACTTGTGACAAAATAGACAGTCAAATGCTACTAAGATTCCCTCACTATTTGTGTAAGTTTCTAAAAGTAATAAATGACCAGGCAAAGACTGCTTTTAATTTTTTGAGATGTTGTGAACTTCCTTGAGAGAGTGCCTGGTGAAGAACTACTAGGACACCAAGCTGAGGCCCTTGAGGTAATAATTGGCAGGAACTAGTAGACCCTCCTTTTCACATGTAAACAAGCTACTTCAATTTTCTTTTCTGTTCATTGTGTAGATTTTGTAGATTTTCTCACAGAGCCTGGGCTTTCAGGATCAGTGCCCTTTGCTAGGGTACCAATCTGTCTCTGCTCTGGTGCTGTCAGCCACATAGTAACCTTCCCTTCTCCTCAGTGAGAAGATACCCTCTTCAAGTGTTAATCAAGATAACAATAATGCTTAATGAGATACCCAGGAGGACTTCCTTCACAAAATAAAATCTCAGAAGTCATGGCTCTCTATGGAAGCACTTCAGATTCTATGGAAATGGCCTGGGGATATACATTTTGGGATGAAAATTGCCTTTTTTTAAAAAATATTTTTTAGTTATAGGTGGACTCAATATTTTTATTTTGTTTATTTTTTTTATGTGGTGCTGAGGATCGAACTCAGTGCCTCACATGTGCGAGGCAAGCACTCTGCCACAGAGCCACAACCCCAGCCCTGAAAATTGCCTTTTAAAAATAACAATTAATAGACCTTTAATTTTATAGCAGATTTAGATATATGAAAAGTGGTAAGCATATTCAAGAATTCCTCTATAATCCTTATTCTATTGTTACTATTGCTATGGTACATTTGTCAGAACTAATGAACCAAAAATAATGCATTATTATTGACTAATGTCCACACATAATTTGTATTTCCTTAGTTTTCTATCTAATATCATTTTTCTGTTCCACAATTCCACCCAAGATACCACATTATATTTAGTTGTAATGTTTTCTTTAAGGCTCTTCTTTACTGTGATATTTTCTCAGATTTCCCTTTTAAAAAAATTTAACTGACAAGTAATAATTGTATATATTTTGGGGGTATAATGTGAAGTTTTGATGTACGCACATTCTGGAATGATTAAATCAAACTAACTAACATATCCATAACTGCACATATGTTTTTGTGGTCAGAACATTTAAAATCTACTCTTTTAGCAATTTTGAAACATACACCACATTATTATTAACTGTAGTCACCATGCTGTGCAGTAGATGTCTAAAACTTATTCCTGCTGTCTAACTGAAATTGACCAAAATCTTCCCATTCTCCCACCTCCATGCCCTGGCTCTGGTACCATGATTCTACTCTCTACTTCTGTGAGAAGTGGATTGTGTCCATGAGTTTGGAGAAGGAAGATAATAGAGGTACAGTGCTATTCTTATTACATCATATAAAGAGTACATGCTGTCCAAATGACTTATCACTGCTGATGTTAATCTGGCTGAGATAGTGTTTGTCAGGTTTCTCCATTATAAAGTTACTCTTCTCTTTTCCACGCTGTCCTCTTTGAAAGGAAGTCGCTATGTGGAGCCCACATTTAAGAAATGTGGAGATTTATGCTTCACTTCCTTGCAGGCAGAGTATCTACACAATTATTTTGGAGTTCTGCCTGGAATATTTCTCTGTTGTCCTCCATTTATGTATTTATTCACAAGTTTATATGTGTATAAACTCTTTTTTTTTTTTTTTTGGTACCAGGGATTGAACTCAGGGGCACTCAACCACTGAGCCACATCCCCAGCCCCATTTTGTGTTTTATTTAGAGACAGGGTCTCACTGAGTTGCTTAGCGCCTCGCTGTTGCTGAGGCTGGCTTTGAACTCGCGATTCTCCTGTCTCAGCCTCCCTAAGTGCTGGGATTACAAGCGTGAGCCACCGCGCCCGGCTGTGTATAAACTCTTGAATGTTTCTTTTATATTTTGGGTTGTAGTCCAGTAACACTACCTCATTAATTTTGTTGCCCTGTTTATTCCAGCTGTGACCATGGCAATCTCTTTTAGTTGGTTATGTGTCCCTTAGACACATTTCTTTCAGTGTGTGTTTGTGCTTTGGAATACTTCCATAATTTCTGGCATGTCAATTTCTTCCAAGTTCATCTTGTACATTTCTAGCCCCAGCCCTTGAATCAGCTATTTTTCCAAGGGACCCAGGTTCCTTTTATTGGAGAGTGATATTGGCAAACAAAGTATGGGTGCTGGTTGTGCTTGTTGCTACTGTATTTAAATTTATTCCAGGGCCTTTCAACTAACAGATATAGGGAATGTTTGTGTTTCTATTAATTCATGTATATACATGTATCTATATTGAATTATCTATCAATCATGTTTTAACTATCTATATTAAGCTTAACATATGCTCTTATTGATGTCACTGATTCTTATTCATTACCAGATGGATCATTTTACCTCCCCCTTGCTTATCTGTATGTAGCCTCTCTCTTTAATAGTGAGAAGCCTGGCTCCAACCAACGTCTATCCACAATGCCAGTATACATATACAGAGGTTTCAGAATTGTTAATCCACACCTCCATGGGAGATGCCTTTACTAATTAGAATACAGTGATTATAAAAGTTTCCTTTTTCATTTGGTTATACAGATACCACTCATTTCCAAAGGGACTTTTGATTAAGTTTACTTAGATTTATTCCTCATCCACTTTGGTGAAGTTTGTAACATTGTTAGAGTTTTTTCCCCCACACATACATTATACCCTAGATCCCAAGATCACTTAAGTGAATTTTTCTTTAATTCGTACACATGAAGGTTAATTCTTTATGCTAAAGTTTCCATGAATTTTCACAACTACACATTGCCATGTATTCACTATTACAATATCATGTTGAATAATTTCACTGACCTAAAAATTTCATGTGGTTTGCTTATAAAGCCTTTCTTCCCCTCCTGTAAATCCCTTGTAACTTCTGGTCTGTTTTGCATACCTATAGTTTTGCCTTTTCCAGAATGTAATAAAAATGGAATCATATAAAATATAGTCTTTTAAGACTGTCTTCTGTCACTTAACAACATGCATTTAAGACTCAACTATAATGTTTATGGATTTATAGTGCATTCTTTTTATCACTAAATACTATTCCATTGTACAAATGCAGCATAGATTGTTTATCTGCCTATTGAAAGATAACTTGGTTGCTTCTACTTTTTGATGATTGTGAATAAAGTTTCTATAAGCATTCACATGCAGATGTTTCTGTGGGTATAAGTTTTCAGATCAATTGGACAATATTTAGGAATATGATTTTTGGATCATATGGTAAGAAATGTCTATAGGAAATGACCAAACTGTCTTCCAAAGTAACTGCTATTTTGTATTCCTGTATCCTTATCAGTATTTGGTATTGTCACATTTTGTGTTTTATTTATGATTGTTAAATCAGTCTTGCATTCCTGGAATGAACTTCATGTAAATGTGATATATTATTCTTTTCATATATTGCTGGACTATATTTACTAATATTCATTAAGATTTTCCCATTATATTCATAAGACATACAGATCTGAAGTTTTCTTTGCTGTCTGTTTTTTGTAAAGGGTAATTCTGGCAATATAAAATGAGGAATATTCCCTTTTATAATTTCCTGGAAAATATTATATAAATTTTTAAGTTACATCTTCCTTAAATATTTTGTAAAATTCAGGATTGAAACCATTCTGGCCTGGCATATTTATTTTTCATTTTGGAAGTTTACAAACTGTGAATTAATTTTCTTTAGTAGATGGAGAACTATTCATGTTATCTATTTCTAATAGGGTGAGTTTGCATAGTTTTTGCCTATCAAGGCTTTGATATATTTCTTTTCAGTTGTCAAATTTGTGTTCACTTAGGTACTCATAGTATTCCCTCATTCTTTTAAAGTCCAGGGAATCAGTAGTGCTGACCTATCCTTCATTCATGATTTTGATAATTTTATGTTCTTTCTTTTTTCCTGGTTAGCTTGGCTAGAGATGGATCAATTTGGTTGCTTTTAAAAAAGAATTAAGTTGTGGTTTTGTCCATTTTCTCTGTTTTTTTTTTCAATTTCATCAATTTGTATACCAATATTTTTTATTTCCTTTCCTCTGATCACTTTAGGTTTAATTCCTTCTTTTTCTTGTTTCCTGATGTAGAAATATGGTCTTAATTTGTATCTTTTCTAAATAATATGTATACTTAATGTTAGAAATTTACCTCTTCATAATGTTTTGCTGAATCACACACTTTGATAAGACATATTTTCATTTATATTGAAATATTTAAAATTTTTTTTTGAGAATTCTTTGACCCATGGACTTTTCGGAAGTATGTGGTATAATTTTGGTATTCAGTATTTGGTCATTTTTTTCAGCAATATCTCTTCTAAAGGTTTCTAGTTTAATTTCGTTGTGGTCTCAGAATCTTTTCTCTCTCCCCCTCCCACTTTCTCTCCTTATACTTGGTGTTGAATCTTATGCTCATACATGGCACCCTAAGTTGCCAAGGCTGGTCTTGATCTTCCAATACCCCTGCTTTAGCCTCTTGAGTAGCAAGGATTATAGCTTTTGGTTCAAAATATACTTTATATGATTTATATTGTTTCATAAATTTTAAGGTATAGTTTATGACACATATTGTGGTCTTTCTGGGTGAATATTCAATGTAAGCTTAAGCAGAGTGTATATTATTCTGTTATTGGATTGACTCTTCTATATATATCAATTAGATCATGTTGATTGATAATGCAATGTTGGTCATCTATATCTTTACTGATTTTATGTCTACTTAATCTATCAATTACTGAGAAAGGTGTATTGAAATTAAAAGTATAATAGATTTGTCTATTTCTTTTTATTTCTATAAACATTGCTGTTGCAGTTTATATGTACATTTATAATTGTTATGTTTTCTGGAAAAAATCTTTTGTCATCATGCAATGTCCTTCTTTAACCCTCATAATCTCCATTGCTCTGAAATATGCTTTTTTCTGAAATTAATACAACATCTCCAGATTTCTTCTGATTCACTTTAGCATGATATCTTTCTCTCTCCACTAATGTTTAACAAATATGTGACTTTATATTGAAAGCAATATTCTTATGGAAAAGATATATAAGCAAATATTTGCATCTTTAAAAATCTATTCTTGGAATCTCTATATTTCTCCTTGTGTATTTAAACCATTCAAAATTAATGGATTATTTTTGTAGCTGGATTAATATATCTTTGCAAATGTTTTATGTTAGTTTCATATTTTTTCTATTTCTTTTTTCTGCCTTCTCTGGTTTTAAATGAGTGTATTCTGTAATTTCACTTTATTTCCTCTATTAGCATATAGTTTATACTTCTCTCTAAAATATATGAAATAATATAAATTATTTATTAATAGGTATAAGCCAAGACTATGAAGAGATTGTTTTCAGATTTTTATTGTGAGAACCTGGTAAATTTCTGAAGTGAAAACCTATATAAGTGTGCAGAGTTCCCCTGTAACCCTAGAATTTTCTCAGTCTCAAAATGGTTTGTACTCAGCCTTCAGAAAATTGTCTAAATAATCATTTAAAGTCTATAACAGATTAAGGATTTCTGTGGTTTATGTTCCAGGTATATACATTTCAAGGGCTGTCTCTCTGAACCTGATAGTCTCTCCAGATTTGGGGGTGATGATGTACTCTATGACTTCAGTTCTCTTATGCATCCAAGAAATGTCTTATTTTTTTTTCTTTTTCAAGCATTTTCTTGTTTTAAGTACAGAAATGCCAAATTACAACTTCTTGTATGATCTTAAATTATAACCCAAAGCTTTCCTTTTTATACCCTAACTTATAACCTCAACCCACCCCCTCAGTCCATAATTTATTATCTTGAATAACAAAGATAGCTAGTTCTGATCACCATATTTCTGTGTATCTATGATCACATTATTTTCATAACAAAAAGATGAAAGAGGCTCAGTATTTGGTAGAACACTAATTGGCTCATTAGCTGTAAGTACATCATTTTATTTTCATTAGACTGGATCAGGTAAAGAATAAGTAGATTCTAAAACTCACTGTATCATTGATGAATGTATGCTTTACTACAATTTAAATAATACCCACCAAAAGGAGTTTAGAGGTAATAAAATATGAAACAAATGCATTTTCTCCAGAAAGATTGTAGAAAGATACATGTAGACATACAGTGGTCCCTGAACTTCAATGGAAGATGAAGCTGAGGGTCTGGCCAGGAGAATGTAAGCTTTTAGGACAAGATGATTCCTCCTTGTATGTGTTATTATGTTCTTTGTGGGGTCATAAGTCCTTGTGAAAATATGGTGAAAGATCAAGAATTTCTTTTCATAAAAAATGTACATCTTGCCGGGCGTGGTGGTGCACACCTATAATCCCTGCACTTTGGGAGGCTGAGACAGGAGAATTGCGAGTATAAAGCCAGCCTCAGCAATGGCGAGGTGCTAAGCAACTCAGTGAGACCCTGTCTCTACATAAAACACAAAATAGGGTTGGTGATGTGGCTCAGTAATTGAGTACCCCTGAGTTCAATCCTCAGTACCAAAAAAAAAAAAAAAGTACATTTCTGCCACATAGGTGACAGTAATAATGGCCTTAGCCCACTTAGATGCCTAGAAGGCAGCCCCTAACTTCTGGCTCCTCTGCCCAGGGATCTTAGCTCCCCTGCTCAGAAAACTTCTCCTTAGATCAGGGGTCAGGAAAATTTGACTCACTGTTTTTTTAAAATAAATTTTCTATTGTAATACTGCCCTATCTATTGTTTTACACATTATCTATGGTATTTTTGTGTTATAAGAGTAGAGCTGAAGGAACATGGCAAAAACCAAAATTATTTGCTATCTGGAGGATAAGTTTGCTGATCCATATTTTTGATTAAAGTGTCCAGCAAAGCAGAGCAGATATGAGTTACAGTGTCCAAGGATGCTTACCTTTTGACAGGGATGAAAATGCTTTTCAATCTGAAGGACTTAATCTTAAGTACAAAATTTTATGTTTCAATGAGAAAATGCCTAAAATCAATTGATAAATGCTTGATTCAGATCATTTACATCTGTGGTCAGCCTTTCTAGTAAGCAGAAAAGGCCAATTCCTGTCATTCAAGAATTCCTAGTCTACATCAAATTGACTTACACAAACTTTACCATAAATTGTTTTGCTTAATAGTCTAATACAGGCCTTACTTTCCTTCCCTCCTCAATCAGTACTCTCCAAAGGCATGCCAGTTTTCCAGAAAAAAGAGGTCGTCTATCTACTGCTCTTTTCCTCATGGCCCCAATATGATGATTTCCTAAAACAAATACTAGTCTTCTAGTGCTCTTTGCTGAGAGGATCAGAGCAAGCAGTTGTAAACTGCTTTTCTGCAAACATTAATGTTCAGTGGGCCAGCAGAGGAACAAACATAGAGTTCACACAACACCATTTCTTTCCAGTTTAATATTTGTACAAGCTACTCACTGGTTTGAAAGGCTGAAGAAGCCAGTTGTGCTAATCTCTACATAAAGGGCTTATCAGGGAAGAGCCTCTGACAGAAGAGCTTTAAAGGCAAGGCCTGACTGGCCAGCCAATAGGGCTGAGCATTCAAACATATGTCTCTATTTGTCCTTTCCAAGGCTACAGGACAGTCTCAGTCAGGATTGTTTCTTATCTGGGGCTATAAAGACAACGTAAGGTTTTTCTTTTGTTCTTTGTGCTACTTTTTTTCCTGTTTCTATTTGCTGCTTCTAACCTCCATCTTGCCCTGCCCTATCTTGTGCTTATTCTGTTACCTTACTGTATACCATTTGCCTGAACATTTCCCCAGATATATTTGTCTTTTTTATGTGGAGATAACATGCAGTGATGGCAGAAGGAAGACTTCAGAGAGGATGTGAAGGGTGTATTCAGAGAAAACTGAGCTATTTTATAGCATACTAACTAGTGTGAACCTAAGGAAGTCATTTGACTTTGATGAGTCTCAGTTTCTTCATCTATAAAATGAGAATAAAATGCTGTATATTTCAAGGGATCAATAAGAGGATTACTTGAGATAATGTGTATAAAGCACCTTGCATGGTACCTAATACACTGTAGACACTCAGTAACACCAGTTCTCCTCTTCCCTTTTTCTTCATTCTTCTCTATGGAGGCTCTTGAGTTTTGTGACTTATCTGGCATCTGATTCATCTTGGCCCAAGCCTTTGCATTTACAGATGCCCTTCTTTCCTGAGTTCACAGTCTTGCTCATCTTTCATTCCATAATCTAACAGAGCAAACCAACTGACCTTTAGTTTGGGTGGCTAACCATAATTCCTTGGGACTTGGAAAGCCTGCGCTCAGTAACACCCCCTTGAGTCATTGAGAAGTGTGACAGAATCATTATGTGGTGATTTGTACATAAGTGGTGCTGTGTTTTATTTAGTCATGACAGAAAAGAATGTGTAAACAACAGCATCTGCATGAATATGCATGTTTCTTAATGACACTATTATTTAATTTGCTCCTTTGCCAAGACTCACCTCACAGATGGTTCTAGGAAAGCCGTAGGAATTACTCTAAAACCACCAAATACTCATTCTTTTATTTCCAATTAACTTAGCTTTTTAAGATTTGTTAGGCATATATAAGCAACAGAGATACCTCACATTGATCCAGTTTCCCTTTTTAAGTAAACAATTGAAGGGATAAATTCTTTCAAACACTATGTCCTAGATATTAGAAATATCCATAATGTAGTCTTGGGTTACACATCTTATGTTAACTCTCCCCACAATTTTTGTCCTTCTCTCTAATCTCATGCCCTACACATACTATCAACCTAGGCTTCAGTTCTTACTGTCATTTCTTACCTTCCTTTATTGTGTTAGATGAAATTACTGATCACACTTTGAGTACCTTGTAGTGGTAACATATACTCACTTCCTTGCAATGGTCCTGTGATACAAAAAATGTCTCTGTCCTTTGATGTTGGGGTTGACAATGTAACTTTTTTTTGGCCAATGTGATGTTGGCAGTTGTGTTTCTACAAACAACTTGAAAATATGTCTATCTGGTTGAGATTAGCTGATCTTGTGCTTCTGCCACAACCATAATTGAATTTTCCCTGAATTACCTCACTCGTCCAAGGAAGATGAAAGCTACTTGGAGTAGGCGTGCATCTAACCCACAACTTGGATTCAAATTTACCCAACTAAGATCAAACAAACCCAGGTGATATGAAGATATATTACAATAGGAATAAATGATAATTATATGACCATGAATGTTGGGAAGACTTGCTATGCAACAATAGCTAATTAGTACATCTAACAATAATATTTAGGTCTTCTAGTCATCTAGCCCTCACTACTGATAATTTCTCTCTAGTATTTCATGAATTAGTCATTGATCATTTTATGTAAATTTGGTGTCTACTTTGTATGGTTTTGGGGGGTAGAGACATATTTCTTTCCAAAGATGACTATATTCCCCATTTATTTAGTGCTTCATTCTTCTATAATGTGAGCTCCTGTCATCTGCTAGAAACCTGTGTATTAGGGCAGATTCTTCCTTTGCTAGATGAACAAAGTTATATACTAATAAGACAAATGATTTGCTCATGATCATGGCGAAAATGAGAATGAAGTTATATGATTTCTATTCTAGCACTGTGAAAATCTTAACAAACTCTAGGAAGAGAAATCATATAATTTACTTCTCTTGAGTTTCTTAGCTCCTAGCATAGTTTATAACACAGAATAGGTGCTCAAAGCATGATTGTATTTTGGTGTAAGAACAGTTGAAACCAATATTTACATGCTTTGGAGTATTTTCACATAAGATACATTTCTTTTCATGAAGGTAAATATGGAAATTTTCTTTCTATAGTGCCTCAGACTATGTTTATGCACCCAACAAAACACATCAAGGTACAAAGTAATGGATCTGAGAAGGAGACCAGGCATTGGTAAAGTTACCTCAACAGCTTGTTTGCTACTTTGATTGAGAAGTATGTGAGGATGTGTGGCTTATTATATTTTTGTTATGGTTTGGATATGATGTGTTATCCAAAAGCTCACGTGTGAGACAATGCAAGAAGGTTCAGACAAGAAATGATTGGGTTGTAAGAGTCTTAACCTAATCAGTTAATTAATCTCTGATTGTATTAACAGAGTGGTAACTGGAAGCAGGTGGGGTGTGACTGGAGGAGGTGGGAACTGGGGCTTGGCTTTGGTGTATAAATTCGTATCTGCAGAGTAGAGTCTGTCTTTGCTCTCTGATCACCATGTGAGGTGCTTCCCTCTGCCATGCTCTCCCACCATGATGTTCTACCTTACCTTGAGCCCCAAGGAATGGAGTTGGCCTGTGGACTAAGACCTCTGAAACCGTGAGCCCACAAATATACTTTTCTTTTTCTACAGTTGTTCTGGTTGGGTCCTTTAGTCACAGAAGTGAAAAAGCTGACTAAAACAATTTTCTACATGGCTGAAATATTTCCCATCACACATGCTCTTTTATAATGTGATGTTGCTACTACCATTTTAATGGGTGCAGTCTAATTCCCTTTATCTTGAATCTAGGCAGGCACATGAGTGTTTCAAACATTAGAGAACATTGGGAGTGATACCCCATGACTTACAAGGATAGATAGGTCATAAGAGAAATGCATTTTCTATCTTACCCATTGGGATATTTGATTTTGGAAGGGTTTTTGTGTGTGTATGTGTGTGTGGCAGAGGTAGTACTAGGGATTGAACCCAGGGTACAGGTAATTCAAATGATGATCACATTTGGCAAGGCAGTTGTGGAGAAAAGAATAATTCTGTTGTGCTGATCTCCTCACCTCCTGTCCCCATCACTTTTTCACACCTTTACCTCATGTCACTGTGATTCTGTGGGGAATGAAACACCTACACCTGAATGGGAAGCCATTTAGAACCAAACCAACATAAATTCAGCAGGTTTGTCTACTCTTTCAGGAAATTGAGATGATAATTGGCAAACTTTCTCTGTTAGGTATTTCCAAAGAAAGGTCTGTCCCAAGTCTGAGTATATGTGATTACCTAGTTTTCTAACTGCTCTGAGAAGAGCTCTCTAAGATTCCACTATGTCCTACCTTCTATAGTCTTTGAACAGAGAGAGGAAACTTATTGTAAAAGGCAAACTGGACTCAAATAACCACTAAGGGGAAATTTAGGTCTAGAAAAGTACTCTGAAAGTGAAAATTTTGAGGACTTCATTGTGTACCACAATTTAAGACCTGCCTAAACATTTTTCCTTTATTCAAACTAGGGATTTGAAGTGAACTATGAACTCCATAACTAGAAGAAATTATGTAATTTTCTTTTAAGTCTAAGTTATCTCAAAATTTCGAATATTATAGATAATTTTTAAAGCAGAATACTTTTGAGGATGCACTTTATAAACCAGTGTTTTTTCGAGTACCAGTTTGGTTCTACTCTATTGTTTTTCCAACTGAATGTGGACTATATATGCTTCAAATCTCCTCTATGTCATAGTGTAAAATCATAATCAACATCATCATCATCATTGCCAACACTACCACCATCCCTCCTTCCCTTCCTTTCTTTTTCCTTCTCTCTCTCTCTCTCTCTCTCTCTCTCTAACAGGAATTGAATTCAGGGGTGCTTTACCTCTGAGCCACATCCCAAGCCCTTTAAAGATTTCTTTTTTTATTATGAGACAGTATCTCACTAGGTTGCTTAGGGCCTCATTAAGTTGCTCAAGCTGGCTTTGAACTTGTGATGCTCTCCTTTCAGCCTTCCAGAATGTTGGGATTACAGGTGTACACCATCACACCCGGCTCCACCACCTCCGTTTAACAGAAGTAGAAAGTTAACTGGTGTTTCTTGAAAGCCTATGATATGCCAAGAGTTGAGTTAGATACTTTATATGCATTATCTCTAATTCTATATTCATGATGTATAATCATTCTGAAGATAAACCTCTGATATGGAAACTATTCTCATTTAATTGATGAGAAAATGAAAGCTCAGAGAAATTAACTATTTTGTTACAGATCACCTACTCACTAAGTAGTTGAACTGGGGATATTTAAAAATAGCTTTATGGCTGGGTGCATGGTGCATGCCTGTAAACCCAGCAGTTCAGGAAGCCAAAGCAGGGAAATTATGTCTAGAAGATCACAAGTTTCAATGCCAGCCTTGCCAATTTTGTGGGACCCTGTAACCAAAATAAAAAATAAAAGGGCTGGGGATATAGCTCAGTGGTAAAGCACCCGTGGGCTCAGTCCCCAGTACTGCAATCAATCAAATAAATGGTTTATGGAAGTATAATTTACATACAAAAATGAATCCACTTTAAGTGTGCAATTAAGTAATTTTTTTTGTAAATTTACAAATTTATGTATACACCACCACAATCCAAGTTTAGAACATTTTCATCAGCCCAGAAAGATTTCTCATACTTATTTGCCATAAATAATAAAGATTATTTGCTGAAATAATAAAGATTAGATCAGATAGGAATAAAATAGGTACTTCCAAAATAATATAAAATATCAATAAACCATCCAGGCACACTAGCACATGCCTATAATACCAGCAACTTGGGAAGCTGAGGCATAAGTATCATAAGTTTGAGGTCAGCCTCAGTAATTTAGACTAATCACCCCAATTCTAGTCATCAGGCCAGTACCCTGGGATCCATCCTCTAATCTGGCTCCTATGGATGAAAAGATTGAGGCCTACCCTGCTCCAGGATGATACCCCTGCACTCCTGGACTCAAACACCAGGAAGGCAGCTGTGAGTACAGACTTTAGGTGTACCCAGTATCGGGACAGTTCCCAAGGTCCTACCCTCTAGGATGGCCCCTGTAACTCTATGCTTCAACAGACCAAGTTTTCAGATGTGTCCCAGTAGACCCCAGCACTGGTCTGGCCATCATGAACCCAGGCTCCAGGACCTCCCCTATGTATCCAGTATCCATACTAGCCCTTTGGACCTAGCCTCTAAGTTACTACCTACACTTTCATTTCTAGACTGAAACTGGTGGTTACAGTTTCTAGGCCTGTCCACATGGACCCAGGCTCCAGACTAGCCCCAGTAGCTCTTGGCAATAGGACAGAACCTAAAATCCTAGGCTCCAGACAAGCCCCCACAGACCAAGGCTCCACACTAGCCTCAGTACCAGGTCAGTCTGTGGCCCCAGGTACTAGTAGACTCAGGGTCCAGGCCTGTTTTAGCACATACAGGGCCTAGAATTACCCCGGTAGACTCCCAGTGCCATTTTCAACCCCAAAAACTGAGGCTTTATGACTACTCATACAGATTCAGGTTCCAAGTCAGTCTCAGTGGATCTAGGACTCAAACTTGCCCTTGCAGACTCAAGCTCTATGCCTGCCCCAGTTCTGGGTCATCTCCAACAAACTGAAACTCAAATTCCATGTCAGGACCAGTTTAACCTTTGTGCACCCACTCATCTACACACTGGTCCCCATGGATATAGGCTCCAGGACCCTCTTTTCAGGTCTAATTATTAGGTATACCCCAGTGGATACAGGCTTCAGGCCCCCGATCCCAGACATAGGCACCAGGTCCACCTATATGATGAGCCAGACATTAGGAAAGACAATCCAAGGACTCTAGCAGATTCTGCCCTTGGATCACACCAGATGACCTGTTTAGAATTTCTGTGCAGGCTGACTGGTAAAAGACAAAGCTAAGTCTGAAAAGACTGGAAGAATCCCCTACCTCTACCAAAGTATAAAAATTAACATAAAACAATAAGAAATGTAAAAAGAGGGTCTTTACATCACCAAAGAACACTATAATCTCTGAGTAACTGAAATGTTGTATAATTAATTTCTATAACTTATTTATCTTGCATAACTTAATGCCCATTGAAAAGGAACTCCCCCTTTCCCCTTCTGTTTAGGCCATGTTAACCTTTATTTCACTCTCTGTTTCTAGAGTTTGACTATTTTTAAGTACCTCATATAAATGAGATCATGCTGTATTGGTTTAGTGACTGGTTTATTTCAATTAGCATAATGTCCTCCATGCTCATTCATGTTGTTGCATATGAAAGGATTCCTTCTCTGAAGATTAAACATTATTCTATTGTATGCATATGCCACATGTTCTTTATCTACTCATTCACTGATGGACATTTAGGTTGTTTTCACATCTTGGCTATTATAAATAATGTTGCAATGAACATGGGAATGCAAATATCTCTCTAAGATGCTGATTTCAATTCCTTTGGATATATACTCAGAAGTGTGATTTCTGATCATATGGTAGTTCTATTTTTAATTTCTTGAGGAACCATCATACTGTTTTCTTTAATTGTTGTACTGATTTATATTTCCACCAACAGTGTATAAGTGTTCCCTTTTCTCCCTATTCTTGCAAACACTTGTTCTTTCTTATCATTATGATATTTGCCATCCTAACATGTATGATGTAATACTTCATTATCATTTTGATCAGTTTTCTCTGATGATTTGTAATGTTGGGCAGCTTCTCATATATCTGACCATTTCTATGTCTTTTATGGAAAAAAAATATCTAATCAAATCCTTTTCCATTTTTCAATAGGATTATTCATTTTTTGGCAACTGAATTGTTGCAGTTCTTTATATATTTTAAAATGAACCCCTTATGAGATATATAGTTTGCAAATATTTTATCCTACTATAAGTTGCTTTTCCACTGTGTTGTTTCTTTTGTTATGCAGAAGATTTCTAATTTAATATAATCCTGTTCATCTATTTTTGCTTTTGTTGTCTATACTTTTGGTCTTTTATCTATGAAATACAAATTGCCAAATCCAATGTCAAGAAGATTTCCCCCTATGTTATCTTCTAAAAGTTTTATAGTTTTAGGTCCTACATTCAAGTCTCACATGCATTTTGAGTTGATTATGTATGCTGTGAGATGAATCCAATTCCATTCTTTTGTTTCCCCAGCACATTTATTGAAGAGATGATCCTTCCCCCATTATGTATTTTTAGTAATCTTATCAATGATTATTTGACCATATATACATAGATTTGTTTCTGGGCTCCTTTCTGATCTATTGGTCCATGTGTCTGTCTTTATGCCAGTACTGTACTACTTTAATTACTATGGCTTTGTAGTATATTTTGAAACCTGGAAGTGACATGACTCCAAATTTGTTCTATTTCCTCATGATTACTTTGGATATCAATGTTCTTTTGTTGTTACACAGAAATTTTGGAATTGTTCCTTCTATACCCATAAAAAAGTCAGTGGGATTTTGATAAGGATTACATTGTATCATTAGATTGCAATGAGTAGCATAGACATTTTAATAGTAAATCTTTAAATCCATGACCATGTTATATATTTGTATCTTCTTTAGTTTCTTTCATCAATGTTTTGTAGTTTTCACTTTACAAGGCTTTTACCTTCATGGTTGTCTTGTCTAAGTATATTGTCTTTTTTGATGCTATCATGTGATTGTATTTTTAATTTTCCTTTTGAATAGTTTGTTATATATAGAAATAGTTTGAATAGTTTGTTAGTATATAGAAATGCCTCTGAGTTTTCTATGCTACAACTTTGCTGAATTTGCTTATTAGTTCCAACAGGTTTTTTTTTTTTTTTAATGTGTGTGTGTGTATAGTCTTCAGGGTTTTCTGTACCATAGGCCATCTCATCCACGAACAGAGATAATTTTACTTCTGCCTCCTGGATTTGGATATTTTATTTATTTATCTTACCTAATTAGTCCAGCTAGGAATTCCAGTACTATGTTGAATAGAAGTGGTGAAAAGTGGTCATCCTTCCTCAGTTTCTGAAGTTCAAGAAAAGCTTTCAGTTTTTCACCATGGAGTGTAATGTTAGTGGTGAGTTTTTCATGTATGAAAAGGTAATTTCCCTCTTCTGGTTTATTGAGAGTTTTTTTTATCATGAAAGGGTATGGACTTTTGTCAAATTCTCTATTTGCATTTTGTCATTTTTATCCTTTATTCTGTGAATGTAGTGTATTATTTTAATTCATTTTCATATGTTGAACTATCCTTGCATTTGACTCATGGATAAATCCCTTTTGGTCATGGTATATGACTTTCAATGTATTGTTGGGATTAGTTTGCTAATGATTTTTTGAGAATTTTTTGCATCTATGTTCATTAAATATATTAACCTATAATTTTTCTTTTCTTGTAGTATCTTGTTTAGTATCAGGGTAATGCTGGTCTCATAAAATGAGTTTGAAATTATTTATTCCTCTTCAAATTTTTGGAAATTGAGAAGGATTGGCATTAATTTTTTAAATGTTTGATAGAACCACCAGTGAAGCTATCTGGTCCTGGGCTCTGTTGTTGTTATTATTTTGAGAGATTTTAAATTCAAACTCCTTACTAGCAATAGATATGTGCAGATTTTTGGTTTCTATGTCTTGATGGCTTATGTTTCTAGAACTTTATCCATTTCTTTTAGGTCATCTAGTTTATTGGCTAATAATTGTTCATAGTTATATCTTATGGTCCACTTTACTTCTGTGGCTTCAATTACAATGTTTCCTCTTTTACTTCTAATTTTATTATTTGAGTATTTTATTTTTTTGTTAGTGCAGCTAAAAGTTTGTCCATGTTATTTATCTCTTCAAAATATTACATTTAGTTGGGTTTCTTTTTTTCCTATTGCTTTTCTATTCTCTATTTCATTTGTTTCTACTCCAGTCTTTATTATTTTCTTCCTTCTAAATTTGGACTTTTTTGTCTTCTTTTTTTAGCTGTGTGAGATTTAAAGTTAGATTTTTCTTTTGGCTTCATGTATGTGTTTATTGACATAAATTACCATCGTAGTACTGCTTTTAGTACACTCAGGTTCAAGAGAGCCTAGACTGGTTTACATATTTATCTCAGAGACCCAGGTATTGTGAATCCATTGGGGGAAAAGAGATACCAGGGCTTCTGATCTACCATCTTTCTTTATGACTTTACTTCCAAGAATCATATGTCTTACAAATATGTATGTAAATGTTTTCAATAAAATCCTAGTGAATCAAGTCCAATAGTATTATAAAATAGTTATATCCTATGACAATGTGAGCTTTATCTGAAAAGTGCAAGTTTGGTTCAATATATGAAGTTCAATAAATATAATACACTGTGCTATGTTGAATACAGTTCATTCACTTTGAAACTCATTGAAATTTAATACCCATTGTATGATCTTAAGAGGTAGGATCTCATGGGACTCTTAAGAGTTGGGTAGGGTTCTGCCTTCATGAATAATTCATTCATAAATTTAATGGATTAATGGGTTAAAGGTTCTCTGGAATGTGGGTCTGTTAGAAAAGCTGTTTTAAAGTGCTCCCATGTGTTCCTTGTTTTATGCCATGTGGTACCCTATGTTGTCTCTTGACTCTGCCAGCAAGAAGACTATTTTCAAATGTGGCTTTGACCTTGGACTAGAACTGGAAGCCAAAATAAACCTTTTGTTTATATTTACCAAGTCTGCAGCATTGTATTATTAGCAAGAGAAAACAGATTAAGATACAACATATTAATATAATGAAAGAAAAATGCTATGTGATTATCTCATTAGATGAGATAAGGTCATTTAACGAAACCCAGCACCCTTTCATGATAAAACACTCAACAAGCTAGGAACAGAAGGTACCATCCTCAAAATGATAAAAGGCATCCATGAAAAACCCACAGTTAACATCATATTGAAAACCTTCTCCTTCATATCAGGAATAATAAAATGATATCTGCTTTCATGATTTCCATTCAACATTGTACCAGGAATTATATCTAGGACAATTGGGCAAGAAAAAGAAGATTGTGTACATTATAAAAAAAGATGTAAAATCATGTCTATTTGCAGTTGATATGAACTTATAAATAAAAACCCTAATAAAACCACAAAATTAGACCAAAAGAAAACCCTCTTAAGAGAAATAAATGAGTTTGGCATAGTTGAAACAATATTAATTTACAAAAGTCAGCTATATTTCTATATACCAGCAACAATCCAAAAATGAAATTATGAAATCAATAGCATCTAAAAAAGAATAAATTTAATCAAGAATATGTAAAACATGAATACATAAAACTACAAACATTGTTAAAGTAACTAAAGAAGACCTAAATAAATGGAAAAGTTGGATTGGAAGATGTTACTACTCCTCCAAATTATCCCCAGTTTCAGTGTAATATATGTCAAATTTTCTGCTGCCTTTTAATTTTTGCAGAAATAGACAAGGTCATCCTAAAATTCACATGGAATTTCAAGAGACACAGAATAACAAAAATAATCTTGAGAAAGACTAGCAAAGTGGGAATATTAACACTTTTCAATTTCAATAATAAAAACAATGGTACAATAACCAAATGGTGTGGTTCTGGCATGAGGTAGACATAGAGATTAATGGATTAAAATTCAGAGTCCAGAAATAAACCCATAAACTGATGGTCAATTGATCTTTCACAAGAATTCCAAACCATTCAGTGGAGGAAAGATTGGTCTTTTCATTAAATGGTCCTCAGACAACCAGATAATCATATGTAAAAGAATAAATTTGGAACTTTACATCACACCATAATAAAATTAATTTAACTCTATCAAAGACCTAAAGGTGAAAGATAAAATTATAAAACTCTTAGAAAGTAGTTAAGTGTAAGGCTCCACGACTTTTCATTAAAACAACAATGAAATGTTGATTTCACCAAAAGCACAAGCAACAAAGAAATAGAGCTAAATTGAACATCACCAGAGTTTAAAATGTTTGTGCATCAAAGAACATTATTACAACAGTGAAAAGACAAGTGACAGAATGAGAGAATATATTTAATCATACATCTGATAAGGGTCTAGTATTTAGAATATATAAAGGATTTTTATAACTATATGACAAAAAGACAAATGACTCAATTAAAAGTGAAGAAAGAACTTAAAGATATGTATGTATCAAGATCATATATAAATGACCAACACGCCCATGAAAAGATGCTCAATACATTAGTCATTAGCAAAATGCAAATCAAAACCAACTTCACACCAATTAGGATGGGTAGCATTCTTTAAAATATAAAATAAAATGCATGAGTGAGTATATAGAGATCAGAACCCTGATACATTGCTGATGGGAGTGTAAAATAATGAGGCTATTGTGGAAAACAGTTTGGTAATTCCTCAAAAAGTAAATTAGAATTAGCATATGACCCAGCAATTCTACTCCTAGGTGTATACCTAAGAGAATTGAAAACATATTTTCATACTTAGATAATTGAAAATTTATGTTCAAATAAAAACTTGTACACAAATGTTAATAGTCCAAATTGAAAATGATCCAGTTGTTCATCAACTTATGAATGGGTAATATAATGTGGTAAGTCCATTTAATGCAATATTATTCAGCTATAAAAATTACTGATATATGCTATAACATGGATGAACCTTTGAAAACATGCTAAGTGAAAGAATCTACACACAAAAAGTCACATATTATATGTGCCAAAATTTGAATTTTAAATGTCCTCCACAGGCTTGTGTGTTAAAGGTTTGATCTCCAGAGTATCAGCATTAGGAAGTGGTAGAAACTTCTAAGAGGTGGAACTGGATGTATATCCTCAAAGAAGATAGTGGAACTCCAACCAACCATTTCTTTTTTTTTCTTTTTCTTGCCAGACATGAGGCAAATGGTTTCCTTCTGCTGCATTCCTTTACCAGGATATGCTACCTCATCAGATGCCCAACAGCAGTAGGCAAACTAAATTATAGACTCTAACATCAAACAATTTCTTCCTTAAACAAAATATTATTTATCATTTTCATAATTCAGTGTGTAGTAAATTATGAATGTTGGAATCTTATAATATTTTTAGGATGGTATTAGTTACTTATAGTAGTTACTACTGTTTATTTGTTACCTTTGACAACTTGTTGATCATGAATTCAATTAAGATGGATCCATACCTTCTGACTTAAAATGTATGTGGAGGGGACTTACTATAAATGTGGCTATTAACAGGATAACAAGATTGTAAGCATTACAATGAAAAATATGTACAGATTCTATGTAATATCCAGTAATTAAATGTTTCACAAGTGACATTAAGCAGAATTTACAAAGGTACTGGTGGTAAATATCCAAGATAGAATGTATGAATGTATGTATACACAATATGTTTACTTGAACATATGCCTGCAACTTAATGAAACAATCATTTCATTAATTATTTTAAAAATTCTAAATTGTATTTAAGTTACCATTTATCTTGCAATAAAACAATGTATTTTCTGTGCTGCAAATTAGAATTAGATTACTTGGCTCATATATATGTGTTAGCTATAACTTTTTAAACATGTGAAACTTACTCCATGTTGCCTCTTCCAAGATCTATATTAGAACATATTTTTCATACCCACTACTCCATTAATAGAGTGGTATATTGCTTAAACTTGGTATTGTTTAAAAATGACTCTTTTGGCTGTTTCAGGAGTATTAATTTTCTATCCCATTATCTTGCAAATTCGTCCTGTCACTGACTTCTTTTTATTATTACTGAATGTTTAATGATAGTTCTCTACACACAGTTGGTTTCCAGCAAATACTCCTGGAATATCAGATTGAATTTCCAAGTTTTCAAACTCATTTAATCTTTATTAGTGAGCATGGTGTTTTGATATTTTGAGAATCATAATTATGGAAATCCAATGGCTTCTGGAAAATGTGGGAATTGTTATTGGGAAAGAAATAATTCTTTATTGTTTCTAAAATTATAGGATAAGTACTGAAAGCACAGTCTCTCTGTCCTAAAAATGGACAAGCTGCCCACTTCCACCACTCACAAGGGTATTCCCCACACCTTCAATTATTTTTGTAATATTTTTAAACCTATATAAAAGCAATGTCTGTCAGAAAAGGAGGTTCACAAAATACAGCCATCATACCTGGCTTCACTTATCCTGAGACAGCTATAGAGTAAGTTAGATCCTCTTTACCTGTAGAGAAAAGGGTTCCACTTCTAGCATAACAGTGAAGAGCTCTATGGATGGGCTATTCAGATAAACTGGTGTAAATATTTTTTTTTTGGTACTGGAGATTGAACTCAGGGGCACTCAACTACTAAGCCACATCCCCAGCCCTTTTTTGTGTTTTATGTAGAGACTGAGTTGCTTAGCGCTTTGCCATTGCTGAGGCTGGCTTTGAACTTGCGATTCTCCTGTCTCAACCTCTCTAAGTGCTGGGATTACAGGCTTGCACCACCACGCCCAGCTTGGTGTAAATATTTTTTTAAAAATATTTAATGTATTTAGAAAATGTCCTAAGGGCATATATCAAATGAAGAAATGTTTATTTAATAAATTCTACTAAAACTCAGTAAAAACAATGAGAGCCTGTGGTATTTGAATCAAGAACTATTTATTCTCTTGTCTCACTATCCCAGGTCAGTGAAGTGGAGGCTGCCCTAAATTGGTACAGCCCAAACCATAAAGCTTCAGATTCTAGTTCCCAGTTGAAAGTCTGTCCTCTTGTGAGACACAGGAGATCAATATTTCTCATCCTGCTCTCAGTTTCCTATTTCTGAGGCTGTGTTCTAAGTAAGTGCATCTGAAAGGTGGGACTCCTACTTTTCAGCTCTCATTCATGGGAGAGAGGTTCTATCTTAGTGAAGTAAAAATGGTAGAGTCCTGATTGCCTTTTATCAGCTCATAATATGGTAATGGAGGCAAACTGAAAAATTCTGTGGGAACTATTCCTGCCTCTCCACCAAGCACTAATCTCCTAATATATGTGTAGGGGGTAACTCAGAGAGAAGCATGCGATTTTCCTTACCCTGAGGGAAACATCAGAGGCTTACTATACCCTGGGGGGTTATAAGCTCAAGTAAAATAGTAGTTATTTAATAAAAAAATAAAAGTAGCATGCCCTGTGTGGAGTGCTTCCCAGAATTTATACATTATTAAAAATGTCCACTTTCCAAGAAAAAAATATGATATTCAACAAAACAGAGTAGTGGACCAGCCAAAAAGCAGGTAGAAGAAAATATCTATGAGTAAATAGATACCAGATTTAACAGACAATGATTTCAATGGATTCATAATAAATATGACAATAAAAGAAGCCATGACCAAAGAAGTAATTAAAGTCATAATTACAATGTCAAATCAAACAAAAGTATAAATATGGAGATAGAAATTACAGGAAAAAAGAAATAGAAGATTTTGAATTGGAAAATACAGTAAATGAAATCAGTTTAACAAATTGGCTCATCTTCTAGTATTTGATCCTCAGCATATTTAAACTGTCAGAATCAGGAGATATGATATAATCTGAAGAACAGAAAGAAAAAGAATAAAAAAGAACCTCAGAGAAATATGGGGCACTATTATATGCCATTGTATAAACATAGTGGTAGTACCAGAAGGACAGCAAAAAGAGAAAGGAGCATGAAAGTAGTTTTTGAAGAAACACTTTCTGAAAACTCCACAAATTTATTTAATATCATTGAAAAACATCCATCTATATATCCAGGAAACTCAATAACTTACCAGTAGGATACATGCAAAGTGATAGACAAACAGACACATCATAATAATAATGCTGAAAGGTGAAGGCAAGAATAAAATCTTTCAAGGAAAAAAATGATTTATGTACAAGCAAACCCCAGTAAGTTTAACATCTGACTTCTCAAAAGGAACAATAGAGATTTGAAGGCATTAAGATAACAAATTCAAAATGTACAAAAAGAAAAAAGTCAACCAAGAATTCTATATTCAATAAAACTACTTTTCAAAAATGAAGAGCAAATAAGGATATTCCCAGATAAACAAAAAGAAAGACAATTTGTTTCTAGCATACAGGCCTTACTAGAAATATCAAAGGAATTTTTCCAGGATAAAAGCAAATGACTCTAGACAGTAATTTGAATTCACAGAAGAAATAAAGAATATGAGTAGGTAATTAGTATCTAGAAAAAATAGTATAAATGACTTCTTTATTTCTCTTAAGTTATCTAAAAAGCAAATGCATAAAAATACACATATATAATGTAATGTTGGACTTACATAGACATTTAATATATTTGCCAATAGCATCACAAAGGAGGTAGTGGGAGCAAAGCTATATTGGGTGATAAAAATTAAGTAGAAACTCAAATCCGTGGGAACAAATGAAGTGAACAGTAAATGGCAAATAATAAGTATAATATAAGATAACCTATATACATGTATTTTCTCTTGTTTCTTATCTCAGATATTTTAAAGAACATAAGATTATATATAGTAATCATTATAATTCTTCTTATTGGGTTTGTAACATTTATAGACAGTGTATATAATAACACAAAAGATAAAATATAACAATATAGAAGTAGCATTTCTATGTCACTGTAATTAAGTTAGTATATACCTGAAACTGATTCTGATAAGTGGAAATGTATATGTAAAGACATAGAAAAAGCACTAAGGGACTAACTCAAAGGCATGGTGAAATAGTCATTAGACAAAATGCTACATGGGAAATATTAATTTAATGAAAAAGCAAGCAACAAATGAGGAACAAAGAAGATGTGAAATATCTAGAAAGCAACCATGAAAGAAAATGACAGATATAAATCAAACTATCTCAATAAAATCATTAAATATGATTAGATTAAATAATCAAATCAAATAAAAATTGTCAGACTGTCAATATACTTCCAACTATATGTTGTCTACAGGACAAACTCTTTAGATTAAAAAATATGAATGGACTGAATGTTAAAAGAAGTAAAAGGATATATCATGCAGATAATAGCCAAAAGAAAGCTTGAGTGGCTATATCAATATTGACAAAATAGACATTAAAAATGTAAGTAGAGATAAAGAGGGACATTTTGTAATGTTGAAATTATCAATTCATAAAATATACAACAATCAATATTGTATATAAACCTAATAACAGATTGCTAAAATTCATGAAACAAAAACTGACAAAATTAAAGGGATAAATGAACAGTTCTACAATAATACTTGGACACTTAAGTACTCTACTTTTAATAATAGATATAATAAGTAGGAAGCAGTCAACAAGAAAATAAAAGAACTTAACAACACTGTAAGCCATCTACCTAACAGAACACCCAACAGAAAACACATTATTCTCAAATATACATGGAACATACTCCAAGATAGACCAAAAGTTGAGCAATAATACAGAGCTCTATAAATTTGAAAAGGTAAAAATTATAACAAAGAATTTTTCTAGCCAAAATGGAATGACATTACAAATAAATAACAAAGAAATTAGAAAAAAACCTACACATATGTGGATGTGAAGAACATAATATTAAATTTGCAATGGCTCAAAGAAGAAATAGAAAAGGAAATTTTGAAAATAGTTTTTAATTAAAGTAAGTGAAGACACAGGGTACCAAAGTTTATGGGATGAAGCTAAAGCAGTACTTAGAAATTTATAGCTGGTTCTTTGAAAAGATCAACAAAACTGACAAAAATTTATCTAGATTAAGTAAGAAAAAAGATTCAAAGTACTATAATCAGAAACGAAAGATGGGGCATGACTATCAACAATACATAAATAGAACTTATTACAAAAGAATGTTATTAGCAATTATATGACAATAAATTAGATAACTTAGATAAAATGAACAAATTTCTAGGCAGACACAAAGTACCAAAATGTACTCAAGGAGACATAGGCAATCTAGACATTGAATTAATAATAAAAAATACAAGGAAAAGCTCATGCCTAGTAGGCTTCATTGTTTAATTGTACCACACATTTAATGAATTACTAACAATTTTTTTCAAATATTTTCAAAAAAGTAGAAGAGGTTGAAACAACTCCAATCTCATTTTGTGTTACCAGTAGTACCCTGATACCAAATCTAGACAAATACATCACAAGTAAACCACGGTCCAAAATATCTTATGAATATTGATGGAAAAATTTCAACAAAATACTAGTAAACTGAACTCCAGCTACACATGAGAATATCATATACTGTTATGGTTTAGATATTAGGTGTCCCCCAGAAGCTCACGTGTGAGACAATGCAAGAAGGATTAGAGGTGAAATGATTGGGTTACAAGAGACTTAACCCATTTTGTAAAAAAATCCCCTGACAGGGATGAAGAGTGCTAACTGAAAGCAGGTAGGGTGTGGCTGGAGGAAGTGGGCATTGGGGGTATACAATTGGGGTATATATTTTTTATCTGATAAGTGGAATTTCTCTCTCTGCTTCCCGATCTTCGTGTCTTGAGCTGCTTGCCTCCACCACACTTCTGTCTCAATGTTCAGCCTCCCCTCAAGCCCAGAGGAACGAAACCTGCTGTATATGCACTAAGACCTCTAAAACTGTGAGGCCCTAAATAAACTTTTCCTCCTCTATATTATTCTTGTCAATTCTATTGATTGCAGCAGTGAAAAAGCTGACTAAAACATATAACATAACCACATGGGAACTTATCCTAGGAATAAAAGATTTGTTTAACATGTAAGTATCAATTCATGTAATATACCCTATCAATGAAATAAAGGAAATAAAAAATTGCATGATCATCTCAGTAAATGAAGAAAAATGTTTGACAAAATCCAACAGCTTTCATGATCAAAAAATAACAATACTCATCTAATGTGGATAGATAGGAATTTCCTCAATATGATAAAGGGCATCTATGAATAACCCACAGATAAATCTCTACTTAGTGGTGAACTACTGAACAATTCACTACCAAGGTCAGGAATAAAGCAAGGATATCCACACTTGCTACTCTATTCAAGGTTGTACTGGTTTTTCCCCCCAGGGAAATAAGAAAAGGTCAATAAGTAAAAGGCAACCAAATGAGAAAATTAGGATTACAATTATCTCTATTTGCAAATGACCTCATAATTTATTTATTTAATGGCATTGGAGATTGAACCCAGGCCCTTGCACGTGGTAGGTGGGGACTCTGCAACTGAGTTACGTCCCCAACCCTTGTACACAGAAAATCTTAATACTTTTCATTTAAAAACTATTATAACTAATAAATAAGTTCAGTGGGATTACATGGTCAATATGAAATGCAATGAACAATCAAAAATAAAATTAAAACAAATCTATTTAAAATAATATCAAAAAGCTAAAAAATTTTTTTTTTTTTTTTTGGTACCAGGGATTGAACTCAGGGGCACTCGACCACTGAGCCACATCCCCAGCCCTATTTTGTGTTTTATGTAGAGACAGGGTCTCACTGAGTTGCTTAGTGCCTCGCCATTGCTGAGGCTGGCTTTGAACTCTCAATTCTCCTGTCTCAGCCTCCCAAAGTGCTGGGATTACAGGCTTGAGCCACCGCGCCCGGCTTAAAGCTAAAAATCTTAAGAATAAATCTGATAAAAGAAATGCAAACCTTATACTATGAATGCTATAAAACATGTTAAAAGAAATTAAAGAAAATATCAACAAGTGGAAATAATCTATTTATTCATCAAAAAACTTAATATTGTTTAAATGGTAAAACACAAGAAATGTATCTTTAACTTAGGTACAATACCTATTAAAATTACAGTGGGGCTGGGGTTGTGGCTCAGTGACAGAGTGCTTGCCTAGCATGTGTGAAGCACTAGGTTTGATTCTCAGCACTGCATATAAATAAATACAATAAAGTCCATTGACAACTAAAAAATATTTTTAAAAAAATTACATTGGCTTCCTTTCCTCTGAAAATTGCCAAGCTGATCCTAAAATTTATACGGAATCATAAGTAAACCAAAATATCCAAAATGATCATGAAAAAATGAAGAACAAAATAGGAAGGCTTACATTTTCCAACTTCAAATATTATTGCAAAGTAGTTGTAATCAAGACAAGATGGTAGTGAAATGAGGACAGACATATAGATCAAATGAATGGAATTGAGTCCAGAAAAAAATACTTACATGTATTGTTAAGTGAGTTTTGACAAGGATGTCAAGACCATTGAAAGTACAAAGAATGGTTGTTGTTTTTTATTTTGTGTTTGTTTTTGACAAATGGTCTGGGATGACTAGATAGCTACAGCAAAAATAAATGGATTTGAATTGTTATATCACATCATATACAAAAATGAACTAAAAATGCATCAAAGGCCTATGTGTAAGAGCTAAAACTATAAAACCCTTTGATAAATGTAAATCTTCATTACTTTGGATTTGGCAATGGATTTTTAAATATGATGCCAAAAGAATGAGCAACAAAAGAAACAAATGGAAGTATTGGACTTCATCAAAATTAGAAATGTTTTGCTTCAAAGGGCATTATCAAAGAAGTGCAAAGACAACTGACAGAATGGGAGAAAATATTTGCCAGTTATATATTTGATGCATAACTAGCATGTAGAATATATAAAGGACTCTTATGACTCAGTAGTTAAAAGAAAACCTAGTTATTTATATATTCTACATGACAGTCATATATGTAAGTATGTATATATATATTTATAATTTATTTAAAATATATATGTATATAAATGGCCAACAAGGACATAAACAATGATGTGATGATGAGTCATCATGGAAATGCACATCAAAACTACAAGAGATACTCCACACCCACTGAGATGGCTAGAATAAAAAATGAGAATTAACAAGTGCTAGTGGGGAGTTTATAACACCCATACACTGCTGCTGGGAATATAAAACAGTGTATCCACTTTGTAAAGCAGTCTGGCAGTTCCTCAAATAGTTGAATATAGAATTACCCTATGATCCAGCAATTCCATTTATATATACGTATATAGTCAAGAGAATGGAAATGTATTTATGCAGGAAAACTTGAACATGAATATTTATAATGGCATTTTTCATAATATCCAAAATGTAGAAATGTTCATTATCAAAGGGTATTTTGTTTTAGTTTCTTGAGTTCCTTATGCATTCTGGATATCAACCACTTGTCAAATGTGTAGTTTGCATATATTTTATCCCATTTTGTATGTTGTCTGTTCACTCATGATCATTTCCTTTGTTATAGAGAACATTTTAGTGTGATGTAATCCCATCTGTCTATTTTTGCTTTTGTTTCCTTTGTTTGGAAGTCTTGTACAATTTTTTTTTGCCTATTCTAATATCTTGAAGCATTTCCTGTTTTCTTCTAGTAGTTCCGTAATTTCGGGTCTTATATTTAAATCTTTAATCCATGTTGAGTTGATTTTTGTAACTAGTGAGAAATGGGGATCTAGCTTCGAACTTCTACATGTGTATATCCAATTTTTTCAACACCTGTATTTAAAAGTCTGTCCTTTCTCCAATGCATGATCTTAGAACCTTTGTAAAAAGTCAATTGGCTATAAATTTATAGGGTTACTTCTAGACTCTCTATTCTGTTCCATTGGTCTATGTATCTCTTTTAATGGCAATTCAATGCTGATTGAACTATAGTTCTGCAGTACATTTTTTTAAAAATATTTTTTTTAGTTGTTGATGGACTTTTATTTATTTGTATGCAGTGCTGAGAATTGAACCCAGTGCCTCATGCATGCTAGGCAAGCGCTCTACCACTGAGCCACAACCTCAGCCCACTCTAATATATTTTGAAGTCAGTTAATGTAATGCCTCCTGCTTTGTTCATTTTGTGCAAGATGGGTTTGGCTCTTTGGTGTTTTTAGGGTTCCATCTAAATTTTAGGACTTTTTTTCTAAAATTCAGTAATGAATGTTGTTGGTATTTTGGTAGGAATTGTATTGAAACTTCATGCCACTTTTGATAATATGGACATTTAAAAAATATTATATTTTCTAATCTGTGAGCATAAGATGTTTTTGTTTTTTGCTTTTTGTGTCCTCTTCAATTTGTTTCATTGGTGTTTTATAATTTTTTTCTTGTCTTTCTCCTTTCCAGTTTGGATGCCCTTTATCTTTTCTCTTGCCCTATTACTCTAATTAGAACTTCTGGTACTATGTTGAGTAAAAGTGGTGAAAAGAGACATCCTTATTTTGTTCCAGTTCGCAGAAAGTTATCCACCTTTCCTCATTCAGTGTAATGTTATTTGTTGGCTTATTATAAATGGATTTTATTGAATTCTGTTCTTTCTATACTTATTTTTTAGAGTTTTTATCATGAAGGGATATTGAAATTTATTAAATTCCTTTTATTTACCTATTAAGATGATCATGTCAATTTTGTCCTTCATTCTGTTGATATGGTATATCACATATAGTCTTTGTGAATATTGAACTATCTTTGCATCCCTGGGATGAATCTCACTTAGGTCATGATAACTGTTTTTAATATGCTGTTTGCCTATCACATTGTTGAGGATTTTGCATTCATATTCATCAAGGATATTGGTCTGCAATTTTTTTTTGTTTGTTGTTGTTGTGTTGTATCCTTATCTGGTTTTGGTATGAGGGTAATGCTAACTTCATAGAATGTGTTTGGAAGAATTCTTTTTTTTAATACATGGACACAATGTCTTTATTTTTGTTTTACTTATTTTTATGTGGTGCTGAGGATCGAACTCAGTGCCTCACACATGCGAGGCAAGCGCTCTGCCACTGAGCCACAACCTCAGCTCCTGGAATAATTCTTGTAGTTTTTGGAATGAAATAAGGAGAATTAATATTAGTTCTTCTTTAAATGTTTAGTAGAACACAACAGTGAAGTTATTTTGTATCCTACTCCTAAAAGTAGAATATAATAACTTTTGTTGTCTTCTACTTATGACAAAGAGGTCAAAAATCAGCCTACACCAAAGGTGAAAAATCACACAAGGAGATAGATACAAAGAAGTAGAGATAATTGGAAGGCATGAGAAGCTGCCTACCACAGAGAGTATTTCCAAGGGTTTACCCTCTCTTGATTTTTCTGACTATGTTAGTGGAGGATGATATATTTGTGAAAAAAGCTAGAGTAAATGGTAATACAGTGTATTATGTGTTATGATGGGGGTGCACAAGAAGTTATTGAGGAAGAACTTTAATCTAGTATTTGGAGAGACCTTGATGCTTACAACAATAATAAGGATGTGATATCTGACCCTAGTTTTTAAGTAAGAAATTATTCTGGCTAGAAGATGTGGTATAACAGAAACAATGTCACAGAGACACTATATCTTTAAGAACAACAACAGTTTGGCAAATTACAAAATTATAAAAGCAGTGTTTTTTTTGTGTGTGTGTGTTTGGGAAAATAAATATATTGAAGGTCTATAACCCAAAAGTTTCTGTATGCCATGAGAATATTTAAACTGAAGACTGTTGAGAAATATGCTATAAAAAGGTAAGTTACTTGGTTCTTATAGGAGCAAAGCAGAGTGAAAATCTCTAGCTCATGTATTAAATTAAAAGAGATATGCTTTAGTTCATTTTGTATTGATATAATGAGACATTTGAAGATGGGTATTTTATAAAGAGAGGAAGGTAATTTATCTCACAGTTATGGAGGTTCAAGATAATGTGCTGACATCTACTCAGCTCTGTTGAAGGACTCATGGAAGATGGCATCACAATGGTGATAATATATATGGGATGGAGAGATCACACTGAGAGACAGAAAGAGAGAGATGGGGAGGTGCCAGGTTCACTTATAACAACTGGCTGTCATAGGACCCATGAGAGAAGGAATGCACATCTGTGATAAAAGCATTAATCTATCCTAAAGACCTAGTCATTTCCCATTAACTCTCACTTCTTGGAAGTTCCACCATCTCTTAACACTGACACACTGGGGATCAAACTCCTAGCACATGAACCTCTGGGGAAGAAACCATTAGAGGGAACTATATCTTCTACATTAAATACTGAAATAAAAACAGACACTGGAGTTTCTAGTGATTATTCTATGAACATACCCCATGTATTTATATCTTTGTATCATTGCTCCCTCTTTCTTATGCCTTCCCTGCCTTTTATTTTCCCTGTCCCAAATATCCCCCTTTCTTCTGAGTTCAATTCAAGGAACACCTACCTTCAGGAAAATTTCTGTCATTTTAGTTCATATAAGATTAACCTTTCTCTGTACTCCATAGCACTTAAAGAAAATACTGATTTATTTTATCCTTTTTATAGAGAACTTGGTTCATTTGGTCATTTAATTTTCATTCATCCATCTTATAAATACTTACTGAGAAATCTTTCATATGCACAGGATAATTTAGGATAATAACATAATTTAGTAATGTCCAGATGTATATGACATGGAATAAAGTTCCTACCCAAAAGTAAGTCACAGTTCAGTCATGACCAGAAGTGCTTATCAAAAATGTATGTTCTTGGGGTCACCCAAGACTAACTGAATCACATTTTCAGTTAGTATCCCAAATATAGACAATTAGTATCCCAAATATAGTTTGTAATAGATTCATACAGTGATTCTAAAGAATACTAAACATGGGAAGTAGTATTCTGGTGACATATAAGAATATATATAAATAAAAAAAAGAATATATATAAATAATTTGAACACAAGATAGAATGTGTGCCCCATAAGACCTATGCAAAATCTTATCAGGAGTTCAGAAATTACTTGTATCTGAGGCAATTTGGGAAAATCTGAAGGACAGGGTAAAGTTTTAATTATCATATCTGAAGAACAGTTACACTAATATATCATCTCTTATTTGTTTATTTATTTTGATCTCCTCTTTGGCATACAAGTCTTGACTTTATTTTGAAAATGTCATCCCCTTAACAGGAACAAAAAACAATTAAAAAAAATTTTTTTAGTTGTTGATGGACCTTTATTTATTCATTTATTTATATGTGGTGCTGAGGATCGAACCCACTGCCTCACACATGCGAGGCAAGTGCTTTACCACTTAGCCACAATCTCAGCCCAGAAAACAATATTTTGGTCCACAAATTTTCTTTTTTTTCTTTTCTTTTATCTAGTTTTTAATTTATTTGTCCTATTAGGTATACATACATACATTTTGATTCATTGTACACAAATGGAGCACAACTTTTTATTTCTCTGGTTGTACACGATGTAGACTTGCACCATATGTCCAGTCATACACATGTCCTATATACATACATAGGACAATGATGTCCATCTCATTCCACTATATTTCCTGCCCCAATGTACCCTCCCTTCCCCTCCCCTCCTTCCCCTTTGACTAAAGTTCCTCCATTCTTCCTGTGCCCCCTCCCCCATTATGGATCAGCATCCACTTATCAGAACATTTGGCTTTTGTTTTTTGGGTATTGGCTTACTTCACTTAGCATGCTATTCTCCAACTCGATCCATTTACCTGCAAATGCCATAAGTTTATTCTCTTTTAATGCTGAGTCATATTCCATTGTGTATATATACCACAGTTTCTTTATCCATTCATCTATTGAAGGGCATCTAGGTTGGTTCCACAGTTTAGCTATTGTGTATTGAGCTGCTATAAACATTGATGTGGCTGTGTCACTGTAGTATGCTGATTTTAAGTCCCAAAGGGTTTTTTTATACATATCTTCTTTATATGTACCATGTGACTGACTCATTGCCATCATCATAAAAAATCTTTTGAGCTTCTTAAATTCTGGGGATCCTAAGGGGTACAAGATACAGTTCTTGTCCTTGCAGTTATTACTGTCCAATGAGAGAAACTGAAATTGTACATGGCAAGTAAGTTCAGTAGAATATTACATATGCTAAATGCTAGGTGAAATAAATCTGTTGGAGAAAGAAGTGATCATGGAAAGTCAGGTCTACAAAGAGTATGAGAATGAGTTCTTGAAGGAAAAATAGGACTTTGATCTGTCTAGGGATTAGATAAATGAAAGCATTCGGAACAAGGCCCATGATAGTAAAATATATAGGCAAGAACATATCTGAAAGCTTTTGAGCAATTACACACAAATTTAATTTGGTTAGGGAGTTGGTTGTATGTCAGAAATTATAGGAGACAAGGCTGGGTCCATAGATGAAGACTGGACTGTGGAGAGCAGTGAATCCCAAATGAAGTGCTCTAGGTTTTATCTTGAAAATAGTAGGGAGTCAATCAAGATTTCAATACTGGGAGAGGTTGGGGGAAGAGAATGAATTGTTTTTGCAAGGTAATGTTTAATGGCAATTAATCTGTTAGCATGGCAGAAGAAGAATGCAGTGAATGGATATCAGAGCAGTTAAGAGACCAGAGAGGAAACATGAAGACTAGCCGAGAGACTGTTGAAATAAACAGTCTGACATTAAGTTAACCTAGGTCGGGATCAGAGTTAGACTATGAACCCAGAACCAAAAGGGGGCAAGCCAGAGATATTACTCAGTAAATGAAATCTCTCATTTATTAAATCAAATTAATTTCTATTCACATCAAAAGGAAGAGTTATTTCTTCAAGAACTCTATTCTTCCATAGCTTTATGTGCACTGAAGAAAACCAAAATATGGTGTTAACATAACTATTTCTTCTTAACTTTTAGGTTATAAGGTCTGTCAGGTCTGTCTTATTTCTTGGCGTTGTTTTGGGATTTTTGTTATTTTTCATCACTCTAGAATCTGCAACATTGTCTAATATATGTGAAAGTTTTAAGAAGTGTAAAACTGAACCAAATATCAAGAATTAGCTGTTGAGGCTACTTTGTATTTGGAAGATCAAGAGAATATGACAAGGATTGCTTTGGCTATTCTGGGTCTCTCATATTTCCAAATGAATTTTATGATTGCCTTTTTTATTTCTATAAGGAATGATGTTGGGATTTTAATTGGAATTGCATTGAATCTGTATAGTACTTTGGGTAGTATGGCCATTTTGACAATATTGATTCTGCCTATCCAAGTGCATGGGAGATCTTTCCATCTTCTAAGGTCTTCTTCAATTTCTTTCTTTAGTGTCATGTAGTTTTCATTGTAGAGGTCTTTCACCTCTTTAGTTAAATTGATTCCCAAGTATTTTATTGTTTTGAGGCTATTGTGAATGGGATGGTTTTCCTAATTTCTATTTCAGAGGATTCATCACTGATGTGTATAAATGCATTTAATTTATGGGTATTGATTTTATATCCTGATACTTTGCTGAATTCATTCATTAATTCTGGAAGTTTTCTGGTGGAATTTTTTGGATCTTCTTAGTATCATGTCATCAGCAAAAAATGATAGTTTGAATTCTTCTTTCCTATTCCTATCCCTTTAATTTCTTTCATTTGTCTAATTGTCTGGGTAGTTTCAAGGACTATATTGAATAGAAATGGTGAAAGAGGGCATTTCTGTCTTGTTCATGTTTTTAGAGGGAATGCTTCCAATTTTTCTCCATTTAGTAAACTTTAGCAAGAAGAGTGAAGTAGGATGCATCACAATACCAGACCTTAAACTATACTACAAAGATATAGTACCAAAACCAGCATGGTATTGGCACCAAAATAGACATGTAGTCCAATGGTACAGAATAGAAGACAGAGACAAACCCACATAAATACAATTATCTCATACTAGACAAAGGTGCCAAAAACATACACTGGACAAAAGATAACCTCTTCAACAAATGGTGCTGGGAAAACTGGAAATACATATGCAGCAAAATGAAACTAAACCCCTATCTCTCACCATGCACAAAACTCAACTGAAAGTGCATCAAGGACCTAGGAATTAGACCAGAGACCCTATGCCTAATAGAAGAAAAAGTAGGCCCAAATCTTTATCACGTCAAATTAGGCCCTAACTTCCTTAACAAGACTCCTAAGTTGCAAGAAATAAAAGCAAGAATCAATAAATCAGATGGATTCAAACTAAAAAGCTTCTTCTCAGCAAAGGAAATAATCAATGAGGTGAACAGAGAGCCTACATTCTGGGAGCAAATTTTTGCAGAATACACGTCTGATGGAGCACTGATCTCTAGGATATATAAAGAAATCAGAACACTTAACACTAAAAATATGAACAACCCAATAAATAAATGGGCTAAGGAGCTGAACAGACACTTCTCAGAAGAAGAAATACAATTGATCAACAAATATATGAAAAGATGTTCAACATTGAAGATGTGGTGAAAAAGGTACACTTAAACATTGCTGGTGGGATTGTAAACTGGTGCAACCAATCTGGAAAGCAGTATGCAGATTTCTTAAAAAACTTGGAATGGAATCACCATTTGACCCAGCTATCTCACTCCTTGGCCTATACCCTAAAGACTTAAAAACAGCATAGTACAGTCAAGCAGCGACTTCAATGTTTATAGCAGCACAATTCACAATTGCAAAACTGTGGAAGCAACTCAGATGCCCTACAATAGATGAATGGATAAAGAAACTGTGGTACATATACACAATGGAATATTATTCAGCAATAAAAAAGAATAAAATTATGGCATTTGCAGGTAAATGGATGGAGTTGGTGAACATCATGCTAAGTGAAGTAAGCCAATCCCAAAAAACCAAAGGCCAAATGTTCTCTCTGATTAGTGGATGCTGATACATAATGGGAGTGGGAGTGGGGAGCATAGGAGGAATGGAGGAACTTTGGATAGGGTAAAGGGGAGGGAGGAGAAGGGAAGGGGCATGGGGGCAGGAAATGTGGTAGAATGAGATGGACATCACTACCCTTGATACATGTATGAAGACACGAATGGTGTGACTCTACCTTGTTTACATTCAGATAAATGAAAAATTGTGTTCCATACATGTGCTGTGAATTGAAATGCATTCAGATGTTTTTAAAAAAATAGAGTATGATAAAAAGAAGTTTAGAAGAGGAGTAAATTGGAGGGAAGTTCTAGGAGAGCTTTGAAAAATTAATATCTGTCTTCTCCCCACCTCTTCCTCTCACCCTCCTCTCCACTGCTACCCTCTACATCAATCTATTAACAAGTAATTATTTTGAAAAGATAACAAAATGATGATTTAAATAACTTGGGCATATTTATTATAACTGTAAAATATTAGGCTTCATGGGGAATGGAAAATAGGAGCTATCAGTTTGAGCTTAATCTATGGAAGGAGATAGAGCATCTGAGTGTTCTGCTATATGTAATGGGTAGGGAGGTTTGGATGCCTGAGATAGTGAACTTAATTAAAGAGTATATTATAGTTCTAGAAGAATGAAAACACTCCTTGGCCAATATAACAATCAGATAAATATCATCATGACTATCAGCTTTGGGTGTGACCTTCCACTGTCCCTGAAAATATAAAGTCACATAGTACTAAAAGAAATATAGTCATGTCACCCTTGGGTTCATGTAGTACTTTTATGGACCACAATTGTACTCCCAACTTCATAGGCTGATACACTGCTTATATTAAAGACTATCTTTTAAACAGTTAAAAATTGTAAAGGGGGCTGGGATTGTAGCTCAGCGGTAGAGCACTTGCCTCGCATGCGTGAGGCCCTGGGTTCAATCCTCAGCACCACATACAAAGCAATAAAATAAAGACATTGTGTCCATCTACAAGTAAAAAAAAATTTTTTTTAAAATGTAGAAAACTCTCTCTTATCTCCTGGGAGTGAATGATTTCAGAATTAAAAGAGCTTATGAAACTTGACAATTTTCCAATGGCAAGGCATGGGAACAGCTCAGGAGGTATCTGCTTCCTTATATCCTGAGATAATCATGAAATTATTCATCTATAAGCTAATTCTCTGGTCATAATATAACATAGCAATATACCTGAAATGGTTTATAATTATCAGCAAGGCATGGGCCTTACTCAAGATGGGGCATACAGTGATATTCACTAATAGTTTCTAGAATTAAACTTAATTGCACTTGCAGTGATGATGACCACTTTGCTCTGAGTTAGCCATATGTAGCCAAAAACCACCCAATTGTGGTATTTCTAGTCAAAGTTTAGGTACATCTGTGGCCAGAATATAGAGCAAGAAAACCTAACAAAACTAATGAGGCAGAGTGGGAAAATAGAATTTTCATGGGCCTTAGAGTAAGACATTCATAGATTTGAGTCCTGACTTTGAAACTGATTATCTCTGTGAATTTGAGCAAATTTATCAACTTCTGTGAGCTCCAGTACTGTATCTTCAGAATGAAGATTATAATAATGTCTACCTTTTATAGTTTTTATTAGGATCAAATGGTATGACAAATAATCTTCAAGAGGGTATTTACAAGCATCAGGGAAGCAATATTGGCCTCATGAACATATGTGCCTTAACCAAGTGAGTGAAACATTGCAGCATTGCAGCTAGACTAATATGGCAGACAGAATAATGCCCTCCCTCCAAAGGTGTCCACACCCTAATCCATATAAATATGTTACCTTACATGGAAAGGGGGATTTTTCCAATGTTATTGTTAAAGATCCTGAGAAGGATAAATTATCCTTCCTTATTCAGATAGGCTCCACATAATTACAAAGTTCCCTGTTAGAGGGAGGCAAAAGAGTCAAAGAAAAAGGAGATGTGATAATGGAAACAGAAATTGAAATGATATGCTTTAAAGATGGAGGAGGGAAGCTTAAGCTAAGGAATGTAGATGATCTTTGAAAGCTGGAAAAGGTAAGGGAACAGATTCTCCCCTACAGCCTTCAAAAGTAAAGTACCCCTATGGACACATTGACTTGAAGACTTTTTACCTTCAGAAATGTAAAATAATAAACTAATGTAGTTTTAAACCACTAAGTTTCTGACAATTTATTGCAAAAATAGGAAGTTAATATATTCATATTTGGCATATGAATATATTATATATATATGCTGAAGGATGCTGTCATCATCCTTCAAAAAATTAGTTTGGGGATGGTTTCATCAAATATGTCCATAACATGGCACTACAGCACTCATTGTCTATAAAATAGCAAAAACCCTCCATAATTCCTTTTTCCAAATCACAGCATTACTCAGGAACACAAGCCCTCAATTGTTGTCACTGGTAATATTTCTTAGAACATGGCCCTAGAATGGCTAACATGGGCCAAATGAAATTTTTATTGATATTTGTGACTTTCCTCATGGATAATCCTCACTCTGTGGCTATAAGAGATAGAAGTGATGGTATCATTCCTTTTACTCTTTAAGGAAAACTGTCCTGTGTCACCCACCTGTGTGTATCTGAGGGGTGGTTCTAATTGAATGAATGATTGGTATTATTCTTATGGGTTACATAAGTCTTCTGGTTTCTGCTCAGTCAACTCCAATATCATTTGATGCTGAGGTGACATGGGCACCTCTCCAACTCTCCAAGTGAACTGTTTGTGTTGCTTTGATATAAAACAGGGAGATGAGAGATCTGTGCTACTATAGAAATATGCTTAGGTAAGATGCTTGCCATTGTCCCAGAAGTTCAGAAGAAAAGAAGATGTATCTGAATGTTCACTTTCAACGGATTAGGAATTTGCTCCTTTCAATTTTATGAAATCATTGAAGCATTTTTTAAAATACTGAACGAATTCTGACTTGTTTGTTAAAAAGACTACCTTACCATGTAATACATTTAAACTGTGAAAAGAATGGTTGGGAATTCTGTTCCTTTCTCCATTATTTTGCATTTTTAAAAATATAGTATTCAGTGTAAAAATCACTATGGACACAGTGTTCACATTTTCCTGTCAGTGTCAATATATTCAGCTTTATTTTTTAAAGAATCAAGCTTCTGTCTTTTGGAAATAAAATCTTAACTATTTAAATATTGGGATAAAAATATCAGATATACTCCAAAAAGACCAAACTTTGTATTTCCCTTACCTATTGGTTATGGAAATTCCAAATGTCTAAATAGTCAGATGCATGTAATCATTGCCCAACTAATGGGATCTCTACATGAATTCCTTCCTTTTAGACAAATGACCAACATTAGAAGCCAATCTCATGTCCCAGAGGTCTGGAATTTATACATTCATTAATTAATTCATCCCTCCACTCATTCAACAAATTTTTATTGAGTACCTACCTTTTACTAGGTATATGTTGTGGGAATATAGAAGAGAATAAGACACATCCTTGCCCTCATGTAGCTTAAAGTTTAACAAATGTACATAATAGATATGTACAACATGCCTGATAAATGAATGAATTTATTCATTCATTGATAGTTTAAAAGCTAACTTCTATGGGTGTGTGATCATATGGTGTTTAGAACTAAAGTAGGTAGAAGACACCATGGTAGGAATGAAATCTCCTATACCCAATCATCTACACTCGTGCCACTGATGGCTCTCATTTTAAAATGTCACCTCTGATGGTAATGATAACCCTGAAATCTTCAATGATGGTTACAATATTCTTATTATAACAGGAAAGTAGCCTCAGACACTTTCAACTAGAATTAGGAATGTTGGGAAGAAAGGTGGTTTTAAGTACCTATAAAGAAACCTAATTATCTCAGAGTCTGTAAAGAGTAGTGATTTCTAAAGAACACAAGATATGGAGTCAAATATCCTGGATTTGAATCTCTGCTCTGTCATGTGGATTTAGATACCTTTCTATACTTCAATTTAATGTTTAAGATGGGGATGGTAACACTGAACCATCAGAGTTCTAAGGATTAAATAAAATAATTCAGGTAAATCATGTATCATAAGGACAGATACAAAACTCTCAGTAAATATACTAGTAGTACTACTAGTAGTAGTTTGTTAGTGAGTTTTCCTTACTGTAACAGAATACCAACTTAATCAATAAAAGATGGAAAAGGTTTATTATGACACAGTTTCAGAGGTTTCAGTCCATGGTCTCTTTGCTGTGTTGCTTTGGGCCTTCAGTGGTAGTACATCATGGCTAGAGTATGATGGAGGACACCAGTTCATCTCATGGCAGCTGAGAAGCAGAGTGAGGAAAGGGCTAAGGTCTCAATATCCCATTCAAGGTCATGCTCCCAATGACCTAATTTCCTTCAAATAGGTCCCACCTCTTAAAGGTTCCACTGCCTTCCAATAGTGCCATGAGGTGAGAATCAAGCCTTTAATGCATGGACTTTTGAGCAACATTTCAGATCCAAACTATAGAATTATTGTTACCATTTTTGTTATTATGCTGATTTCTCACAGATTCACTTACATGAAGAGTCTACTCTCTCCCAGCTACCCAAACCTCATGAGCTTTTAAATGTAACTACAAAAGAAAAGTGTCACAGAGGAAAAAAATATGACTTTGGTTCTCCTTTCTGATCCATACATCCCCTCTGTGGTATCTTCTTTCCCTCTTTAGTTTTAAGCATCATTACAATCACACACAAACACACACACACACACACACAGAGTAAGAGAGGGGGCAGGAGGAATAGAGCTAGAGATGCTATGCCAGTGTGATGGATTGATGGACTGATAGTTTCTGCTGGGGATGATTTGTTGAGAATGATCCTGAGATTGCATTGGGAATCAACATATAAAAGTAGCATGATTGATTAGTAATGGGTGTCAAGGACTGATATTAGTAAGTTATACCATGCATACTATACTGTCAAGAAAGGATAGGTCATTACCATTTCAGTATGATTTGAAGTCTATCTTTAAAAGAAATTTGTAATACATACATGCATTTTAAATTTTAATGTTTATTGTGGAATAAAAGTCTAGGCTTCTTATTAAATAATTTTCTGGCATTAGGAAACAAATCAGAGGGTTGTGAGGATACTACTGACTTTCTGAAATCATATCATATGATATAATGACCTACTTTACTCTTGCATAAGTTGGGCCTTAATTTTGTGATTCCACAAATTATTTGCTATACACAAATGTAAGACAACATACTTCTTTTAATAAAAGTTCCACTAATGACCTATCAGACATAATATTATATATTCATATGGTGGAATTCTAATCAGCAATTAAAAATGAAAGAATTAGCCGGGCGCGGTGGTGCAAGCCTGTAATCCCAGCACTTAGGGAGGCTGAGACAGGAGAATCGCGAGTTCAAAGCCAGCCTCAGCAATGGCGAGGCGCTAAGTGAGCAACTCAGTGAGACCCTGTCTCTACATAAAACACAAAATAGGGCTGGGGATGTGGCTCAGTGGTCGAGTGCCCCTGAGTTCAATCTCCAGTACCAAAAAAAAAAATGAAAGAATTACTTATATATGCAATATGAATAAATCTCACACATAGTTTGCTGAGTATAAAAAGCCAGACACAAAAGGCTACATATTATACAATTCTAATTATGTATATGACTTTCTAAAACATGCAGAACCACTCTTTGCAGCAGTTCACAAAATGGATTGTATGATAGAATTACCAGGAGAACTTATGAAACATAGTTTCTGGCCCTCATTCCCTGTATTTCTAATTCAGTTGGTCTGGAGGAAGGCCTGAGAGTTTGTATTTCTAATGAGTCGCCAGGTGATGCTAATGTTTTGGTTCAGGGTTCATACTTGAGAACCACTGATATATGGCAATAGAAGTCAGAATAGTGGTTAGCTCTATTGTATGTGTATGGATATATGGAGGGTGTTATTTTTTTTTATTTTTTTATTTTTATTTTTTTTGGTACTGGGGATTGAACTCAGGGGTACTCGACCACTGAGCTGCATCCCCAGCCCTATTTTGTGTTTTATGTAGAGCCAGGGTCTCACTGAGTTGCTTAGCACCTCGCCATTGCTGAGGCTGGCTTTGAACTCGCAATTCTCCTGTCTCAGCCTCCCTAAGTGCTGGGATTACAGGCTTGAGCCACCGCGCCCGGCTAGGAGGGTGTTAGTGATGGGGAAGGGACACAAAGGAATTTGTTAGGAAAGTGTAAATGTTCTATATTTTAACCTGGGTCATCATCTTGTAGATATATACACAGGTAAAATATTACCCAACTGTACCCTTTAGATTTGTGACTTATACTCTATGGAAATTTTACCTTTAATTACAGAAAAGAATATGGGCTTGGAATCAAACACATCAAGTTTACATTCCTAGCTCTGCCACTTATTATTTCTATGACATTTGGCAAGATACTTCATTTACCCAAGGTTTATTATTTTCATGAAGAAAATAGGGTACATAATAATACTACCCCACATAGTTGTTAGTATCAAATAAGATGATCCTTATAAGCTACTGAGCATAATACTTTGCACAAAGTAAATACTTTCCAAACATCTGCTATTATTTGGAGATATGAGACTAATTATAGAGATCAAATAGTTCTTCCTCACCTCTCACCACACACTTCTATTTATCTTCTTCATTTATACTTGCATTCTTCATCTTTGAAAAGCCCTAGTACATCATTGGTTAATACCACCTTGACTAGTAGAGCTTCTACCGAAACAAAACTATTTCTTCATAATACCAGCAAATCCTGTCCTGAAACTACTTGCCTCCCAGATTGCAAATGAACAGATGTCTCAATCAAGACAGGTGCACCTTGGTGCTCGCCATGGGCACAGAGTGTTCTCTGAAGGTTGCTGAGAGTCCCTGAACTAGGTAAACCACCCATGAAATCCAATTCAACTTAGGAAAATAGGTTATAAATATGACTCACTAAAGATACCTCTCTCAGGAAATAATTCTAGCAGTGGTTAGCTCCAAGGACACAAACTACAGGCAAACATGTCCAGGTCAGAGATTCAAGCTTTTTGTCCCTGTTTGCCATGCTGCTGCAACTTATACTCTATTTCTTGGTTTTAGGCTCCTTAAATACTACTAATTCTCAAAATGCACTCTAATCAGGAAATTTATCTGATTAACTCCCTAATGCCCCCTCTTAACTCATAATATCAGGTAATATTCTCTATTTAGTTTGATGCAAAGAATACTGCCTTAGCTCTTTCTCTGTGCAAGTACTATGCTATGTGATGCAGACAAAGACCTAAAATGTACCTGATTCCTGTCCATGAATATTCTGTGAATGGAGTAAGAAGGCTGCATAAGTAGATGATGATAGATAAAGTAAGGTGTATCAAGGAAACACTGAAGAGAAATATCTAAATCTATATTAGAAGGTAGACCTTAAGGGAAATACTAAACAAATGCTCTCTGGAGTAAATCACCTTTTCAGATCTTTAGAATCAGAGGAAGAAGGTTAAAGTTAGGGACTTGTTCTGGCATAAAAGAAGGAAATATGAGTTTTGGTGTTTGGATGGGGAGGAGAAAGAGCACCAGAGTTTATGTGCAGTTAGGTATGAAATACACCAGAAAGGATCGAGTTATGATGGGCCTTGTTGGACCTAGAAGTAGGCATGGGTCTAGTCATTTTGCCAGTGATCAGAATTTATCCAAAACAGAGGTAAATCGAAGCTCTTTTCTGTCATATGTTTTCGTGTGCTTCTATCCTATATGATCAATCCCCCAAAATACCCTTATGGTCCTGGAGATAAAAGCCAAAAGAGCATACACGCTACTATTGAAATGAGAAGGAGTTTGAAAACAGCCCCATGACACAGGTCAGAAAGCTATACAGAACTGCTCTGCTCTTCCCCACCCCATCTCCACCCAACTTAGGTAAAAAATAAACATTTATAAATTGGGAAGTTGAAGAGCCAAGAATAGGTGCAATAAACTATGTTACTTTTGAAGATTGATTTTGTGCTTATTAGTGGGGAAAAAGCAGCCTCACTTTTATTGCGAGGGCTTGCAATTGATTAGACAGAATGAAGACTCATCATTTTCCCCAGTGTTTTTATTAAAATGAATAAGGCATTTTGTTTTTCACAAGATTATTATGCAATTGCACAGCACATTTTTGCACCCCTCTGTTTTATAAGGTTTTTCCTACAGGCAGTCCTGTTATATAACCCTAGCCCTGTCCCTTTATAAATTGATCATGTCACAGAGGTACTAACTCATTGTCCTCCAAGCAAGCACATGAAATGCCATCTCTGAAAACTGGAGCCTAATCTAAGGATTCTATTAGGAGTCCAATCATTCATTAAAAGAGCTGACCCCAATCTTATCAATACTCTATATAGAGGGTAAATGATTTTTAGTAGAGAAAAACAAAAATAAAAACATCAAAAAGTGAAATTGTTGTACATGTATGTGTGTGTGCAGATGTTTAGAGAGAGGAGGAAGAAAGCAAATCCTTTTGAAAACCCTTTTAATCCTTTCTATAAATCACAAGTTGAAGGGAATACTGTAGCCAGGTGATGCACTTTAGTTCAAAGGAAAATAAGCTCATGCCACATAAGCAGTATTTCAGCCACCAAGACAGAAGTGTGACCTTGAGCAAATGAAGTCCATTATTGGCATTATCTGCTACAGTGGCTCACCTGACCTAATCTGTAGATGATTTCATTGCAGCACAGGCCAAACAAAGTGCTTCAGTTACCATGAATGGGTTCGGGGCTGCTGCAATATCCAAACTCTAGGGAGTAACATATACGTAGGGATCTCCATGAGTTTCTAGATTTTCTTTTATACTGTAACCTCAGGCTATTATAGTACCCCGTCAGCTGACCCACCACTAAGTGTATTCTTGGCCACAAGAAAAATTGGACAAGAAAATGAGCTCTAGATCTAACTCCAAGCACTGGCTTCTGACCTCTTGAGCCTGCAATGAATATTTTTTTTTCTATATGCTTTCTGTAGCATTCTTTTTTTTTTTTTTTGGTACTGGGAATTGAGCTCAGGGGTACTTGACCACTCAGCAACATCCCCAGCCCTATTTTGTGTTTTATGTAGAGACAGGGTCTCACTGAGTTGCTTAGTGCCTCACCATTGCTGAGGCTGGCTTTGAACTAGTGATTCTCCTGTCCCAGCCTCCCAAAGTGCTGGGATTACAGGCTTGTGCCACCGTGCCTGGCTTCTGTAGCATTCTTTCTAGCACTCTTTTTTTTACAAGTATTTTTTAAACCTTTATTTTATTTATTTATGTATTTTGTGTGTGGTGCTGACGATCAAACCCAGTGCTTCACGCATGTGAAGCTCTACCACTGAGCCACAACCCCAACCTGATAGCACTCTTTTGTACATAACCTTGTATTGCAATTTTCACAGGTATTTCTGAATGTGTGTGTGTGTGTGTGTGTGTGTGTGTGTGTGCATGTATTTGTAGGGGGAAGAAAACATCTGCCCAACTACTCTCTAACTTCCTTGAGAGTATACACTGTATTGTCTACCTCTTTCAACATAGAACAATATACATAGACATACACTGTATTGTCTACCTCTTTCAACATAGAACACTGCTTAACTATGCCAGCTCTGAAATGAGTCTCTCTGGATTCAAATACAAGTTCTATCACTAACAATATGTATGAAATTTAATAAGTTATTTAACTTCTCTGAGACATAGTTTTTTCTGATTGGTAAAATAAGGATGATATTATTTCCTACCTTATAATAATCTTGAGAATATTGTATGAATATAGTGTAAAGATAAGTATATGTGGAAATTATATGTAAAGCACTCAGAGCATTGCCTGGCACATAGTAAGCATTTAATAAAGTTAACTCCTATTGTTATCATTATTGTCTTAAAACTCAGAAAGTGAAAAGCACACATGAGTTAGAAGTGACTGCCAATCTATCACAGGCATGTGTTTTATTGATTTACTTAAAAGATTGCAATAGTAAAACATTTATCCAAAGAGCTTCAAATAATGTAGACATTTAAAAAGTAAGCAGGCAAAGTGATCCCTTAAGACTCCCCCTAACGACATGAAATATGAATTGGAAAATCAAATATAAGAGGCTTACAGGACACCAAATGTACAAAATTACAACACATCTACACCAAGGCACATTATGATAAAAATGCCCAGCATACAGAATAAAGATGGAATTTTAAATGCTGCAAGAGAGAGGAATCAGATTACATATGGGGGGAAACCAATTTGAACCTCAGCAGATTTTTCAACCCAGACCCTAAAAGCCAGGAGTTCGTGGAACAACATGTGCCAAGCTCTGAAAGAAAATGGTTGCCAACCAAGAATCTTATATCCAGCAAAATTGAGCTTCAGATTTGATGATGAAATAAAAACCTTCCATGATAAACAAAAGTTAAAAGAATTTATAGCAAGAAAGCCTGTACTAAACAGCATTCTCAGCAAAATATTCCATGAGGGGGAAATGATAACCAACAATGAACATACACAAATATAGGAACTACACTAAAGGAAAGGCCAATTAAAGGAGAAACCAAGTCATGTTAGAAACCAAAAATAAACCAAAAAACCAAGAATGCAAACCATGTCTCAACAATAACCCTGAATGTCAATGGCCTAAACTCATCAATTAAAAGACATAGAATGGCAGACTGGATAAACAAAAAAGACCCAACAATATTCTACCTTCAAGAGACTCATCTCACAGGAAAAGACATCCACAGACTGAAAGTGAAAGAGTGGGAAAAAATATATCACTCACATGGACTGCGTAAACAAGCAGGAGTTCCAACCTCATATTAAATAAAATGGACTTCGAACCAAAGTTAGTGAAAAGGGATAAAGAATGACATTTCATAATTCTTAAGGGAATCATGCATCAATAAGACATAACAATCATAAATATCTGTGCCCCAAACAAAAGGGCATCTTATGTATATCAAACAAACCCTTCTCAACAACAAGAATCAAATAGACCACAACACAATAATACTTGATGACTTAAACATACCTCTCTCACCACTGGATAGATCTTCAATACAACAACTAAACAAAGAAACCATAGAACTCAATAAAACAATCAGTAATTTAGACTTAACAGACATATATAGAGTATTCCATCCATCAACGAGCAAATACATTTTTTTCTCAGCAGCACATGGATAGTTCTCCAAAATAGATTATATGTTATGCCACAAAGCAAGTCTTAGCAAATACAAAAAAATAGAGATACTACCCTGAATCATGTCTGACCATAATGGAATAAAATTTGAAACCAATGTCAGCTTTAAAAATAGAAACTATCCAACACCTGGAGATTAAATAATACACTATTAAATGATACATGGATAACAGAAGGCATCAGGGGTGAGATAAAAAAAATTCTTAGTGGTAAGTAAAAGCTCTGATACAAGATATCAAAATCTCTGGAACACTATGAAGGCTGTGCTAAGAGGAAAGTTCATTGCACTAAGCTCATTCATTAAAAGAAGAAAAAGTCAACAAATAAGTGACTTGACACTACATCTCAAAACCCTAGAAAAAGAGAAACAAACCAACACCAAAAGAAGTAGAAGACAAGAAATAATTAAAATCAGGGCTGAAATCAATGTAATTGAAACAAAACAGACCAAAAACTCGACAAAACAAAAAGCTAGTTCTTTGAAAAAATAAACAAAATTGACAAACCCTTAGCCACCCTAATGAAAAGAAGGAGAGAGAAAACCCAAATTACTAAAATTCATGATGAAAAAGGAAATATCACAACACACACTACTGAAAAACACAGGATAATTAGAAATGATTTTGAAAATTTATACTCCAGTAAAATAGAAGACACCAACAAATTTCTATATGACCTACCCAAACTGAACCAGGAGTACATATATAATATAAACAGATCAATTTCAAGCAAGGAAGTAGAAGATGCCATCAAGAGCCTACCAACCAATAAAAGCCTGGGACCAGACATATTCTCAGCCAAGTGCTACAAGATGTACAAAGCAGAATTAATACCAATACTTCTCAAACTATTCCATGAAATAGAAAAGGAGGAAACTCTTCCATACTCATTCTATGAAGCAAAGTATTATCCTGATACCAAAACCAGAGAGACAAATCAAAGAAAGAAAATTTCAGACCAATATTCCTGAAGAATATAGATGCAAAAATTCTCAATAAAATTTTGGAAAATTGCATACAAAAACATATTCAAAATAGTGCACCAAGATCAAGTGGGGTTCATTCCAGGGATGCAAGGTTGATTCAATATACAGAAATCAATTAATGTAATCCATCACATCAAAAGACTTAAATGTAAGAATTATAAGATTTTATCAATTGATGCAGAGAAAGCATTTGACAAAATACAGCATGCTTTTATGATCAAAACACTAGAAAAAGTAGGGATAGTAGGAACATACTTCAACATTGTAAAAGCTATCTATGCTAAACCAAAGGCCAACATCATCCTAAATAGACAAAAGTTGGAAACATTCCCTCTAAAAACTGGAACAAAACAGAGATGCCCTCTTTCACCACTGCTATTCAACATAATCCTTGAAACACTAGCCAGAGCAATTAGAGGAAAAAAATGAAAGCAATACAAATAGGAAAAGAAGAACCCAAACTATCATTATTTGAAAATGACATGATTCTATACTTAGAGGATCCAAAAAATTCCACCAGAAATCTTCTAGAATTAATAAATAAATTAAGCAAGTTGTGGAATATAAAATCAACGTCCATAAGTCAATTGCATTTCTATACATTAGTGATGAAAGAGAAATTAGGAAAACTACCCCATTCACGATAGCCTCAAAAAAAATTTAAATACTTGAGAATCAATTTAATAAAAGAGGTAAAAGACTTCTACAATTAAAACTACAGGACACTAAAGAAAGAAATTGAACAAGACCTTGGAAGATGAAAAAGTTTCCCATGCTCTTGAATAAGCAGAATCAGTATTGTCAAAATGGCCATATTACCCAAAGCACTATATAGATTCAATGTGATTCCAATTAAAACCCCAATGACATTCCTTATAGAAATATAAAAGGTAATCATGAAATTCATTTGGAAGAGTAAGAGACCCAGAATAGCCAAAGCAATCCTTAGCAAGAAGAGTGAAGCAGGAGGCACAAAAATACCAGACCTTAAACTCTACTACAAAGCAATAGTAACAAAAACGGCATGGTATTGGCACCAAGATAGACAGGTAGGCCAATTGTACAGACTAGAAGACACAGAGACAAAGCCACTTAAATACAGTTATCTTATACTAGACAAAGGTGCCAAACATGTACATTGGAGAAAAGATAGCCTCTTCAACAAATGGTGCTGGGGAAACTGTAAATCCATATTCAGCAAAATGAAACTAAATCCCTATCTCTCACCATGCACAAAACTCAAAGTGGATCAAGGACCTGGAAATTAGACCAGAGATTCTACGCCTAATAGTAGAAAAAGTAAGCCCAAATCTTCATGTCGGATTAAGACCTTACTTTCTTTTTTTTAATTTTTTTTTTTAGTTTTAAATGAACATGATACCTTTATTTATTTCATGTGGTGCTGAAGATTGAGCCCAGTGCCTCACATGTGCGAGGTAAGCACTCAACCACTGAGCCACAACCCCCAGCCCAAGACCTTACTTTCTTTTTTTTTTTTACTTTATTTTTTTCCCAAGAGTTGCATTTTCATACATGTTATCGAACATAACAGAAAAAAAACAAATTTTCAGAAGCTGTACACACTATTCACTGAAAACATTTGTTGAGGCAAATAGAAAAAAAAATTGTTACAATCATAATTTTTCTAACTTTGCACAAAATTATAAGCAGATTACATTCTTCATATTAAACATCTTTATATGCACTTTCAATGACAAGACTTGCATAGCACAAGAAGTAAAATCAAGAATAAATGGGATATATTCAAACTAAAAAGCTTCTTCTCAGCAAAAGAAACAATCAATGAAGTGAACAAAGAGCCTACATTCTGGGAAGAAATTTTTGCCACATGCACATCTGATAGAGCACTAATCTCAAGGATATATAAAGAACTAAAAAAAATAACCAAAAAAACCCAAAAAACCCAATCAGAAGAAGATATACAATTAATTAACTGACATGAAAAAATGTTGAACATTTCTAGCAATTAGAGAAATGCAAGTGAAAACTACTCTAAGTTTTCATCTCGTGCCAGTCAGAATGGCAATTATCAAGAATAAAAACAACAGTAAGTGTTGGCAAGGTTGTGAGGGAAAAGGCACATTCTTACATTTGGGACTGCAAATTGGTGCAACCAATCTGGAAAGCAGTATGGAGATTCCTTAGAAAGCTTGGAATGGAACCACCATTTGACCCAGCTATCTCACTCTTCAGTCTATACCCAAAGGACTTAAAAACAGCATACTACAGTGACACTGCCACTTCAATGTTTATAGCAGCTCAATTCACAATAGCTAAACTGTGGAACCAACCTAGATGCCCTTCAATAGATGAATGGACAAAGAAACTGTGGTGTATATGCACAATGGAATATTACTTAGCAATTAAAGAGAATAAAATCATGGCATTTGCAAGTAAATGGATGGAGTTGGAGAATATCATGCTAAGTGAAGTAAGCCAATCCCCAAAAAACAAAGGCTGAATGTTCTATCTGATAAGAGGATGCTGATCCATAATGGGGGAGGGCACATGGGAAGAGCAGAGGAAGTTTAGTCAAAGGAGGACAGGGAGGGGGCATGGGGACAGGAAAGATGGTGGAATGAGGTGGACATCATTGCCCTACCTTTATGTATGACTGCATATATGGTGTGATTCTACATCATGTACAACCAGAGAAATGATAAATTGTGCTCCATCTGTGTACAATGAATCAAAACTCATTCTGCTATCATGTATACCTAAGTAGAATAAATTAATTTTATAAAAAAGACTCCCCCTACCAATAGGACTCTTATTTTCAGACCTGATGGGAAACTCATATGCTATCAGACTTTTTTCTTATGCAAATATATTACATTGGAGTACTTTTCAAGTTTAAAAAATTGAAATTGATGTAATGTTATAAATGCTCTACTGTAAATTGTTTTTATATTTCAGCAATCAATCATAGGAATATTTCCATACTTCAGTGCCCCTGTATCCAATACACCTCATTTAAAAATTTTAGAACATTATACTCATACATAGTGGTTGGGTTCATGCTGACAAGATTATACATGCATAAAATTTGATTTCAATTCACATTCTTGTGTTATTCCCCACCCCATTCTCCTTCCTCTATCCTACTGATCTTCCTTTCACTCATCTATTTATTTATTTTGATTGGCTCTATTTATACATGAAGTAGAAATTCCTGTGGTATATTTATATGCACATAGTATGAATTTTTAAAATTAATTCTCCACTTTCTCATCATTCTTGTCCCTCCTATATCCCTCTGGATTTTGTTCTTCTACTCTACTGATCTTGTCTATATCTTCATGCTATCTGATCCTATCCTCATCATTTCCTTAATTTTGTCCTAGCTTCCTCATGAGAGAAAAAAAATAATCCTTAATTTTCTGAGACTGGCTTATTTCACTTAGCATGATATTCTTCATTCTCATTCATTTACCAGCAAATGCCATAATTTCATTCTTATTTATGGCTGAGTAAAATTCCTTTGTTATGTATACCAAAATTCCTTAATTCATTCATAAATGCACGGGTACCTCAGCTGGTTCCACAACTTCACTACTGCGAGCTTTGCTGCTATGAGGACTGATCTGCCTCTATCACTGTAGTATATTGATTTTAGTTCTTTTGGATAAATACCAAGGAGTGGTAATAGTAGTAGTAGTGATAGTAATTCCATTCTCAGTTTTTTGAAGATTCTCCATACTGCTTTCCAGAGTGGTGTTACTAGTCTACAGTCCCAGCAACAATGTGCATGTGTGCCTTTTTCCCACATCCTTGTCAACATTTATTTTTATTTGCATTCTTGATAATTGCCATTCTGACTGGAGAGAGATCAAATCTTAGTGCAGTTTTGATTTACATTCCCCTGATTGCTAGGAGCTTTGAACATTTTTCATATATTTGTTGATCATTTGTGGTTCTTCTTGTGAGAAATGTCTATTTAGTTCTTTTACCCATTCATTGATTGGCTTATTTTTTTCAGGAGTGTTAAGTTTTCCGAGTTCTTCATATATTCTGTATATTAATCTAGCAATGATTTTCTTCCATTTCATAGGCTTTTTCTTTACTCACTTTATCATTTCCTTTGTTGTGCAAAAGATTTTTTTTTGGTACCAGGGATTTAACTCAGGGGCACTCGACCACTGAGCCACATCCCCAGCCCTATTTTGTGTTTTATGTAGAGACAGGGTCTCTCTGAGTTGCTTAGTGCCTTGCCATTGCTGAGGCTGGCTTTGAACAAACAATTCTCCTGTCTCAGACTCCCAAAGTTCTGGGATTACAGGCCTGCATCACCAGAAAAAGCTTTTTTAATTTTATGGCATCCCACTTATTGATTCTTGTTTTTATTTCCTGAGCTTTAGGGTTCATGTTGAGGAAGTCAGTGCTAGCACCAATATGATGCAGTATTGACTCTATGTTTTCTTCTAGCAGGTGCAAAGTTTTGGATCTAATTCCTAAGTCTTTGATATATTTTATTTGAGTTTTGAACACACCTCATATTTAAATGGTTGCATAATATTTCATTACATGAATATGTTATAATTGCTCACCATTCTTCAGTTGGTGAGCAGTCAGGCTATTACAATGAAATCTACAATAACCATCTTTTCTATACACCTCCAAATGCACATGCAGGTGTTTTTCTGGTATATCTTCATAGAAGTGGAATTTGAGGGCTGATTTAAATGCTTTATTTAATATTTTATGGATACTGACATGTCATCTTCCAAAATGTTATGACTATTTAAATTTGTACAAGCAGTACATGAGTGCATTTTCCCCACATCCTCTCCAACACTAATGAGTGTTTATTTATTTTTGTCTGCTTGAAGAGCTACAATGATATTGAGGTATGTGAATAGGAACTTTCCCCCAAATGCTAGTGGCAACCCACATTAAAAATCTCACTTGAATAAGCAGCCTGCTCTTTCATACACAGGGATAGCTCTGTAAGAGTTTGAGAAAGGTTCATCTGTCATATTTGATAGTGGTAGGAGTGCCCATGACAAATGAATTTGATGCTGCCATCATATTCTGGCAGCTATACCTTTCTTCCAAACACTGCAGAAAGTTGCTCCCTGAGACACTGTGCACAAACCATTTATAAAGATTGTATGATCTTTGCCTGCAGAATCACATCATGCTTTCGGTGCTGCTGTATCTTTATTAGGATTCATCTTTCATGAACTATAGCTCCCATCCCTCTAGATTGCAGTCTCTCTTTTCTACCCCCAAATACCTCTTTCAACCAGGAGAAAGAATGATACTAATATTTTCTAGCACCCATCATTTACCAGGAAATGTATTAGGCCATATACATTTTTTTTATATCAAAGCCTCACAGTACCTCTTTGAAGCAGAGAAAAGTACTTTTATCATCCTATTGTGTAGATGAGAAAGCTGAAACGGAGGCACAGAAAGGTTAAGTAATTTGCCCAAGGCCACACAGATAATAAGTGGAAGAGGCAAGATTGCAACCTAGGGTTGTCTCTTTTCAAAGTCCATGCTCTTCCAACTGCACTATCGTGTTTTTCCATTTTCTGGAAGCATTTATATTGCATTATGAAACTTCTTATTTAAGAACACCTGGATGCAATCTTTTGTAAAATGGATTCATCAACCAACTATTTCCCAGTGTGAGAAAAGTGCTGTCTTGTGTTTTTGAAGCCAGAGAGGCATTCCAAATGTATTTTTGTTTTTCACTACAAAGTTTCAACTTTGTTTAGGTAACTTTCTTTGGACTTCATTCAGGCTGCTGAACATTCAATTATGGACTTTTGTATCACCATTTAGAATGTAAACAACAGTGAATTGAGGAGGAAAATAATCAATGCTATGGAAACAACACCAATTAGCCATTCTAAAATTCTGTCCTTGTCAAGATGGAGATGCTCAGAATCAGGCTTTGGACTAAGAGATGTAAAGTTAGTTTTGGATGCTCTTGCCTGCCTCTGACTCTCCTCCAGCAGTTGGAGGTGCTATCCCCTCAATTACCCAGAGCCCAAGTGTTAACCTTGCCTTCCACCTCTGTCATCCCACAATACCCTCAAATATGCATTCAATAGGGTCTCCTACTCTCCTGGTCCACATTTCAGATTTGACACTTGACTAAAAATAAGTGATCTGTGACTTCCTCATACTACATTTTAGTGAGTAAACCAAAACTAAGGAACTTATGGCATCTAATACCATTCCAAAATTGTACTAACATTTAAAAATAAATATCCAAAATTGCCATGTTAGTCCCCAAAGGATAGAGGGTTTTTTAAGATACCTTAATTTCCCCCATTGTGATTGAAAGCAAACACAAAGAAACACAAATTGGAGAAAGTACAAGTTTGTATAGTCTCGTCTTGTACCATAGTGCACACATATCCACAGAGATTCTCTGTCATGACACTGTTCAACACATAAAGTATTATAGTGTCTTGATCCTAACAATCATATTTATTTTTATGATAGATTACTATTAATATATTTCTAAAACAAGGGTAGCCAACTCTTTTAGTATAGAGCCCTTGGTGTTATTAAGGTTTTTCAATGACAAAGTTTCAAAATCCTCTATTAATCTTACATTTTTGAATTACTGAGATTGTCTCATTGATTGTGGACAATTCCATATGATTGATCTTTGATAGAAAAATTACACTAAAATATGTACTGGAATATTGGCCAAGTATTTGTTTCTATGGCAGTTTACATTTTTTTTGTTAAACTATGTGTCAGAGTTTGAATCTGGAATGTCCCCCAAATTCTCATGTGTTGAAAGTATGGTCCTGAATGCAGCAAGGTTCAGAGGTGGGACTCTTAGGTAATGATTGGATCATGAGGGCTTTGATCTCATCAGTAGATACATCCATACAATGGATAGCTGAATTCCCAGAACCAATGTAATCCTGAGTAGGTCATGTAGCCTCCTTGAGGTTCTGTTTTCTCAAATGTAAAATGAGGATCATTATAGTGTTTACCAGGCTGGAAGAATAGCTTAGTGGAAGAGAACATACCTACTTGGAGGAAGAAAGTAACTGGGTTCATGTCCTGGAAGGGTCTATCTTCTCTCTGGCTCCCTCCTCTTTCTCTCCCTTTCTGCTATCTGACTTCCAGGAGTTGAGGAGCTTTCCTCCACCATGCCCTTCTACCATGTTTTTTCTGCCTTGGCACCAGCTGACCATGAACTGAATCCTCTGAAACTGTGCAACAAAATAAATCTTTGCCTCTCTAAGTGGTTCTTGTCAGATATTTTGGTCATAGAAATACAAACATGATATAATACACTATGCATGAAAACACCTTTAAAGTCTAACAGAGAAAGGAATGCTAATGGTTGACTTAGCCAAATATTTTAGCAATCCTCAAATCATGCCACTTAGGTAATTATATAAGCCACCCAAAGATGTGGCAGTCCCTAGTTGAATTAATCTGACTAGAAGATAGTAACCATGGATATAGTCTTTTTTTTGTGTGTGTTAAATGGAATATTTTCTTGTCCTTGTATTTCTTTTTTTTTTATTATTTTATTTTTTTTCCCAAAAGTTGCATTTTAATACATGTTGGCAAACATAACAGAAAAAAACAAATTATCAGAAGCTGTACACACTATTCACTGAAAACATTTGTTGAGGCAAATAGAAAAAAATTGTTACAATCATAATTTTTCTAACTTTGCACAAAATTATAAGCAGATTACATTCTT
>CM053417.1:26179615-26223234 GCA_028644305.1 Xerus rutilus
ATATAGTCTTTGAAGTCAAGCATGCTTAGTTTCAGATCCTGGCTCCACCAGCTACTAGTTATGTAATTCTGAGTAGATCATGTAGCTTCTCTGAGGTTCAATTTTCTCATTTGTAAAATAAGAATAATAATAATGTTTACCAGGCTGGAAGTATAGCTCAGTGGTAGAGCACATGCTTAATATATGCAAGACCCTGCATTCAATTCCCAGAACAAAAAAGATAAAATACAATAAATAAAAATAATAGCATTTACCTCATAAGGTGGCTTTTGAGGATCAAACAAGCATATATATTTAAAATGCCTGAAATTGAATAAGCACTCAGTAATACTGAGTTATACTCAGTAATACTAATAATACCAAATTGCAAATAGCAATATGCATTCTTTTATATACTACATGTTCTATACTGGGGAACCAAAGTGAAATAAACAACAGATCTGTTCTGGAGCAGTTAATCATCTATCCACTTCTACTTAGCTAAAACCATCTGAAACTTGCTGCTGACAAAATTTGTTAAATATAATTCCCCATTTATGGATGCTTTTGTTATGTTCTACCAATCACTTATACCATAACAAATTAATTTTATGCCTTTTGATCATAAAGAGTAGAGTTTAATAAACCATACTGGAAAAGACTCTCAAGAATCTCCTCTAAAAGATCTGCTTGTGCCTTTGACCTTTACCTGGTATTTGCTAAACAGAATCCCCAGAAAGCAAAAACTGTTCAAAAGTGTGTAGAGTTTTCTAAGATGAGAACAAGGTCAAAATCCTCAGGCTGAGAGCTAAAAGGCTGCTTAATAGTCATTAACTATTTTTCCCTAGTTAACGTAAGAGTTGCTCTTATGTCAGGAAGAGTTATCCAGGTACCGTCAGCTATGAACACCAACCACTTTCAGAAATGAAACTACAAAACATTAGAAATAACAGGTGGAAGCTTAAAACCTTGATGTTACAAAAGTTGAGCATAGAATGATGATCATTAGAGGCCAAGGATAGTAGAGGGGATGGAATGGGGCGAGGTTGATCAATGGGTTCCAAGTTACAGAAGCTCTGGTGTGCTATTGCACAGGAGAGTGATTATAGATAATGATAATGTGATGTACATTTCAAAAATCTAGAAGAAAGAATTTTTAAGATTTTCAAGAGAAAGAAATGATAAATATCTGAGAACATGTATGCATTTAACATTATACAATGTATACATGTATCAAAACATCATATAGTAAACCCATTAATATGTATAATTCTATGGTTTATGTATTAGTTAAAATAAATTTAAATTAAGAAAACAACAGAGGCAAAAAGACCCTTATAGGCTGAGCATGAGTTTATTGAACTGTATCCTCCTTATTTTGATAAATTAGGAAAAGAACCCAAAGATAAAAGGTGACTTTACCCAGAGAATCCCTGTAAATCCCTAGCAAAATTGAGGTTAGAATGCCCATCTCCTGGTTCCCAGTTTAACCCTTGAAAAGTTTAGCTCCAGGTCTGAATCTTATGTTTGTCTTTCATGTCTGGCCATAGGTAATTATAAGTATTTGCTTGGCAGGCCCCATGGAGTGAAGCTGCTCTCCCCACACTAGATTTGGTGCACAGCCAGTGCATTGCAATTTTCTGGAGGGAGTTATAGTCAAGAATTCAGGCTGTCCCTTTTGAGCCAACCATATTCTCCTCCCCCTCCACACATACCACACACCTATATTCCCATCCCAAGCACCTGCATTTGAAGGCCCCACTATTGTGGGCTTCAACTGAGGTAGTTCCAGACTACTCAATATGTTTTTACTCCTAGTGCTTCCCTCCCTCCTTATCTCCAACCTACATGTTCATAAAAATGAAGGAGTCTTTAGTTAAGGATTTCTCTGCAGTAAGAACTATATCCATTTGATCTTTGCCCAGTGTTATTCTATTCTATGGGGGAAATGGCTCCCCCATGGGGGAACTGTCACCATTTTAGCCTCTTGCTTGCATCATTGCAGTAAAAGTAAATATTAACTTGTTATTTTCAGTTTGACTTACTGTCCTAATTGACCACCTTGTCACCTGGCAGTTTGAAAGCTTAAATCCTCTTTTTAATCTGCTGCTCTACTCTCCTGCCTCAGAATGCCATGGGTTATATTGAAGGAAGCCTATTTTGTTGCATTTAAAAGCAATTTATGAAGTGTAGATTCTGGGAGATTTCTAAATTAAATATATCCTTATGAACTTATTAATCTCTTATTATAAGAGAATCCATATTTTAGTGGTTTTTAAACTTTAAGTTGTATCAGAATTATGTGAAGACTTTAAAATACCTATCATTGGGCTTTAAATCTAGACATTTTTATGTAGTAGGTTGAGGATGAGGATCATGAATTTTGAATTTCATATTTGAAGAAATACTGAATTAATGAAAATAATCATTAAAATATGACTCTACACAGAAAAAAGTAAATTATTACTCTGTACATGTGCATGCATGCATGTGCACATGTGTGCATACACACACACATACACATTAAACAAACAAAATTTCTTTGCCTTGAAATAGCCAGACAGGTTGGATTGGTTGCTAATCTGCTCTGTAACTAGGTATTTGGTATCTATCAAGCACTCACTGAAGTTCAATAGAACTATTTTCTTTAATAAAATATAAAGGAATACAAGATACAATCTAGGACTTAGCAATAATCTTTACAAGGGAAATGTCAATGTTTGTATAGCATGCTGAACTTAGAAGAATCAATTCAAGCCTGCTTGATGCCATATTTCAGTGGCAGGAGCTGTTTCTGTATATAAGAAAAAAAATGTCTGGCAACCTCAAATAAGAGCAGGAAGATCCAAAATTGAGCCAAGTCTTTTGGGATGTAGAATTGAAGGGAGGTCTTAATTACAAGTCATTAAGGCTCATAGACTTACCTGATACTACAAAAAAAGAACTATAGACTTTCCTTCTGATTGTTTTTGCTTTGCTTTGTTTTGTTTTGAAACAAGGATGGATTTATTCTGCTTCATTGCACAAGTACACTGGAGAGAATTTAGATTTAAAACTGGGCTCTTCTACTTCTAGAAATAAAAAAAATGTTGGAAAATTTAACTCTCTGAGCTTATATCTTACAAATAGAACAGATATAAAAAGATTGGATTATTACAAGCTATCTATGCAATAATAGATAGTGAAAACTTACTGTGTTTCTGCATATGGGTTATCATTGAAGAGTAACTGCAAATTTTAGCATCTTCATCATTATCATTGTCATGACCATCAACATAACCATTATTTATATCCATACACTTGTTATCCATTATACTAATAAAATGATATAGTTTTCAAATTGTTTCCGTATACTATGCCCACTTTTTAACGTCTTATTTTAATTACCAAATTATTACATATATTTATGGTGTATAATGTGATGTTTTGATACATACGTATGTTATGCCTCATGGAATGATAAAATAAGGCTAACTGGCACATTCATAATCTGAAATATTTATCATTTCTTTGTGATAAGGACATTTAAAATCCTCTCTTTTATCTATTCTGAAATATATATTATTATGAGCTATATTCATAAGTGATGGGCAATAGGGTTCCAGACATTATTCTTCCTGTATAACTGTATCTTGTACTCATCAATAAACATCTCCACTTTCCCTGTTCCCAGAGGCTTATACCAAGCCTCTGTTAACCACCATTCTATCATCTGTTTCTGAGTTTGAAATTGTTTGGAATAAGATGAAAACATGCAGTGTTTTCCTTTGCCTGGCTTATTTTACTTAATATCTGCTAGGTCCATCTATGTTGCTGCAAAAGACAATTTCCTGTGTGTTGAAAAGCTAAAGTATGCTCATATATGTATTTTATTTATCCATTCATATGTTGATAGGCACTTAGATTAACTTCATATCATGGCTATTTTAAATAGTGCCACAGTGAACATGAGAGTGTAGATATTTCTCTTTGACATGCTACTTTCAATTTCTTTAGATATATACCCAGTCATGAGATTGATGGATCATGGGATAATTCTATTTTTAGTTATTTAATAAAACTCCATTCTATATTCCGTAATAGCTGTACTAAATTTATAATACTACCAACAGTGTATAAGCGTCCCCTTTTCTCCACATCCTCATCAATATATGTGATCTCCTTTGAACTCAATGCCTTATCAGCAATTACATATACAGATCTGTGGATGCTAATTCTTGGGTTTGGACTTTCATTAGTTCTTCATTGCCTTCTGGATAACATATAAAGTCTTCACTCTGATACTGGTGAAAACTTAATTTTAGATCTCTTCTACTACCATTTTTACCACACATACTTTAGCTATTCTGAATGTCTTATAGTTTCTAGAACTTATGTGAACTTTCCCAGCTTTCTGCTTTTGTTCATGTTACTTCCCTTGCTAGAATGTCTTTCTTTTGAATCTGTCAAATGAATTCTTACTCATTCTTCCAGATACATCTTAAATTTCACATCCTTTATGAAGATGCCACAGAAAATGCTGGAGAATTTTGCTTGAATTCTTTTTGGGGGCCAGTGGAGATTTCATGAATACTCTGTAAAAACTACCTGAGGGAAATGTGTAATTCTACCCTACTAAATAAATAAAGCTGTAAAAAGGCACAAATGTTATCTTTTATCCGATGCCCTACTGAACTATTGAAAACAACACCGGCACTAAAGTCATTATCTTTTCCCTAAGCTCATTCCTCCTTCTAAACTCCCTATTATAAAATATGACATTGCAGTCTTCTCAACCTTTCAAACTCAAAAACACAGGCTTCTATCTGATTCTTTTCTTCCCTACAGGCAACCCATATCCACTTAGTCTCCACATTCTGCAGTTTCAACTTTTTAATCATCTTTGTAAATGATATACTCATCTACTATTATCTTTCCATTCCAACTAACATCACTTCTTGCCTACATTATTGCAGCAGCCACTTAAATAGTCTTTCTTCCTCCAATATGGCCATCACCTTTTATTCCATATTCCCAGGATGCTACAAGAGTAATTTTTTTCTAAAATAGAAAACTAGTCATGTAACTAGACAGCTTAAAACTCTTCAATGACTATTACCTTCTCTATAGAGGCCAAAAGTGTTACCTTGGCATTCAATGGGTTTTCATAGTCACCACCTACTACATTTCCAGGTTTATCTTTTGATATGACTCCACGAAATGTTTACACCAGAAAAATTCAATGCTTGTAGAGATCCTGGAGTACACATAAGATTTTACCCAACTATACTTCTGCATGTGTAAATTTTTTGTGCCTTTATATTTTGTATGCTTTCCCCGTATTACTGATCCTTCAATTACCTAGCCCATGTTAGATCATCTTTAATGTTTCAAATCCATTTAAAACTTACCAATGGTAGTGTAGTTACTCCAGCAACTATTCCTTTTGTCTTTTAACCATGCTTTGTAAATATTATGCTACTTATCTGGTTACCAGTCTGTATTCCCCACTAGACTATAAAGTGCCTTAAGGTAGTTAGCACCTACCAGAGTCCGACGTTTCAAAACGTCCCAAAGTTGTTCCAAAACATCTACTTAGTGTCTCCTAACTCTATTTCTCACAGCCCTTTCTGCAGTAGTGATCACATAAGTTCATTGAATGCTTGCTGAGGAATTAATTGCCCTAATGGGTTCCAAGAAGCCTTTACAACAAAGGCCTCTCAACATCAAATGAACTTATAATACATTTTCAAAAAATGCCAGAAAATGTTACTGAACATTAAAATTTGGGTTATTTTTTTTCTTTGTAGCTGTGACTATATACATAAAGCAGAACTATCATCTATATCAAGCCAAGAAAACAAATGAAAATAGAAATAAATCATGATGTTTGGATTCAGTGTGTTCATGTACACCTGACAGAATGATATTAAAAGGTATGGCCATATTGGAGTTTGCCTTTCCCATCAAAAATGAAAAATCAGCCATAAAACTAAACTGTTATTATGAACTATTTGTACATTATGCTTTCTTATCCAATGATTCACCTGATTTTCACAATCTAGAAGAGTCAACAAGGAAGTTTGACCATCTCTAAGATGCTACAAATTGTAAGATGAGCTATTAATTTAACTATAACTTTTCTGAGAAAAATAAAAATATGTTAAATGCATCTTAAGACTTTTTCTGACTATAAAAATTTTATTTATTTTTGGTGTCAGGGAATGTACCCAGGGGTGCTTATCCAATGAGCATGTCCAGCACTTTTTATTTTTTATTTTGAGGCAGAGTCTCATTGAGTTGCTTAGGACCTTACCACGTTGCTGAGGCTAGCTTTGAACTCATGATCTTCCTGCCTTTGCTCACCAGCCACTGGATTACAGGCATGCTCAACCATGCCTGGCCTCCAAAAACTTTAAAGTATGAAACAAAACTTTTATCTTAGACTTGAGATCATGTAGTGTGATCTCCTTTTGAAAATGGGAAATAGGAGCCCTGGAAAACTAATATCCATGTCACATAGCTATTAGGTAAAATATACAGAGAAGGGTCTGATCCTTTCTTTTTTTGGTATCAGGGATTGAATTCAGGGTACTTAACCATTAAGCCACATCCCCAGACGTTTTGTTTTTGTTATTTTGAGACAGAGTCTTTCTAGGTTGCTTGTGACCTTGCTAAATTGCTGAAGCTGGCCTTGAACTTGCGATCTTCTGACCTTAACCTCCCAAGCCACTGGGATTACAGGCCTGTGTCACTGCACTTGGCCTGACTGGTTTGATAGGTTTGAACATCTCCTCTATAGTCTATTAGATTTTTCTAATGTCTGTTCAGTGGAATAATAATCTTACAGAAATGTTAATAAGCTTTTGTAGTTAACTCAATTTGAGAAACTCAGTTTAAAAAAATATAGGCTTATTTATTTATAACTTCTCACAGCTTTTATTATACTAATTAAGGTACATTGTGAATTTCCAAGATAGGATTAAACTATACAGCATTGTGTAAAATTATTTGACCATAGAAACTTTTCCTCCCTCTTATAAAATATCTTGTGGGACTACTGTTCTATGGAACACAATAGGAAAGCTACACTAGACAAAGATAGAATTTCATCAGCCTCCAAAAGTCATGGACCATAATGTTCAATTTGTTTCCTGTCACCTTCAAAGATCATATGCAGGGGCTGGGATTGTAGCTCAGTAGTAGAGCACTTGCCTTGCATGCAGGAGGCACTGGGTTCGATCCTCAGAACCACATAAAAATAAATAAGTTAATTAAAGATATTTGCATCCATTTACAACTCAAAAAACATTTTTTTAAAAAAAGATCATATGCAGTAAAGCATAAAGTGGTAGATCTAATTGCCTAACCCTGGACCTAATTTGACCATTAAGAATTCTGAAATTAGGGGATTGGTACCAAGATGGTGGCCTAGATGGACACGGTGTTCCTAGACTCTCCAGGACCAGAGTTTAAAGCAGTGGAAGCACTGTTTCTCAGCGAGTTCTTAGAGGACACCTGACAGCTGCCTTCATGTAGGAATTCCACTCATGTGCCCGCAGGGCTGCCAGGCCCCAGCATTTGCAAAGGACTCCAGGCGCACAAGCAGCGCAAAACCCTAGCCCCGGACTCCAGTGCGGGACTCACCCCCGGTGAAAAGCCTGCTCCTACACAGGATCCCTGGCTCGAGTGCCCACACACCCTGCAAGACATCAGGTCACTCACCCATGCAGGACCCCTAGTGGTTGCTCCCGCAGGACCCTGGGCTCCCACACAGGACCTATGTCTGCTGTTGTGTGGATCTCCATCTACCAGGGTGGAAACTCCTAAACCAGGGGGGCAGGGCAGGATCTGGAGATAAACTTTTACTTCAGCACAGCACACCACAGAGCTGCATCTCCGGACACTGAATCCAAGATTACTGAGCGGACCAGCATTTCACCCTATCTCTGAAGCAGATGGCTTCTTTGTGAGACTCCCGCTGTGCCATTTTTCACATGGTGGGCAGATAACAGTAAGCAACAGACAACTCCACCTACAGGAGGTGAAAGGAAGCAATCCTGTTTATTTACATTGAGACTTTTTATTTTATTTTTTCCTAATATTTCTTTTTTTGTCATTTTTGTTGCTTTATTTTGTTTTTTCTCTTCTCTTCTCTTCTTTTTTTCATATTTTTCTTTCTTTTTTTCTCTCTCTCACTTTTTCCCTGCCCTCACATCCCCAATATTTGTGAAACCAAGTATTTTTTATGCATTAGGATACGGTAGACTGAGATATCTGCTTAGTATACTACAATTGTATTATATAGTCTCATAACTTCCACCTGTACATGTTTTATTTTTCTTAATTTTTATATCTCCTAATTAATTGTACTCTATTTTCTTCTTTCTTACTGGTCTACTGCAAATCAATTCTCTCCTTTAATAAATTCTCCTTTAAATCAATTCTCTCCTTTAACTAATAGCCAATTTCTTTTGGATTCCTCTTTCTTGCTTTCTAGGATCTAATAACTATATCCTCACTTCTTACCACCTTAACATCCCATCCTATACCCCTCCCTTGGTTCTCTCTAGCCCACCAGCAGAAACTGTAGACTCTTGTGCAAACCTATTGTTTATATAGTAGATGCTAATGGAACTCATAATTTTTGTATATTGTGACTCATCCATAAATGTATTTAGGAGCTATTAGGAGCTACTTGGTTTGAAACTATATATTGTTTGTATTGAGATCTGTCAATATTGGTCTCCCCCTCAAAGGAGAGTTATTGGAACCCTGTAGGGAAACCATAAGTCCATAGGATAAAAACTGTAACACCTTGGATCTACAGAGCTAGAAGGAAAGATACACAAACAACATGAAAAAACAAGGGAAGAAAGTACCTCAAACAAACCAAGATACTACATTATTAGAATACATGATCAGCACAGCAGAAGAAATGTCTGAGAAGGAGTTCAAGATGCACATAATTCAAATGTTCTGCAAATTAAAGAATGATATAAGAGAGCAAGGTCAGTCAGCAAAAGATCATTTTGATAAAGAGGTACATAGGCAAGTACAGGAAGCAAAAGATCACTTCAATAAGGAGGTAGAGATTCTGAAACAGAACCAAACAGAAATCCTTGAAATGTAAGACAAAATAAATCAAATTAAAATCTCAATAGATAGCATCACCAACAGATTAGACCACTTGGAAGACAGAACCTCAGATACTGAAGACAAAATATTTAACCTGGAGAATAGAGTTGACCACACAGTGAAGATGGTAAGAAACCATGAACAGAACATCCAATAATTATGGGATAACATGAAAAGACCAAATTTAAGAATTATTGGGATAGAGGAAGGCATAGAATTTCAAACCAACGGATTGAGCAATCTATTCAATGAAATAATATCAGAAAAATTTCCAAACATGAAGAAGGAATTGGATAATCAACTACAAGAGGCTTACAGGACATCAATTGTACAAAATCACAACAGATCTACACCAAGGCACATCATAACGAAAATGTCTAGCATTCAGCATAAGGAGAGAATCTTAAAAGCCACAAGAGAAAGGAATCAGATTACATACTAGGGAAAGCACTTATGATCTCTGCAGACTTCTCAACCCAGACCCTTAAAACTAGAAGAGCTTGGAACAACATATGCCAAGCTCTGAAAGATAATGGATGCCAACCAAGAATCTTATATCCAGCACAATTAACTTTTAGATTTGATGATGAAATAAAAACCTTCCATGATAAACAAAAAATAAAAGAATTCACAGCAAGAAAGCCTGTACTACAGAACATTCTTGGCAAGATATTCCATGAGGAGGTAATAAAAAACAACAATGAAAACCTGCAAAAGGAGGAGCTACACTAAAGGAAAGGCCAATCAAAGAAGAAACCCAGTCAAGCTACAAACTAAAAATAACCCAAAATGTCTGGGAATACAAACCATGTCTCAATAATAACACTGAATGTCAATGGCCTAAATTCACCAAGTGAAAGACATAGACTGGCAGATTGGATTTAAAAAATGACCCAACAATATTCTACCTCCATGAGATTCATCTCATAGAAAGAGACACTCACAGATTGAAGGTGAAAGGGTGAAAAAAATGTATCACTCACATGAACTGCGTAAACAAGCAGGGGTTTCCATTCTCATATAAGATGAAGTGGTGCAAGCCTGTAATCCCCGCACTTAGGGAGGCTGAGATAGGAGAATCGTGAGTTCAAAGCCAGGCTCAGCAACAGTGAGGCACTAAGCAACTCAGTGAGACCCTGTCACTACATAAAACACAAAATAGGGCTGGGGATGTGGCTCAGTGGTCGAGTGCCCCTGAGTTCAATCTCCAGTACCCTCCCCGCCAAAAAAAGATGAAGTGGACTTCAAACCAAAGTTAGTAAAAAGGGATAAAGAAGGCCATTTCATACTGCTTAAGGGAATCATACATCAACAAAACATAACAATCATAAATATCTATGCCCCAAACAATGGGACATCCATGTATGTCAAACAAAGCCTCTCAACTTCAAGAATCAAATAGACCACAACACAATAGTACTGGGTGACTTTAACACACCTCTCTCACCACTGGATAGATCTTCCAAACAAAAACTAAACAAAGTATCTACAAAACTCAATAGAATAATCAATAATCTAGACTTAACATACATATGTAGAATATTCCATCCTTCAACAAGCAAATACACTTTTTTCCTCAGCAGTACATGGATCCTTCTTCAAAATAGATCATATGTTATGCCACAAAGCAAGTCTTAGAAAATACAAAAAATTAGAGATACTACCCTGCATTCTATCTGACCATAATGGAATGAAATTAGAAATTAATGACAATTTAAAGAAAAGAAGTTACTCCAACACCTGGAGACTCAATAATTTGCTATTGAATGATGCATGGGTAACAGAAGACATCAGGGAGGAGTTAAAAAAATTCTTAGAGGTAAATGAGAACTCTGATACTACATATCGAAATCTTTGGTACACTATGAAGGCAGTGCTAAGAGGAAAGTTCATTGCATTAAGTTCATATATTCAAAGAAGTAAAAGTCAACAAATCAATGACTTGACACTACATCTCAAAGCCCTAGAAAAAGAAGAACAAACTAACACCAAAAGAAGTAGAATGCAGAAAAAATTAGAATCAAGGCTGAAATCAATGTAATTGAAAAAAGGAAACAATTCAAAATATAGAGAGAAAACACAAATTACTAAAATTTGTCATGAAAAAGAAAATGTCACAACAGACTCTGCTGAAATACAGAGGATAATTAGAAAATATTTTGAAAATTTTTACTCCAGTAAAATAGAAAATCCTGAAGACATGGACAAATTTCTAGAGACAAATGACCTACCCAAACTGAACCAGGAGGACATACATGACTTAAAGATGCCATCAAGAGCCTTCCAACCAAGAAAAGCCCTGGAGCAGATGGATTCTCAGACGATTTCTACAATACCTACAAAGAAGAATTAACTCCAATACTCCTCAAATTATTCCATGAAATAGAAAGTGAAGGAACCCTTCCAAACTCATTCTATGAGGCTATTATCACCCTGATACCAAAACCAGACAGAGACACATCAAAAAAAGGAAATTTCAGACCAATATCCCTGATGAATATAGATGCAAAATTCTCAATAAAATTTTGGCAAATCACGTGCAAAAGCATATTAAAAAACTAGTGCACCATGATCAAGTGAGGTTCATTCCAGGGATGCAAGGTTGGCTCAACATACAGAAATTAATAAACATAATCCATCACATCAATAGACTTAAAGATAAAAATCACATGATTTTATCAATTGATGCAGAAAAAAGCATTTGACAAAATGCAGCACCTTTTCATGTTTAAAACACTAGAAAAACTAGAGATAGTAGGAACATACCTCAACATTGTTAAAGCAACCTATGCTAAACCTAAGGCCAACATCATCCTAAATGGAGAGCAATTAGAAGCATTCCCTCTAAAAACTGGAACAAGACAGGGATGCCCTCTTTCACCACTCTTATTCAATGTAGTCCTTGAAACTCTACCCAGAGTAATTAGACAGATGAAAGAAATTAAAGGGATATGAATAGGAAAAGAAGAACTCAAACTATCATTATTTGCAGACAACATGATATTATACTTGGAGGATCCAAAAAATTCCACCAGAAAACTTCTAGAATTAATAAATTAATTGAGCAAAGTAGCAGGATATAAAATCAATATCCATAAATCAAATGCATTACTATACATCAGCAATGAGTCCTCTGAAATAGAAATCAGGAAAACTATTCCATTCACAATAGCCTCAAAAAGTAAAATAAAATACTTGGGAATCAATCTAAGAAGAGTGATGAAAGAACTCTACAATGAAAACTACAAGACACTAAAGAAAGAAATTGAAGAAGATCTTAGAAGATGGAAAGATCTACCATGCTCTTGGATAAGCAGAATAAATATTGTCAAAATGGCCATACTACTCAAAGTGCTATACAGATTCAATGCAATCCCAATTAAAATCCCAAAGTCCTTTCTTATAGAAATAGAAAAGGCAATTATGAAATTTATTTGGAAAATAATAGACCCAGACTAGCCAAAGCAATCCTCAGTAAGAAGAGTGAAGCAGGAGGTATCACAATACAAGATCTTAAACTATACTACAAAGCTATAGTAACAAAAATGGCATGGTACTGACACCAAAATAGACATGTAGACCTATGGTACAGACTAGAAGACACAGAGACTAACCCACATAAATGCAGTTATCTCATACTAGGAAAAGGTGCCAAGCACATACATTGGAGAAAATATATCTTCAACAAATGGTGCTGGGAAAACTGGAAATCCATATGCAGCAAAATGAAACTAAACTCCTATCTCTGCACAAAACTCAAAGTGGATCAAAGACTTTGGAATTAGACCAGAGACCCTGTGTCTAATTGAGGATAAAGTAGGCCCAAATCTTCATCATGTCCGATTAGGCCCCAACTTCCTTAACCAGACCCCTAAAATGCAAGAAATAAAAGCAAGAATCAATGAATGGGATGTATTTAAACTAAAAAGCTGCTTCTCGGCAAAAGAAACAATCAATGGGGTGAACGGACAGCCTACATTCTGAGAGCAAATTTTTGCCACGCACATGTCAGATAGAGCACAGATCTCCAGGATATATAAAGAACTCAAAAAACAACCCCCCCCTAACAAAACCAATCCATAAATGGGCTAAGGAGCGGAATAGACACTTCTCAGAAGAAGATATACAATCAATAAACAAATATATGAAGAAATGTTCAACATCTCTAGCAATTACAGAAATGCAAATAAAATCTACTCTAAGATTTCATCTCACCCCAGTCAGAATGGCAGCTATCCAAAATCTAAGCAACAATAAGTGCTGGCAAGGATATGGTGAAAAAGGCACACTCAAAATATTGCTGGTGGGACTGCAAACTGGTGCAACCTATCTGGAAAGCAGTATGGAGATTCCTTAGAAAACTTGGAATGGAACCATCATTTGATCCAGCTATCCCACTCCTCAGCCTATACCCTAAAGATTTAAAAACAGCATACTACAGCGATGCAGCCACTTCAATGTTTATAGCAGCAAGATTCATAATCGCTAAACTGTGGAAGCAACCTAGATGCCCTTCAATAGATGAATGGATAAAGAAACTGTTCTATATATACACAATGTAATATTACTAAGCAATAAAAGAGAATAAATTTATAGCATTTGCAAGTAAATGGAGTTGGAGAACATCATGCTAATTGAAGTAAGCCAATCCCAAAAACCAAATGCCGAATGTTCTCTCTGATTAGTGGATGCTGATATATAATGGGAGTGGGGGTGGGGAGCATGGGAGGAATGGAGGAATTTTGGATGGGGCAGGGGGCAGGTGGGATAGGGAGGGGAAAAGGGAGTAGCAAACATGGTGGAATGAGATGGACATCACTACCCTACATATATGTATGAAGACACAAATGGTGTGACTCTATGTTGTTTGCAACCAGAGAGATGGAAAATTGAGCTCTATATATGTACTATGACTTGAAATGCATTTAAATAAATAAATAAATACAAAAAAAAGAATTCTGAAATTAGATATTCTATTCAAGAAAAACTGAGGAAATAGCTATCAACATACTTATTAGTCAAAGCATTACTAGTTCAGCATTTGTCATATAACAAGACCTAGATACAATTGTAGTTCTCCAATCAGAAATATATTTTTGTCTAAAATTTATCTATATTTATGATATCCTCAAAAATGTGTAGCAGATTTTTTATATTAGTTTTTAATAGCAGCTACACAATGTCCCCTAGACACTAGAAACTTTCACTCATTCATCCAGCAAATAATTCCCGAATACCTAACATTTGCCAAGCATTATGCTGACGCTGAAGATATGAAGGAAAATAGGACAGAGCAATCTTTACTCTCGTGATACAATCTAGACTAGGGAAAACTGATATAGAAAATATAATCTAATAAACATTTCATCTAAGTCTGGACATACAAAATGCTGCAGAGCATGGAATATTTACCTGCATAATTCATTCCCCAAAAAGTCTCAGTCTGAAATATCTGAATCAGAGATTCAATTCTCTCCAAAGGAGAGCCAAGTCCTTAACTTAATAGAATGATTGGCCCAGCTTTTCTGCTTATATTGCTAACAAAGTGCTGCTTTTACTGATGCCATGTGATTCCAAAGACAAACAAAAATATCTAACATCTTCCCCGATGCCACAATTTTATCTGCACTCACAATAAATAACAAACAACATTTTAAAATGTATTTACAGAAATCTGCTAGATCCTGATGAACAATTGTTTATTTGAAAGATATTGTAGTTTTTTCCAAGTTTAGTTATTCAATGGACTCAACATAAGGAAATTAGAGATATAAAATACCTGCTAGACTGCTACCAATCTGTCTCCCAGCCAGTGCCAAAAAAAAAATCAACAAAAGCATGGAGTCCCTCGCATTATTAAAAGCACTAAACACTACTCTGCTGCCTAGAGCTTTCTTTGCCTCTTCTTTTCCCTTTATAACACTTGAAATATCTCTCCATTTTGATGCAGATGAACACATTAATCTAACAGCTACATTCATTGATTTAATATTTTATGTTGTTATTACCTTAAATGATAAAAAATTTTAGCTATCTATAAAGCAAGTAAATACTCCTTGTCTGTAATTTTAATGAATTTCTAATTTTATATCAATCTTCATCTTTTTTCAATATCTATTTATCATGTATTTTTTAGTTTTATATTTAATTAGAAAATAATAATTGTATATAATCATGGGATACAAAATGAAGTTCCAATACATGTACACATTGTGGAATGATCAAATCTGCATAATTAGCATATCTATCATCTCAAATATTTATTAATTTTTGTGGTGAGAATGTTTAAAATCCTCTTTTAGCTATTTTGAAATACACAATATATTATCATTATTACTAATTGTACTTTGCAATAGGATACCAGAACTTATTCGTACTATGTACTTGTAACATTGCCCAACACATTCCCTATCCACTCTACCCTCAGCCTCTGGTTAACCACCATTCTACTTTCTACTTCTATGAGTTCTAATTTTTTAGACTCCACATACAATTAAGATACTTTGATATCTGTCTTTCTGTGTCTTTTCTGTCTTTCTGGTTTATTTCCCATAACATAATGTTCTCCACGTTCAACCATGTTGTCAGAAGTATCATGATTTCTTCTGTTTATAAGGAATATTATTCAATTGTGCATATATACCTCATTTTTGTTATTCATTATCCATTGATGGACACTTAGATTGATTCCATATCTTGACTATTGTGAAGTACAATGAATATGGGAGTGCAGTCATCTCAATCTTCAAAGTATACTCCCTTTACCACAGTTTTCATTTCTGATTCCAGAACTTTGATGATAGCAATTAAAAGGGAAGATTAAGGACCAATATATATATATATATATTTCAAAAAGACTATAGAGCATTTGCTTGTGGGCTAAATTAAAAATAATGTTTTCCTGTGGTTCTTATTTTTATTCTGGTGAAACCTTGTGAACTTGACATAGCTTGTTATATTGAGTACTACCTGCTGAGTGTGCTGATAGGGGCTGGGCCTACCAGGTGGTTCATGAGCTTCCTTAAATTCTGGTCTGACCACTTACTATTTAGGTTTCCGAGAATGACTTCAAGAAAGGAAAACTATGGATAAGAATACTCAGATTCATTTCCAGTTTGTGTTTCCACTTGCGCTATGAGGTCCTGTAACTGAGGCCCTTAGAAACACAAAGAGCAAGTAATGTTATATATGATATAATAATAATAGATATTACTAGTATCTTATGTCATATTACATCTTATAAGATTTAGGAAGCTTACTATTTGACAAACATTTTTCTAAATACTTCTAAGATATCAACTTAATTCTCACAAATGCTGTATGGGAATGTATTATTTCAAAATACCAGCTTTTATGGTATTAGCATCAAAATAGAAATGAAGACCAATGGAATAGAAGACACAGAGACAGACCCACATACCTACAGCCATCTGATATTTGACAAAGGTGCCAATGCCAAAACTATATGTTGGAGAAAAGATATCCTTTTAAACAAATGATGCTTGCAAAACTGGATATCCATGTGTAAAAGAATGAAATTAGATCCCTTTCACCCTGCACAGCAGTCAAATCAAAATGGACCAAAGACTTAGAAATGAGACCAGAAACCTTGCAACTGCTGGAAGAAAACAAAGGTTCAACACTCCATCATATTGGTGCTGGCACCTACTTCCTCAACAACACCCCTAAAATTCAAGAAATAAAAACAAGAATCAATAAAGGGGTCAAATTAAAAAGCTTCTGCATGGCAAAGGAAATGATTAACAGTATAAAGAGAGAGCCTACAGAATGGGAGAAAATCTTTACTGGCTGCTCTTCTGATGAGGGATTAATATACAGAATATATAAGGACCTCAAAAAACTTAACTCAAAAAACCCCACAAATAGCCCAATCAATAAATGAGCAAAAATTAAACAGACATTTCTCAAAAGAAGAAATACAAATGGAAAACAAATATATAAAAAAAATTCAACATCTGTAGCAATCAGGGAAATGCAAATTAAAACTACACTAAGATTTGAACTCCCGGGGCTGGGGTTATGGCTCAGCGGTTGAGCGCTTGCCTCGCATACATGAGGCACTGGGTTAGATCCTCAGCACCACATAAAATAAATAAAGATATTGTGTTCATCTACAACTAAAACAAAATATTAAAAAAAAAAAAAAGATTTGAACTCCCTTCAGTCAGAATGCCAATCATCAAGAACACAAATAATAATAAATTCTATTGAGGATGTGGGGGAAAAATGTACACTGAGACATTGTTGGTGGTACTGAAGGTTAGTACAACCACTCTAGAAAGCAGTATGGAAATTTCTCAAAAACTAGGCATAAAACATAGTATAGTAATATGGCCACTTCAATGTTTATAGCAGCATAATTCACAATAACCAAATTTTAAAATCAACCCAGATGCCTGTCCATAGATGAATGGGTCAAGAAAATGTCATATATAGACACAATGGCATTTTACTTAGGCATAAAGAAGAATGAAATAATGGCATTTTCCAGTAAATGGATGGAAAGGGACACTATAATGCTAAGGGGAATAAGCCAGTCTCAGAAAATCAAATGTCGAATGTTTTTTCTCATATGTGGAAATTAGAGCAAAAGAAATGAAAAAAGATGTTGGGGTAAGATCAGATATCAAATATATAGGGAAGTTCAGTGGAGTAGGAGGTGGAGAATGAGACAGGGGAGAAAATATGAAATGCATTTAACGAAATAATGTTACATGCATATACAAATCTCCAATGGGAGTTTCGCCTTTATGTATATAAAGTACCAATTATAAATAAATAAATAACAAATAAGGTAAAGGAAGATCAGTAGAGTAGAGGAAGGACAATAAGGGGAGGGAGGAAGAGAGGAGAAGTTGAGGGGAATAGTAATTGAAATCAAATTCCTTGCTTGTATGATTTTGTCGAAATGAACCCAACTCCTACATATAACCATAATGCTATAATAAGCAAACAAACAAAAAATGAAAAATTTAACTTTTATAGATAGAGAAATGGAGGTATGGGTATACTTATCCATGGTGACTGTTAATTAATTATGAAGCTTGACTTTTGTAGCCACTAGTTGCTTTGCATCCCCACTCAATACCCCTACCCCTACTATGCTCTTCATCACAGGGAACAACCCTTAGTTTCATTTGTCCTCTGGCTTCTAAGTATGTTTGGTCAATGGGAAACATTAGCGGAAAATTGTAGAGCAGGAATTGGGAAAAAGTAAGATTCAAAGGCTGTCCTTCATAGCTGCAGTTCTCTCTGGCAGCTTCTCCATGGAAGTAAGCTTCAACTAAACAGCTTAGCTCTAGGTTTGGGAAACAACACCTCCTTCCATTGTCTCTCTACTCCTAGAACTAGAATCAGTTTCCTGTTCTTGCCATATCACCTCCTTCTTGACTTCCCAAGGAGTCCATCACTCATTTAACCATACTTCTATTAAATTTACATTAACTCCATGGTCTAGAGTAGTTTCTATTCTCCTGGAAAAACCCTGAAAGACAAAGCTTTGAATTCAGTCTATCCCCAATTTATGAACTTAAACCCTGCTATCCTACTCTACTATAAAAGAGTTTATTTCCATGGAAATTTTCAAAGAATCTAAGAGATAAATAACACTGGAAGCTATCATTTTTAAATCGTGATTGGCTAAGGTAGCCCATAGATATCCCAGGGCCTCATACTTGACTTTGAGATTGGTGAGAACAGTGATTGTGCCTGTTTGTTCCTTGCTGTCTCTCTAGTACTTAGCACAATGCCTGGCATGTACTTGGTGTGCAATATATATTTCTTGAATCACCACCTGAAATCCACTGTATTTTCTTTTCACGCAAATAAAATTATAACAAAATCTGTGTCTTGTAATATTTATTCAGCATTATATCTATTATAATATACACATACAATATGTTGTATGTGCATTATAGGTATTAACAGCAAACATGGCCTTAGGAAAAAATCTACCTAAACTGATTTCAATCCTGTCTCCACAATTCATGAGCTATGTGAATTTGTGCATGCTAAAGTTTCTGAGTTGATAAAATGAGAGTTATATTGGGATTTATGTCTTAGGATTGTTATAAGAATTAAGTGAGATAATATTTGTAAAATGCCTCTTCTAGGCCTGGAACATGATAATTGTTAAATAGAAGCAAATGTTGCTCTTACGATCATTCTGCTATTAGTATTATCATTACTATTGTTATTTATACTTTTGCCTTTAGAAGGCTTATGTATAATATTTCCTTGGGAGGTAGGGACTGTTTTAAAAACCAATTTTCTTCCCACCAGACTCTACAGCTTCTGGTTTCTCCTTACCTCCCTGCTACAGAGGCTGAAGGCCTTTAAAATTGCAGACTAAAACTCATCAAGTCCCTGAGCCTCCCTGCCAGTGAAGAAGATTTTGAATTATTTTATCTGCCCTAAGCTTAATACCAGTGTGTCTAAGGAAAGCCCATAGTTATGACATACTGCATGAACATAAGCTTCCTTACCACTTCCCGATATGTTTATCCAATGTATATAACTCCGGTTCTGACTTTGTTTCCAGACTACTTCAGTTTCTCTGGTGGCTGTAGGGCCTAAGTCCTTGATTCCCTGATTAGCTTTTTTTTTTTTTGTACCAGGGATTGAACTTAGGGGCACTCAACCACTGAGCCACATCCCCAGCCCTATTTTGTGTTTTATGTAGAGACAGGGTCTCACTGAGTTGCTTAGCACCTCGCCATTGCTGAGGCTGGCTTTGAACTCACGATTCTCCTGTCTCAGCCTCCCAAAGTGCTGGGATTACAGGCATGTGCCACCACACCTGGCTCCCTGATTAACTTTTACTGATAGTAATATAATCCTCATTTCTTGTTCTCAATCAAATGAACCTTTTAAAGGGGTACATTGCCATCATATTTTTGTGTATAGAATTAGCCATTGTTTTGAAACTTCTGCTTATGAACATCCATATACCATTCAATTGTATTAAACTATCCCCCCTCTTGGAGATATCTGCTAGCTAATTCTGAACATGGTCCACTACTATGGACACTATGACACTAACTACTAGCTTACTCCTTTAGAAACTATTGCTAAACTGATTTAGTCCCACAACTCTGGTCATCTTCTCTTCTGAATCATTTTCCTTCCCCACTGGCCCTATAAAGTCCTCATGAATTTTGTGACCCAGTGTATATAGGTTATAACAGTTTTCATGCCAGTACTGTGTGCAGTTAGGTTTAACCCACATGTTTTATAAATGAGAATGCTGAATTTATTGGACTCCAAAACATCCAACCAAGTCTGCTTAGTTATTTCTCTGTATCTTTTCCTTCACTAATTCACTTGAAAATGTTTATTGTGCATCTCCTATATATGTTCTTAGAAATGGGAGAAGCAGTGGTGAATAAGACAAAGCTATAACCTCAAGGTGCTTACCTTCCGTAGGATAAGTGCTCACCAAGAAAACATCCTGCAAGTTTCTCAGTCCCTCTCCTGTTCTTTTTATCTTTCTGGAAAATTATTTCAAATATCATACACTGTTAATCCATTGGCATCCACATTGATTCCTTTGTAAAGAAAGTGAATTTTGTGCTGCTAGTATTATCAGAAATAAAACTGATACACACTCCTTCACCCACATACCCATGTAGTATGTTATCAGTACTAAGGGGGATATAATGATTCTCATTTCACCAAAGTGTGCCCCCAAAGAGACTAGGAACCTACAGGTTTGGATTTATTTAGCAATGGAAGGATGGATGGCCAAGTTAATTGGCCTCATCAAGTGAGACTTTTGACAACATTCTGTAAATTAGGAAAATGAAATAGTTGTGATGTCAAGCCAGCCTTCATGTCAACAGTTACACTCTCCAGTTGAGATCACAGTCCATTCAGAATGCCCATCCCAATCCAGAGTAACAGAATGATCATTCAAATCTTAAAAGAGCAAAATAAATTTTTTCCAATGATTTATTGTACAAATAACTAAGAAGAAAATGTCTCCAATGGCATAATGGGCATAATGTGCATTTTAATTGGAAGGCAATTTAGGTATTTATTTAGGCCATACTCATGTGCAAGTTATTTCTAATGATGGAAAGCTGCTTTGGTGGAACTAATTATGATAAATTACTAACAGTGGTTGCAAACATTAGCTGTTCAGCCAAAGTGATCAATAGACCAAAAGCCAAACTTAGACATAGTTGTAAATGCTTTATATAAACATCTCATGGAATTTTTTAAAAAAGCCTGCCCCCACTTATCCTTTTTATTTTACCAGAGAATGAATTTCCAAGTGCATTCAAATATTCCTAGCATTGGCAAAGCTGTTTTATGATAGAGATATATGAGCTCCTAGGTCCCTAGACACAGGACTCTGTATTTTCCCATAATGTGCTTAATACAAAGAAGAACTGGGGTGCTCATACAATGTTGAAGTATCCTAAGTAAGCTTCACTTTTCTCAGAAATCAATTTTATCTTGATACAAGAGGTCCTGGGCTTGATGGGAACCAGTTAGGTAAAAATTTAATTTTGTAAATTGTTCATTTAATCTCACATTCACTGTCAGTGGGAAAATAAAATGAGGCAATTTCCATATGACCACAAATCAAGTGCAACAGAAATGCCCTAAGAACTATGCAAAGCCTTACATTTAAAAATAGGTTGGACAATTGAAATTTTTGCTGTCCAAAACCATCTTACTCAAGAATGAAGCTATTTTTCTGCTTCAAACCTCATCACAAAAGCACCTTGGTTCCATGCATTGTAAAATAGTCTAGAGTCAGTAGAAATTCCTACTCTTGGTTGGTATTTTGAAGGTTTGGACCACAATGAAAGCAGATTATGCCCAGAAAGTCTGGTTCCTAGTCTTCCAGAAAATGCTTCATGTATGAAGATTTTACATTTGTTTCCTTACTTAAGAACTGCAAAAAGTATGCAGATAACTAAACCCCCTGCAAATCCACCACTCACATTTTGAAATAAAACATCACAAATATAAACTAAGCCACTCATCTTTTCCAGTTCCTTTTGCCTCTCTTATCCCTAAACGTAAGCATTATTGTAAATTCAGTATTTACTATTTCAACATGTAGTTTTATTCTATTCTTGACACATATACATCCATAAACATCATATAATACCATTTTATATCTTATGGTATCATACTGTGTGCTTTTTTCTATAAATATTTTCTTTTATTCACTGAACATTGTAGTTTTTGAGATTTATCCACATTGCTGCACAAAACTCTAGTTTAATAATTCGTACTTCTCTATGCATTCCATTCTATTTGTATACCACAAATAAATAATTTTTTTCTCAGTAGGTATACATTCAGGTTGTTTCCGTGTTTTTGCTATTACTACTAGTGCCACTGTGAGCACGTTTTCTGACACTCAAGTGCAAGAGTTTCTACAGAGGGTATACCTGGGCTTGGAATTACTGGACTGTAGGGTATATGAACATCTTCAGCTTTATCAAATAATGTCAAATTGTTTTCCAGAGTGACAGCACTAATTTCCATGGCCGCCATAGCATAAGAGGGTTTCTATTGCCTTTTTTCTCAGAAAGTTATTTCTTTATTATCTCAATATCACTTGGTTCTTATAATACTAGATTTTTTTTTAAAAAAAGTGGCCCCAAGTCAGTCATATTGATTATCCAACGTCCAGCTACGGAGCCAAATGAATCAATTCAGGCTTCTACTTATCAGCTTAGCCAATCTCAGGACAAAATAGTGAGGCATAAGGCATTCATCATTGGTAAATTTCCCCCTCCTTCTATACTTACAGCTCCCACTGATATGATGCCTTTTCTCTCAGCACAGCCATATTACTACCCATCATCATTTGCACTTTAGCCACCTCCCATTATCATCACAGCTTACCTGTCAATCACATGTTCATTTATTCCTTTGGTTAACCACTCAATTATTCAACAACATAGATTGAGTACCTATAATATTCCAGATACTATATGACAGGGTTTTAAATGGTGGCTATACAATGGGGTTAAAAATGAAGGAATATATCGGAGTGGACAAGACTGGTACATCTTGTGCCTTATGTTCCAACCTATTTTCTCTTCATCAGAAAATCTGATCAGTTAAATCAAGATGAATAATAAAGAAGCAAGTGTTAATTGAACAACTACTCTGAGCTAATGTATCTACTGCTTAAAGTGACAACATGTTCACTTTCATATATAACATATTTGTAAAATAACATGGTCATCCTTGCTCTGATGCAAAGCAAGGAGAATGTAAGCCATAATTTACTGAAGGCAGTATCAATGTTTCAGGCACAAAATTATTATCTCCTTTTAATTCCATAATAGCACTATCAGAGAAGGATTATTATTTTCTCCACTTGGTGAAAAGGAAACTGAATTTCAGAAAAAATCAGCAACTTGCCTAAAGTCTCATACTAAGGCACTGACCTAAGATACAAATCCTGATATAACCTTACCAATACATGGCCTCTTATGGCTTATAGGATTTTTAAAAAGCATGAGCCAGAAAAGGAAAATGCAGTTTTCCATTCCAAGCAACTATATGGAGGCCAGAGAGACAGGATGTAATTTGCTCATGTGGTTTTTGCCAAGAAAACATCAAAGGAATCTTTAATCATTGTGAGTGGGCTGAGGTTCCATTGCCCATTATAGATGGTGACTCCCTCAGGACAAGGTCACAGTACACAAGTCTTGATACACTGCCCAGTCTGCTTTCATGTCATAAGAGCTAAGGACTGTACCTCTGGATTCAGGATGCTTCCACAAAAAGCTTCCTAAGAATCCCTTAATGAAGGGCAGGGCCAAGGAAGAACTAGCTGAGACGCTATAAACACTCTTTTCAATGCACACTACTTCTCTGGACTTAGCAGCTAGCCAGAAAACTGAGTAAAAATGACATTGCAGAGTCAGTTCCAGAGGATCAGAAAATGGCATCTGGCAGCTACATCATTGCCACTAGGAGGAACCTGAAAGTCAGATCTCTGTTTAGATGTCATCTATTTTGGGAAGCTTTCCTTCACTACCAAAGCCTGGGCTAGTGTTCTTCTTGTGCACTTCTGCAAAGCCCTGTGATTTCCCTAACATAACACAGACACAACTCACTGTATTATAATTACTTCTTGTTTCCCCCATCAAGATGGAGCTCTATGGAAGGTAGGACCATACTTGTCATTTTACTATTGTGTTTGTAGTGCCTATCACATTGGTTGGTACAAAATAGGCATTCATTGGAAGTGGGCTAAATAAATTAACAAATGAACAAACTCTATTCTGGCAGAAAATTCCATGTCTCTCCAAAAAAAGAGACCCCAAAGTGGTCTGGCTGAAGCATTATAAGAAGCTGGAAATCAGGATCTCATTGATCTGCAAAATAGCTATACCACTTACTGTGAACGTACTATGTGCCAGGCATCATTCTACGTTATATTTATTAACTTATTTAATACTCAACAACTTTATGAGACAGATGCTATCATTATCCCCATTTAACAATCAAGAAACTGAGACAGGGAAGTTCAGTGACTTACCCTGTGTCATTCATCTAGGAAATGTTGGAGCTGGGATTTGAATCTAAACAGTGTGAATCCAATGTCTGTGCTCTTAGCCACTTGGATAAACCAAAAAATGCAGGTTTATATTTTTATTTTTGTCCTAAGTTAAGTGCGAGTAACTCTATAGTTACTGTATTTTCTTATGCCTAGGCTCTAAAATCCTTTAGACTAGACTCTACTTCTTGAGAAACATGGCCCTATCTCATGTATCTATATTCCAAGACTCAAAATATTTTGATTGTTCTGAAAAAGTACCCTGCTAAGCTCTGTGCAAGATCACCTGTAGTTGAGTCATAGTGACTTGTACCTTGCAAAAACTGTCATGTCTTGGGCTCCGGCATGATTTGAATTCCAGGTGTGATGTTTACTGAAGATAGGGCCTTGTTATGATTTAGATATGAGGTATCCCCCAAAAACTCACACATAAACCAATGCAAGGATACTAAGAGGTGAAATGATTAGTTTATGAGAGTTGTAACATAACCAGTAGATTAATCCATTTATAGATTAACTGGGTGGTAACTGTAGGCAAGTAGGATATGGTTGGAGGAAGTAGGTCACTGAGGGCACACTTTTGGGGATTTTTTTCCCTGATGAATGGAGTCTCTCTCTCTCTCTCTCCTCCTCTCCTCTATCTCTATCTCTCTGCTTCCTTGTTGCCATATCCTGAGCTGATTTTCTCTGCCATGGATGTTCAGCCTTACTTTGGGCCCAGAGAAATGAAGTTAGCCATGTATGGACTGAAACTTCTGAAACCATGAGCCCCAAATAAACTTTTCCTCCTCTCCATTGTTCTTGTCAGGTCTTTGGTCACAGTGACACACATACACACACAATGCTGACTAAAACAGGCTTAAAACATACTACATAAATTCTGAATCTCAGTTTCTCATCTGTAAAATGTATCTAAAAAATACTCTGAGCACCAAATGTGACTACATAAAATGTTTAGTATGGTGTCTGGCATAGAGGCACCATACTAAATATAAATCCCACAGATAACACTTAAATATAAATTTAAGATAATACTTATATATTTAACTGAGATAATCTTAGGATTGCACTGGCCTAACTCAAATAAATATAAGTTTTACCTGTGGTATTTATTTTCATCCTTTGAAAAATAGGGATCTCACTACATATTTTCCAGAAATGTTCTGGTGACTAAGAGAAATAGGGAGAGTATGCCCAGCAACCAGCTATATCATGCTATTGCCCCTCACCTATATCCCATTTTCTCTTCCTTCCCTTACAATCCAGCTTCACCACTATACTAAAACTATATTAAAACTACTCTTTAAAAGGTCAACTCTAAGTTCCAAAACGTCAATCCTAATGCTATTTTCTCAAACCTCATCCTATTTCCTCTGTCTGCTAGTTCTTTATTTTTAATTGATCACTTCTGTGTTAAATTTCTCCCTTCTTTGTCAGTACAAAATTACATTGTTGCTGATGCTGCTACTGCTGCTGTTGCTACATGCAAATATCTTTTGCACTAGAAGCTCCTGTCTTCCAACATTTTTGACAGATAGTTGCCAAGGTTATAGCGCTGGCACACTCTACTTTCCACTGAGCTCACTCTTTCTGGGCAATCACATCTACTCAGGCAGCTACAAGAGCTCACTCATATAGATGATCTTCAAATTTATGACTCTGACTTTAACATCAACTGAGCTCAAGTCCTATATCTCTATTTCTTTCTGGATATTAAGCTTGAAAATCTACCCTTTCTTCATTCTTAAACCAGCATTTCCTCCTGTTTTCTGTACTTAGTTAATGCTCTCATCCCCCTACCAAGACACCAAAGTTTGAAATCCTAACAATTTCTTTCAATTGCCTTTATTACTTTTTGTCCAAATACAATTAGTAGTTACTAAATAACAGTAGATACCTCACTAATTCTAGTCTCAACCTGCTCTACTACATCTTTCAATTACCCCAGGTTCATAAACCTAATAAGCCACTTCCAAATCTAAAATGTGTGAACACTATGACAATAATTTTAAAATTGCAAATGCTTTAATTCAGCAATCTTGCCTTCAAAATTCTTCACTAATTTAATCCCCTTCTAAACTTAATATTATTCCATTTGGCATTTCCTGAAGTGGACTTAGCCTTCACCATAGAATTTTATATAATCAAGTTATTCTGTTTTTACTGTCCTACAAAAGTCTCCCTTCCTTCAAAGACATCCCATGTTTCAAAAGCATACTCCTCCTTTAAACCTCCCTAAAATACCCACTTGACCACATAGCCATCTGCAAAGACCTCATTGAAAATTTCTCTTTCTTGTAATCCCACAGCACCTAAACTTAACTCTCTTATGGAGATTTCCATAGTCCATCTTATCTAACAACTATTTATATCTAGAATTTTCTCTTGGACTAGATTATAAGCTATTTAAGGAAAAATATGATATTGTATTATTTTCTTTGTATTTCCTACAGATTTCAACATAGTGTTTTATGTATGGCAGCAGCTCAGAAAAAGTTGTGTATGTGTGTGTGTGTGTGTGTGTGTGTGTGTGTGTGTACACGTGTATGCACATTTTAGGGTAGTTGAGCCTTATGTACTCTGAATCTCCATAATTTATGAAATCCCTCTCATCAGAGAATCCTATAGAGTCCTATGCACTCCCTGAGTAGGTAGACTTTAGAAACCCAATTGAGCTTTAGCCTCCAGCCCAGTGAATGTCTTGGCTAGGGGACTGAACCCATAAACCATCTTCCTCAGTATCAGAAACCTGTAACAAGGAAGTGAGTCAGCCACAAAAATTGACAAATTCAAGAAGCCATCAACTGAGATAATCTTAGGATTTCAGTAGCCTAACTTACTGCCTTAGACAAATGTATTAAGGATAGATGCTTATAAAGCACAGTGAGCAGCCAGTCATCATGGGCTTATCATCATTAATTCACCCTTAATATTTAAATTATTGTGCATTAATATTTCCCAGCATAATAACAGTGATAACAGCAGGTAGTTTTTGAAAACTGTTACCCATGTTTCAATAACAAATCCTGACTGTTGTGCTTAAAGTAGTCTCTTACGTAGAGAAAGAAATGGAAATATTCTGATAAAAATGTTTTATAGTAATAATAGTTTAGAGATCTAGCTTGAAGTTGTTATGTGTATCCTTTACTTCTTAAATCTTTGGGTAACATCACTTAGAATTTTGTTAATCAAAAGTCCTGGCATGGAAAGACAGTAGAATGAAATGGTCATAACTTTCCTATGGTCATAGATATATACATGATCAGTGAAACTCCACATCATGTACAACCACAAGAATGGGAAGTTACACTCCATGTATGTATGATATGTCAAAATATGCTCTGTTGTCATATATATCTAAAAAAATTTAAAGAATCAGATAAAGGTACAAAAAAAAAAAGAAAAAAGAAAAAAAGTCCTGCCATAAGCTGATCTCACTTGATAATGCTGCAGTCATAGAATGTCTATGGTCTATCTAACTTTTTTATTGAGTTATTTTTTTATTTGCTCTTTTTAAGTATACATGATAGTAGAGTGCATTTTGACATATTATACATATGTGAAGCATAATATTCTAATTAGGATACCATTCTTGTAGTTGTACATGATGTGGAGTTTCACTGGTGGTGTATTCATATGTGAACATCCAAGTAATTTCTAAAAACCATAGGGCCTGGGAATGTCAATGGTTCCATACTACCAAAGTACAATACGTGACAGCCCATTATCTGTAAAAATAGTCTGCTTTATACCAAAGGACCACTTAAGAATGGACAATTTAGAAAAAAATTTGGAGTATTGGATAAAAGCAATGCATTTGGAGTCTACCAGACCTGAATTTGAATGCTTGACTTGGCCACTGTTCCCTTTGACAAATTATTTAAGACCCCTTCTCTTAAGCTTCTTGTAAGACAAAGCTAGTAATACTCATCATTTATTGGAAGATTATGTGATATAGTATATATAAGGTATCTGACACAGAGAAAGAACTCAATACATGGAACTAATATTCTCATTTTGAATTGGTATATAGCATAAACCCAAAGTTGTGAACTTGATTTTCGTGTGGGTCAGTTTACATATTTACACATATATTCAGCAAACTCTTGCCCTGAGCCATGCACAGGGAAAACAATCCTGAGAGTCCCTGCCCCTTGGGAACACACAGTCTAGAAGACACCAGTAAGAGACATCAGTTACAAGGTGTGACAGAGATAAGTACTCTAGGGCTTTAGAGAGGGCTTTTTGGAGAAGATGGGGGCCATGTTCAGACCTGAAAGAAGAGTAACTATTGCCAGGATAGAGAAAAGAGGTAAAAATGGGCTTTTGCTACAGGAGAATAAGCATGAGTAAAGACCTGCTGATCTTTCTATTCTAACAGAGTAGACACCCAATCATATCAATCCTTTATATGGATGCCCTTAGACTCTAAGCCCTTAGAGAGAAAATAGCCCAGTCAGGGAAAATCCACCCAATTCCTGGGAGAATAACTGAAACTGTTTACTTGTCTGATACAATGAGGATCTTGTAGCATTATTTTACTGTAATTAGGAAAACATTTACATAGGGTTCTCAAAGACCTTTAAGATGCCAATAAACAGTATTTAATGGTAAAAAATGGTATTTTAGTTAAACTTGGTAAATTGAAGACATTTTCAATTTCTTAATACTAGTTCTAAGAGATTTTAGGATGCATGAAGATTTCAGCTGCCTAGGAAAACTATTATGTGGGTCTAAACCAGGAGGTTCGTCTTTGTCAACTATTATCTAAATCAAAGATTTGTGTGTACAAGTTATAACTTTGTTGCAATATTTGCAACCTTTAGCAGTGGTACTGGGATGAGATTGGGGTGGCCAGTCTCCTGGACTATTCGGCTCTGGAAATGAGACGTATTTTTCCTCTACTATAGTGTGAAAATAATTGTCATTGTCAGGACAAAGAATTGATAAACATTACTATGGAGTTCCTTTTCTTTTTTTTTTGGTACTGGAGATTGAACTCAGGGGTACTCGACCACTGAGCCACATCCCCAGCCCTATTTTGTGTTTTATGTAGAGACAGGGTCTTACTGAGTTGCTTAGCACCTCGCCATTGCTGAGGCTGGCTTTAAACTCGTGATTCTCCTGTCTCAGCCTCCCTAAGTGCTGGGATTACAGGCTTGCACCACCGTGCCCGGCTGGAGTTCCTTTTCTAAAGTTGAAAATGCCAGCCTGAATTATATCAGCATTAAGGACATCATAATTACTATGGTTGAGATATGAGGTGTCTCCATAAAGCTCATGTGTTAGGCGATACTGGAATGTTTGGAGGTGAAATGATTAGATTATGAGAACTGTAGCCTAATTGGTGAATTAATCCATTTGATGGACTAATAATTTGAATGGAACACTGGAGGCAACTAGAGGCAGGTAAGTCATGGCTGGAGGAGGTAAATTACTGGGGGTGTATTATTGGATTACATCTTGTCCCTGGTCCTTCTCTTGATCTGTTTCCTGGCTGTCATGAGCTGAGGGTTTTCTTCCACCATACCTTTCCATCATAATATTCTGAGTCACCTCGGGCCCAGATCAATGGAGTCAGCCATCTGTGGACTGGGACCTCTGAAACTATAAGCCAAATTACACTTTTCCCTCTAAATTCTTCTTGTCAGGTATTTTGGTCTCAGCAATGAAAAGCTGACTAACATAATTATCATCATTATCAGTGTCATCATCATTGACATCATCACCAGTAGTATTTCTATTATTAAAGCAAAAATGTCCCCTATTCCAAAACATTCATTTCTGTTCTCAAAAATATTTTGTTCTGTTCTTGGTGTCAAGTGGTAACCAGAATGAATAGGATTATAATTTATTACATAGAGAAAGCTGTCAATCTTAATCAGAAGCCATTGTGACTGTGACTAATTCTTGACACTACCATCCCCCAAATAAGCATGTGTTGAGACTGGGTATTCATGTATCATCATATGAATAAGTCCTAAGTGTGGCTGCATATGTACATGGAGGCACCATGAGACACTTTCTTCACACAAGAGAAAATAGACACTCCATCTGGAAAAGTAATGATGGAAAGAAATCTTAAAATCCCTTCAGTGTCCCTTCTTTTCTACTTAAAAACAAAAGTGAACCAACCTTTCTACATATCACAGTTTAGGTTTTTGTTTTTCTCCAGAAGCTTGTTTCAAGGGTCATTATGGTAATATTTCTGGATTTGTAACTCTGCTGTCAATCTAGGGTAGACTCTCCAGTAGAAGCCTCCTAATTGGCTGTCAGTGAGTCACTTTTATGCACAGCCATTCTCCTTAAAACCTTTTCCTCTCTGGAAACATGGCCTTTCTAAAAGAGCCCAGGAACACATTGGAAATGTAGGTGTATGAGGTTGAGGAACCACACTAAACTGGTATTTTGACAGTTATGAACAGTCTTAAAATGTTTCCACTACAAATGTGCTTCAGTAATGTTAAGACAGTCAAAACAGTTTGACAAGCTTCTGTTTGGCTACTGTGTTCACAACCTGATTAACTAGTGCCTACAAGGGATTAACAAAAGTGGCAAATCCACCACTAGTAAAGAGAATGTATGACTGTGTAGTACAGTGATTGACCCTAAGAACCCAGAAGCTGTTACGTATGGCACTGGAACTTCTTCAGAGTCAAGGAAAGCAGAAGAGTAAAATAAAACATTTTCACCATGTAAATGTGTCCACCTTCCAAGCACTTTTTCTGGTCTTTGAATATGACTTTTTTGCTTCCATTTGGAACTGAATTTACATATTGGCTCTGCCAATCTAATAGCTGTGCAACTTTAAGTAAGATAATTAACCTCTCTGAGTCTCATATTCTTATTTGTGAAAAATGGGATTGTGTATTCCCACCTCCCAGGATTTTTGTGAGTTTAGATGTGAGCTCATTTTATATATGAGAGCCTATATTATGCCAGTTTTCCCAGTAGGATTCAATCTGCCACCACATCTGTTATCCATAAGAACTTATCTCTAAGAATTAATACTCTTATGGGTTACTCTTGGGCATTTATCTCTTAAGATAAGATGTCTGAGCAGAATTCTTTTAACATTATCTTTGCACATGCAACACTTAGCTTTCCTAAAGGTCTTTCTTCTGCTGCTATTGACTAACTGACCCTACAATACATAAATACTGACGAATACCCTTGTTCTTGAAATATCTTAGACTTTTAAATCATATTGCCTAGAGAGATGGAGTTCTCAGAAAGGAAATAGGGCATGACAAAAAGTCAAACTGAGCTCTTACTTTATTGTTATTAAGATTGTTATTTGTGAAGTTGAGATGCCACCAAACCTAGAGACTCCCTCTTCTGTTTCCCAACTTTCCTTTTGATCATCTCATTGAAGTACTTTGCACACTATATTGTTATTCATTTTTGACATCTTTTAGGTCAATAATTATGTCTTGAACTTCATCATAAACTCAGAAACATAGGTTATGCCTGGAATATTATAGATGCTCAGCTAATATTTTTCAAACAATATAATTAATAAATAAAGGAATAATTGTTGGCAACACAAATTACAAATGTTTTCATAGTCTCCTCCAATACCCCTCTGTTTTTAAACCAAGGTTTTACTTCTGTTTGAAGAGATCATTGCCTTTCATACCAGAGACTTCCCAGTTTTTAATAATCTATTACACCTTTACCCTTCTTAAAGGAGCCAGAATTCCATTTTTCTTTTTTCTTTCTCTCTGTTTTTTGGTTCCAGGGATTGAACTCAGGAGTACATGACCACTGAGCCACATCCCCAGCCCTATTTTGTCTTTCATTTAGAGACAGGGTCTCACTCTCAATGAGTTGCTTAGCATCTTGCTGTTGTGAGGCTGGCTTTGAACTCGCTATTCTCCTGTCTCAGCCTCCCAAAGTGCTGGAATTACACGCATGCACCACTATGCCCAGCTTCAATATACTTTTTAAAAAAATTTTTTTGAGTTGTCAATGGACCTTTATTTTATTTATTTATATGTGGTGCCGAGGATTGAACCCAGTGCCTCATACATGCTTGGCAAGCGCTGTGCCACTGAGCCACCACCCCAGCCACTCACTATACTTTTAATTGTTCTTAAGAAAAATGGAGCTGAGTGCAGTGGTGCATGCCTTAATCTTAGCTCTTTGGGAAGCAGAGACAGGAGAATCCTGAGTTCAAAGCCAGCCTCAGCAATGGCGAAGCGCTAAGCAACTCAGTGAGACCCTGTCTCTACATAAAACACAAAATAGGGCTGGGGATGGGGCTCAGTGGTCAAGTTCCCCTGAGTTCAATCCCTGGTACCAAAAAAAGTACATTAAAATGTGTTATTTTAAACAAAGCTCTATATAATACTTGTATACTATGTGCTCATTCTCAGTACCCATACCCACTCTACCCAAATTCATAGTAAAACTGTCCCTGTCAATCCCAGTTCATGATTATTTTTTACTTCTCTAGAACTCTATCAGCACTTACTACACAAATCCCACAATCTGCTCCTTCCAATCTCCTAGTTTCATGGAAATATTTGGAGTTTCTTCAGTGAGGGGCTCATTTGTCTTCAACTTCTTTTGAATTTCCCCTAACATCTTGCCTAAAGATAGATAGTTCCTGGCACACAGTAAGGATTTATGATATCCTATTGAATGAATGTATCATCTTTAGATGAGTAATGATCCCTGTAATGGACAGGACTAGGGTATGGATGGCACCACTCTCATTGCAGTCTATCCCCCACAGTAGCTACTTTTCTCACATCTATTGACTTCAAACCACAGAACAACCCCAATGCTGTTCTATCAGGCCTAAGCAGAACAAACAAGAAATAGCTCTCTTCCATTATTTTATTTCTAATACAGAAGTTCAGAAGGAGATCATGGAAATACATACTTCATCCCTCTGAGCCATCTTCTTGTTCTCCTTCCTATAAGACATATATTTATCAGCTAAATGCTCTCTAATATAGAGAAGCATAAAAAAGGATATTTTCTATCTTAATGGAAAAAAAAGGTGTTTTAATTTAGCCTGAATGAACAATTTAGTAGCCAGTGAATACATTTGAAACATGAGTGAAAATAAGTTCATCTATAGTAAATAGGAGAAAAGAGTTTTACAATTTAGAGTTAAAGTATCATTAAGAATTTAGATACCATTTTCATGTTGAGACTAAGGGAAAGAAAGCTATTTAATAAAGGTATTTTCTCTCCCTATGTGATGCTCCTATATCACATCAGAATTTCCTAAAGAATAGGGTATGCATTCCAAAATTTGGTTCCTCCTGTCTGACAGACATTGTTCCAAAATTTTCTGGAGATTTCCAACAATGTTAAAGCTACTGAAAGTGAAAACTGTTGTGGTAAGGCAGAAAGACTCAAAATAGTTCTGAAACTACTTAGTGAGGAAGATGTAGAAGGAAAAACAACTAATATCTCCTTCAATATACTCTATAACTATGAGATAGGTATTATTATTATTCCCATTGTATAGATGAGAAAACATAAATAGGAAGTCAAGGCCAACTAGACTTCTATGACATTTTAATACTTTTAATCTTCCCATTAATTTTATAAATAAAATACAGATAAAGAAGAAGGTGTTATTATTAGAAATCACAGTTACTAAGTAGCAGTATCAAGACCTGAAAACTTCTCACTCCAATTCTAGTGTTTTATCCATCATTTCAAGTTCCTTTATTTTCCAGCCCAAATCCAAACCCTCTACCTCAAAAGTGTTTCTTTAATTTTTATCCTCAACTTGTCTATGGGATTTAATTTAATATTTCTGGTTTATATTATGTTTTTCAAATAATATTTCTTGAGCGTCATGTACTAGGTGAGGCATTGGTTCTTAGAATGGAAAATAAAATGGACAAAATTCCAATTCTGTTGGCATTTAAAATCTAGTGAGCAACACAGACATTAAACAATCAATAAATAGATAATTACCAATTATTAATGCAATTAAGGAGTACTATAGAGTATGAGTATATAATAGCAGGAATAATTTGGTTTGGATGGGGTATTTTTCAGAAAAAGCCTTTCAGAGGAAATGAATTTTAAATTGATATCAGAAAAATAAGTAGGAGTTGGCCAAAAAGAGTTCAGTATTATCATTTAGGGGCTTATGTGTTTGATGGTTTTATTCATTCAATAAAATTTAATGTTTAACCACTTAAATGTTATTTATATTTCAGAAGTCACTTCATTTTCAACCATTTAGTATAGAATCATGAGGAATTAGATGCTTTAGAAAAATATTCTGATGGTAAATCTGTAAAAGGAGCCAAAGTTACTTTTAAACATTGATTAGTTAACTTTACCTAAAAGTATTGTTGCCAAAAAGTTTACAAACTGCCTTCAAAGGTAGGGGCATGGCTTGAAAAAATGTACCAAAATGCTCCTTACTGAAATGATCAAACATTTCTACCTACAAGGATTATTACCAATTTCAGTTCTTCTTCCCATGTATTTCTACCAAATGTATCATAGTATCAATTTATTTTTATATTGGTTAGCCATTCAGTATAAGATAGGTTAAGATTATTCTAATAGCACACAGACGAATAGGGAGTGCAAGGAGAATTTACTCACATTTTTGGTAGGCCTATATCAAGCTAAGATAAATCTACTTCATTCAAAAATGAGTTAACTGACTCAAAACCAACACAAGATTAATAAAGTTGGGCCATGTCATAAAACAAAAAAGGAAAAAGTTAAGCAAACAGTGAAGGAGAAGCATAACTTTGAAAAAGATTAACTACGGGAAACAGAAGTTAATTTAAAATGATATCTACTTTATACTGAACAAAATTCAAAAATTTAAACTCTCTGAAATAAGGAAATTGGTTAAAAGACAAAAGAATTAGATTTAGGAAGGAAATTGAGTCAAAAATATCAGGAAGCAAATAATGCTATAACACATTTTAAAATGGTATTATAAGATTTTGCTTTGGCATTTAATAATGAACCAATTAATCTGCTCTAAATATCATTTAATTTTATTTCCATACATCCATGAAGTAAAAGAACAAAATAACTTCTCTTGACTAGATAGAATGTGTGTGTGTGTATGTGTGGATTGAGAAAATGGTAACAATATCTTTAAGATCAATATAAGTAGGTTAAATATTACAAAATTGGCAACAAATCTCAATTTCCTATGACATACAGAGTTAAAAAAATTGGCATTGGCATTGCCCCAAAGTTAAGGGTTACATTTCATTGAGGATAACACCATTATTTTAAAGGTAGGATATCTTAGGAGAATTTTGTGCAAACAATTCAGTCAAAAATTCAATTTTATGATGACAAGATACAGATTAAGTATTGATTTAACTTTAGCTAGCCTTTTATCCCACCCAGCGTATGCTGTTTTTGTTCTTTGTACCTGATTTGTACATATTATACAGCTAGTTTTTATCTTTACAACAAAGAACAACTTGTGCAGCTCTTTGCATTCTTAACCCTTTTGTGCAGGGCACAGTGGTGCACACCTGTAATCCCAGTGGCTCAGGAGGCTGAGGCAGGAGGATTTTGAGTTCAAAACCATTCTCAGCAATGGTGAGGCACTAAGCAACTCAGTGAGACCCTGTCTTGAAATAAAATAAAAAAAAAATAAAGACTGGGGATGTGGCTCACTGGTCGAGTGTCCCTGACTTTAATTCCTGGTACCCCCTCCAAAAAAAGAACCTTTTTGCTATAATCCTATAGAAAATAGATAGGCAAAGTATATGAGAAAACAATTCACAGAAAAAGAAACATAAATACTTCTTCAATATTTGAAATATAAGACAAAAACAAATTAAATCTATATTGTGATAAACCTTGTACCTATTATGATATTATTATATTTTTAACCTATAAAAGTTGGCAAATATCCAAACTTTTATTTGTGATCACTCTGTTGTTGGGGCTGTGGGAAAGTAGTTCTCTTTTACATGGTGAGTGGGAATGCTAGATGATACACCTCCTATAGAGGGGAATCTGGCAATATTTGACAAACTACACATGCACTTACCCTCTACCCACTGAGCTCACTGTGTTACACAGTTTTGTGTCACTGTGACCAAAATACCTGACAAGAACAATTTAGAGGAGAAAAGATTTATTTTCTTTGGCTGATGGTTTCAGAGGTTCAGTCCATAGTAAGCTGGCAACAAAACAGAAACATCATGGAAAAACAGCATGTCAGAGGAAAGCCTTGACTCATGGGAATCAGGAAGCAGAGAGAGAAAATTCAAGGAACCAAGGAGAAAATAGTTCCCAAGGGCACACCCCATGACCTATTTCCTGCAGTCATGCCCCACTTGCTTACAGTTACCATCCAGTAGTCCATTCAATTTATTAATTTATCAAGTGGATTAATCTACTGATGAGGTTACAATGCTTATCATTGCCTAAAAGCCCCATCTCTGAAATTTACTGCATTGGGGATCATGCTTTTAACACATTAGCTTTTGGGAGGATATTCCAGGTCCAAACCATAACACCCACTTCTAGGAGTCTATGCCAGTGATGCATTGTTAAAAGCATACATGGCATATGCTAACTATTCAGTACAACACTATTTATAATACCAAAAGACTAGAAACAGCCCAAACATTTATCAGTAAGGGACAATTTTAATAAACTGGAACATTCACACAATGGACTACCTTTTGACTGTAAGAAAAGAATGAGGCAGGGCTCCATATATTACTCTGTCATTATCTCAAGAATATACTGTTTTGTAAAAACAAATAAATAAATAAACAAACAAATAAATAATGAAGTCAGAACAGCATGTTACAGTATGCCAAGTTTACATAAGAGTGAGAGAATCCATGAATTATGGATACATATATTTGCTTTTGTTTTTGAAAAGATAATGGAGGGATAAATTTTTTTTAAAAAAATGGTTACTTATGAAGAATGAGAGGGAATAGGGCAATAGAGATAGGGAGAAAAGTTAGACTTTTCATAATGTACCTTATTTTTATTGTTCCTTTAGAACAATGTAAACCAAATTTAAAGGGCAACTATTAAAAAATAAAATTAAATAAATGATTTTAATTATATATAAACTTATTGGTCTAACCACACAAAGAATTATTCCAAGTGACTTTAAAACACAGTAGTTTGATTATACACCCAAAGGACAAAAACATTAAAAGTAAAATACAAAGAATTCTCAAGTTGCTGTCACTAGTCACTTTGTTCATAATAATATTGCTTATTTTTAGTAATCCTTTTGGTAGCAATAATACATTTGTTATTGTTTTGAATGTATGCATAGTAAAGAGGCCATTATATTTATGCAATAATGACCCAAGTGTTTTAGCATAAGATAAAAAAGAGACATATAATTAAATAAATTAAGTAAACCTCATAAATTCAAATTAAAAGTTAATATGAAATTATAATCTTTCTAGATTAACCCACTGAAAAGGTATAAAAGGTAGAGACTGTATTCAAAGTACTGGAGCTATAACAGACAGGATAGGATGTCCACTATAAGGCCCTAAGCAGAACTCAGCAAGGAAAACATGAAAGTATATATGTGAATAGAGTTCAGTGGGCAGTATCCAGTAGGGTCGATAAATTCAAGCTAAGTAGAGTTTCTATGTAATGCAAAGCAAATAAAAATGGAACACAAAAGAATACATTTGAAATGAAGTATATTGAAGTTGAAAAACACAGAGATAATTGCATTGAATGCAGAGATAGAGTCAGTGGAAAAGAAGCAAGAAGGAAAATATAAAGAAGAAAGCCTTCCAGAGATGGATCAAGACCTAAGTCAGTAGATAGATAGATACCAGACTAAATTTGACTTTCAAGTGATTAATTCCTAAATATATAATATGATTCTTTAACTGCACAGATAAAGATTCTTATAAGATTTAAGACACATTTTTGAAAGTTTGTTATCTACAAAGAAAATCAGTATTACCTCAGCTTTCTCTTCTACAAAACAGAATGCCTGGGAATAGACAACATGTTTTTTGTAAGAAACATGCAAAAAACCAAGTACTTAGGAAATATTAAAAGAGTAGACAAAGGTGAACCAGGCAAATAAAAACAAAATGAAATCTGACTCGTCAATATTGACATTCAAAACAAAAAGTAGAATCCAAGGCAAAAAGCACTTTAAAAAGACAAGGAAAGTCAATGTTTATTGATAATTGCTTCATGACTCACATTCTCATGTTGAAAATTTTCCTTAATGTGTCAAGCAATATGAGATTGGAATAAGTGAATAAAGGTTAGAATGTAAAATAGATCTTATTTATATTGATAACCAAAAATATAAAATATCTTTTAGCCAAAAAAGTATAGAAATACATGTGAAGAAAAGTATAAATTTTAAATTGAAAATATAGAAAATCACCAAAAGTGAATAACTTACTTTCCAGGATAAGAAATTTTATATTAAAATTGTGCTAATTATCCCACATATGTAAATTTAGTGCCATTCTAATCCAAAACACATGGACAATTTTTTAAAAAATATTGTTTTTACTTATAGATGGACACAATATCCTTATTTTATTTATTTATTTTTATATGGTGCTGAGGATCAAAACTAGTGCCTTGTGTATGTGAGACAAGCACTCTACCACTGAGCCACAATCCCAGCCCCCACATGGATAATTTTTTTTTAATATAGGTGAAGTGGTTTATTAAAAGAAATATAACTATTAGTGGACATTTTTTACATGGTGGTATAAGTTCTAGTTTTATTTATTTATTTATTTATTTATTTAATTTTATTTTTTATTTATTTATTTTTGATTTTTGATTTCTTTATTTTTCTCAAAAGTTGCATTTTAATACATGTTATCAAAGACATATGGATAATTTTTGACCTCTACAAAATGCTTTTGAAGTTTACAGAGAGGAAAGAATTTGCACTACTAGACACTGAAGCACATTTCAATATTTTGACAATAGAAACAGCAGGAATACACGTATCAGTGAAACAAATTGGAAAATCTAGGAGGATAAACCAACATACTTAAATACAAGAACTATAATAATACTGGCATTAAGCTGGGCATTGTGCCACACACCTGTAATCCCAGCGGCTGGGGAGGCTGAGGCAGGAGGATGACAAGTTTGAAGCCAGCCTCAGCAACTTATGCAGTCCCTGCCTCAAAATAAAATAAAACAGATTTGGGATGTGACTCAATGGTTAAGTATCCCTGGGTTCAATCCCCTGTAATCCAGACATGGTGGCATACACCTGTAATCCCAGCACTTAGGGAGGCTGTGGCAGGAGGATCACAAGTTCAAAGCCAGTCTCAGCAAAAGAGAGGCACTAAGCAACTCAGTGAGACCCTGTTCCTAAATAAAATACAAAATAGGGCTGGGGATGTGGCTCAGTGGTCAAGTGGCCCTGAGTTCAATCCCTGGTACCAAATAAAATAAAATAATACTGGCATTAAAATGCACTTAGGATAGATTATTTAATTATGGCAACACTACAATTGGTGAACATTTTCTAAACAAATAAGTTATTATTACATATTGCAAAATTAAATGAAAATTGATTGCAAGAAAATTTCATGAGTATTTGCTATTTGGGTTAGAATACCTTTCTAAATATAAACATAAAGAAATTACATAGGGATAACATGATAACTTTTACCACATACATTTTATTATGCTATGCATGATCCCTTTATTGTCCATGGTGACTTATAAAATTGTTAATATTTTCAGTTCCATTTTATAGATGAACAGCATGAGGGTTATACAAGTTAAGTGACTTGCCAAGACCACAAAGCCAGTGAGCATCAAACAGGGGATTCAAGCACAGATTCACAATTCCAGAGCTCACTATTATTGTAAATAATATAGTGGTTTATAAATTACAACATATCCATATGAAAGAATGCTATACAACCATTAAAATCATAGTGCAAACTAGATAGTGACAGGAATATGCTCTTAATTTCTTGTTAAATGCAAAACCGTTTTATATTTTGGACCATGTAACCATGTATTTTCAAATGTATGTCTCTATGAGAGTACAATAACAAAAATTACCTACATATGTGCCCACAAAAAATAACAGAAAAAACAGACAGGATCAAATTTGCTGTTTCCAAGCACACTTGTGCTTGATACAATGCAGGAAGCTGAGATTATGCCCATTGTGAACAGGTAGATAAGATCATTGATAGTGGTTTCCTGGATTCCCCATATAACCGTGTTTCCTGAAAGTGGTCTCCTGACATCTCTTACCACAGCCCTTGCAGTCATTATGTAAGATTCTAATTCCCTGAATCAATGTATATAATTCACAATGTAAAATAGTCAGAGTAACTTCTGCTTTTCTGAATGCACACTGATTGATGCAGGATTTAGCATCAGAAAATGGTGACACATGCCTGCTAGGAGATACCAAAAGCACCAATATCTCCTGGAAGGGATTATACATTTTTGTAGGGAATAACATTCAGTTTTCATTAAGCTTTTTATTAGCAGTGTCTTTGTACTTCAGCAATAAGAGATCTATCTGTACTAATACCTGTAAAGAAAAACAATATTAGCACTAATCAACTCCATTAATGTAGAAAACCCACTTAGGAGAAATGTACCTAGATATAGATATTGAATTTGAGCATCATCAGGACCCTACTCAAAGGGAAAATTGGCCTTAGTCCACTGAGGTTTGTTTGTAGTAAACAGGCCTGGCTTATTTCTTATAATAATTAATCATTATCATTATTATTTATAGACAGCTTTATTAAAATAGAATTAAATTGAAGATCAGATTAAGCAGAATTCAAACTAAGTAAAATCAAAAGCCTAGAATAAAGGGCCAAATGGGAACAGCAGTGAGAAATTGTAATAATAATAATATCTTGGATTTATATAGCTCTCATCCTCCCACAAGCACAATGTGAATGTGAACAGCATATATAAGAGGATGAAGTAAATGCAGTTTTGGTTTCTCAAGCCTGGATTTTAAAAACTGTGACAAAAGAGGCCAGGAAATGGAGAATCAAAACCTTAAGACCTATTTGAAAAATCTCCTCATAGAAACACATTTCAAAAATTTGTTTTCTGAATACATTGGAAAAAAGATAGCCTTTCAACAAATGGTGCTGGGAAAACTGGAAATCCATATGCAGCAAAATGAAGCTAAATTGCTCTCTCACCATGCACAAAATTCAACTCAAGGTGGATCAAGGATCTGGGTATTAGACCAGAGACCCTGTGCCTAATAGTAGAAAAAGTAGGCCCAAACCTTCATCACATTGGATTAGGCCCCAACTTCCTTAATAAGACTCCTAAAGCACAAGAAATAAACTCAAGAATCAATAAATGGGATGGAGTCAAACTAAAAAGCTTCTTCTCGGCAAAAGAAACAATCAATGAGGTGAAGAGAGAGCCTAAATTCCGGGAGCAAATTTTTGCTACACGCACATCAGATACAGCACTAATCTTCAAGATATATAAAGAACTCAAAAAACAACACCTAAAAAACAAACAACCCAATAAATAAATGAGCTAAGGAGCTGAATAGAAACTTCTCAGAAGAAGATATACAATCAATCAACAAATTTATGAAAAAAAATATTCAGCATCTGTAGGAATTACAGAAATGCAAATCAAAATTACTCTAAGGTTTTATCTCACGCCAGTCAGAATGGCACTTATCAAGAGTACAAAGAACAATGTTGGCAAGGATGTGGGGGGAAAGGCACACTCAAACATTGCTGGTGGGGGGCTGGGATTGTAGCTCAGTGGTAGAGCGCTTGCCTTGTATGCATGAGGCCCTGGGTTCGATCCTCAGCACCACATACAAAGCAATAAAATAAAGACATTATGTGATCTACAACCAAAAAAAATATTTAAAAAAAACATTGCTGGTGGGACTGCAAAGTGGTACAACCAATCTGGAAAGCAGTATGGAGATTCCTTAGAAAACTTGGAATGAAACCACCATTTGACCCAGCTATTCCACTCCTTGGTCTATGCCCAGAAGACTTAAAAACAGCATACTACACTGATGCAGCCACTTCAAAGTTTACAGCAGCACAATTCACAATTGCTAAACTGTGGAAGCAACCTAGATGCCCTTCAATAGATGAATGGATAGAGAAACTGTGGTATATATACACAAAGGAATCTTAGCAATAAAAGAGAGTAAAATCATGGCATTTGCAGATAAATGGATGGAGTTGGAGAATATCATGCTAAGTGAAGTAAGCCAACCCCTAAAAACCAAAGGCCAAATGTTCTCTCTGATAAGTGGATGCTGATTCATAATGGAGGAGGGGGCATGGGAAGAATGGAGGAACTTTGGCCAAAGGGGAGGGAGTAGAGGGAAGGGCATGGGGGCAAGAAAGATGGTAGAATGAGATGGACATCATAGCCCTATGTACATGTATGACTGCATGTACAGTGTGAATCTACATCATGTACAACCAGAGAAGTAAAAAGCTGTGCTCCATTTGTGTACAATGAATCAAAATGCATTCTGTTATCATGTATAACTAATTAGAATAAAAAATGATTAAATGAGACACTATGCCAAAAATAAAAGAATGTGGAGGCCTTTACAGCACAAATTTGTTTGTGGTTTTACCTCCTAAGCCTGGAAATGTGCCTGTCAAATTAAAAAAAAGAATGAATAAATAAAAAAGAACATAATATAGTTTAAAAATAATGATTGTTGTACCTGAAAAATAGCCCTTCACAGATGTCAATTTCCAGAGCTTGGGAATGTATTACTTTCTATGATATAAAAGGGGTCATGGGAATCAATCTAACAAGAGAGGTGAAAGACCTCTACAATGAAAATTACAAGACACTAAAGAAAGTAATTGAAGAACATCTTAGAAGATGGAAAGACCTACCATGCTCCTGGATAGGCAGAATCAATGTTATTAAAATGGCCATACTACCCAAAGCACTATACAGATTCAATGCAATCCCAATTAAAATCCCAAAGGCCTTTCTTATAGAAATAGAA